>SJYA01001709.1:0-70260 GCA_006410615.1 Neotragus moschatus | reverse complement strand
ACTCTGTGCGACCCCATAGATGGCAGCCCATCAGGCTCCCCTGTACCTGGGAATCTCCAGGCAAGAACATTGGAGTGGGTTGCCATTTCTTTCTCCAATGCATGAAAGTGAAAAGTGAAAGGGAAGTCGCTCAGTCATGTCTGACTCTTCGTGACCCCATGGACTGCAGCCCACCAAGCTCCTTCGTTCATGGGATTTGCCAGTCACGAGTACTGGAGTGGGGTGCCATTGCCTTCTCTGACTCCCTACTACTAGATTAACATAATATTAGTGGAAGAGCCTAGTTCAGCTCAGTTAAATAATCCTCCTTGAATGAACAATGGAGGGCATACCCCAAATGACGTAATTATAATGTCATATCATTTTTAGTGTGTTGATATAAAACTATAAATCATATATTTATATTTTTGGTATCTTTGCTTAATTTATTCCACTAATAACATCTGATTGTGCACTTATGTTTTAAATAATAGTCTCTAGAATGATACTGAAAATTGGTACTATGAGGTTGAAATGGAAAAGATACAATTTAACAAACATAAATGTAAGAACTGGCTCTTGGGTTCAAGAAAGCAAAGTAAGAATACCCTAGAGAAACAATGTATGTGGCTTGTTGCTGCCGCGCTGCCGCTGCTGCTGCTAAATCGCTTCAGTCCTGTCCAACTATGTGCGACCCCATAGACGGCAGCCCACCAGGCTTCCCCGTCCCTGGGATTCTCCAGGCTTAGCATATCTGAAATCGTGGTTTATAATAAAAATATATATTTGGCTTTCGTCCCTGGCACATTGCTCCTAAAACCCTTGGAACTTCTGAAGCAGTGAAAGTAATCAACATGTCTTTTGTTATGTTAACAAGGTAACTTTTGGTGAGTTTCTAGGTAACCTACAACTAAGGAGATGGTTGCCAAGGGAATTAAGGAAGTGATTAGAAGGTTGAAACTTTCAGTTCTATTCCCTTGAATTCCAGGGAGGGGAGAGAGGTTGGATATTGTATCAGTTGCCAGGGACCAGAGATTTAATCAATCATGGCTGTGTAATTGGGCTTCCCTGGTGGTTCAGAAAGTAAAGAATCTGCCTGCAATGCCTGAGGGCAAAAGATCCTCTGGAGAAGGGAATGGCTACCCACTCCTCTGTAATAATACCCTTATAAAACTGCAAAAGGACAAGTCCATAAAGCTTCCAGTGGGTGAATATGAAGAGATTCTGGGAGAGTGTCCTGCTGGGAGAGGGCATGGAAACACATATGTCGCTCTCTCTGCATCTTTTCCATCTGGCTGTTCTCCTCTGATATCCTTTTGTAATAAGCTGTTTATCTAGCAGTTTTTCTGAGTTCTGTGAATCACTTTAGCAATTATTCAACCTGAAGAGGGAGGTTATGGGAACCTCTGATTTACAGCCAATCAGAAGCACAGGTGACAAACTGGCCTTCTTTTGGTGCCTGAAGTGGGGACAGTCTTGTGGGACTAAATCTGTACTTTGTGTGATCCAAGGCTATTTCCAGGTAGATAGTGTCAGAATTAATTACTTGATCAGAGCTAAGGGCTTAATGGTGTGGGGGAAAACACACACACACACACACACACACACACACACACACTCACACACACTGGAGCATGTGTGAAAAAACTTTGGGAATTTGGTTTATAGTCAGCTGCAAGAGAGGCAACCCTTTGATGTGGGAGCTCAGAGAACTTCTGTGATCATAAGAGTATTATTAGAACAATGAAGGGGATTAGTGACAGGCTGTTTCCCACTGACTGCATTGAACGCCTTTGAAATTTTAAATTCTAGGTGCTATGGAGCATATGGATATGTAAGTCTGTGTGTGTGTGTGTGAGTGTGTGCTAAGTCACTCAGTCGTGTCTAACTCTTTATGACCTATGGACTGTGGCCTGCCTGGCCCCTCTGTCCATAGGATTGTCCAGACACGAATACTGTAGTAGACTGCCATGCCCTCCTCCAGGGGATCTTCTGAATCTCCTGCATTGGCAGGTGGGTTCTTTACCACTAGCACCACCTGGGAAGCCCATGTATGTCCACATGAATTGCTAAAATGGTTGAAATCCTGTCAAAGAGAAAATGAATGTTTTGGAGGGAGAGAATAGAATTATAGCTACCTTTAAATATTCAGAGATTTTCCAAGTGGAATGTGGCCAGAGACTGGTATACAAAGGAAAGGGTGGGCCTGTGGATGATAATTAAATCGGAGCTTTTTGTTTTAACAGGAGAAAGACATTTTTGATAGTGCCATTTCAGGATGGCATGGGCTGCTTCCATTAGGAGGTAGATATTTAGCCCTACATTCAAGCACACACAGAACAGCAAATATCAGAAAACTGATCAACAAATACAAATTACCTCCTCCCTGAGAAAACTCTAAATTATGTGGTAAATCTATAACTTTGGATACAAAGGGTTGAAGATGCCAAATAATGTTTAGAGAGTCTCAAAGGCAGCCAGGACAGACATATTTCTATTGGTATATCTATGCTGTTTAACCTACTTAATTTTCTGGTGCAAAATATTTAAAAATAGATCNTTCTTCTTAATCTATTTTTGTTTGTTTCATTAAAATGAATTAGAATCAGTAAACATCATTTGCACAGGAACTTCTGGGAACCATCGTGGTTCCTTTGATTTATTAGACAGTCACATGGCCTCTGGTGTATCTCCATCTGCAAAAAGTCATGTTTTCGTGGGGCTGTAAATCAGAGAACAGTTGCTCTGCACTGTGGTTTGATCCTCCTCTTCAGGGAGCACACATTACAGTCATGCTTTTTTAGAGAAAAGTATCAAAAAGCGGTTTGTCTTGTGACTTTTTGACTTCTCCTCATCCCTTTCCAGCCACAGTCATCACCCTCCTTCCAGACTCCTGGACTTGAATGTATAATTGCAGCCCGTTGTCTGCAGCATAATTAGAGCCTCATTTGACTTGTTGCCAAGCAGGATGACAAGAGTGCTGGCTGTCAGGCGGGGTCAGAGGTCAGCCATGACCCCACGGACTGCAGGCAGCAGCCTCATCAGGATTCTTGGGAAGTCTCTTCTCAGCTGTGGGACGAGTCTGCAGCTGCCTCTGTGTCTGGAGATGACTCTTGGCATGAAAATATGGACTGTTTTCAAGACACAACATCCCAGGATGCCGTCTGATTTCTTGTTTTCTTATGAAAGACATGACAACCATTCTGAAGTGAAAGGAGCTCTTTTCTTGTGCTTTCCAATTTTCAAGTGGAAGCTGTACCTAGCCACCACTAAAATATGACATCGATTTTCCTTCATACACTGAAGATTTTTAAATGATATTTAAAAAGAATCCTAAATCAAGAGGCTACATTAGGACAGAAACTGCTATGTATCAAATAGGAAAATAACTTGGATGCAAAAAAAATGAATTGTATTCAGACTGAAAATCCTATAGATTCTGTAAATAAAGGATCAATAAATCACAATGTAAGGGAAAAAAGCACATCATGTGTCAGTTTACCTAATCTTATAGGTGATAAAAGAATAATCCTTAAACAGCATTTCTTGTGTTTTATCTAGTGGAGATTTGTCTCTGAGGGGATGCAAATTCAAATCTACTTCTAGAGAAAGAATGTTTTGCTGTTACTAAAGACTCTCTAGTCCCATTTTAAATATTTCATATAACTGATATTTTAAAAACTTTAAACAGATATAATGATTGGACTCATGGTGATCTTCAATGAATAAATCTGAGAGAAAGTATAGTCAACAATTTCCTGATCAAGTTTTCTGTTAAGACTGAACTAAGCAACAATTATTACTAAGTTATTGTTTCAGAAGTCAGAATACAATATAAGATGATCTTGAGAAATTGTTTAATCTAAAAAGGAAGGCATTCAGGTAGATGGGAGACAATAGAGTTTAAACACAAATATGATAAGGGGTGGGAAATAATCCAAGAAATTTTGTTAAACAAGAGTTTATCAATAAAATACTTTTATGAAATATGCTGATGTGCTATCATGATTTAGTAAATGTTTTAGACACTGGGAAGCATCGCTACTATTTCTATTGTACAAAAAGAGAATATTGTATTTCAGTTCTATGGTTTCATCTCATTATTCATGTCAGGGAGCTGTAGGGCTCTCATTTAGTCAGAGGTTAGAGCAGGATTTTAAACCCTAGAAAGCCAGGAGGTCACCAGAGAAGTCAGTTTTAGATTTACCAGGCTGAGGTGCAAACACAGAAATCAGGATGTGGTATAATACTGAGTAAGCAAAGAGGAAGTGAGAGCAGTAAGAAACCCAAGGCAAGCTGAGTTAGATGGCCACCTCAGGGTCAGAGAGGAAATGAAGAATCAGGCTGTCAAACCAGAGGTGTGAGCACCAGGGTCACAGTGTGTGGGAAGCCCCCGTCCAGTTCTCTGCCTGCAACAGGAGCATATGAGACATAGATAATTCCAAAGATCTGGTTGTATGACCTCCTTCACCTGACCCTTCTGGTCAATGTTAAGAGAACTACCACCATTACATATTTCCATCTTTACAATAAATGTTTCCTTTATTGAGGAGTTACTATGTGGTGGGACATAGGATAGGGATTCATTTGTTCACTCATTCCTTTATTCTGTAGTATGTATTGAGCCTAGAATGTGCCTGGTACTGTGATAGTATTCAGATGCAGCGGTGAGTAAAAACAACANTACCACCATTACATATTTCCATCTTTACAATAAATGTTTCCTTTATTGAGGAGTTACTATGTGGTGGGACATAGGATAGGGATTCATTTGTTCACTCATTCCTTTATTCTGTAGTATATATTGAGCCTAGAATGTGCCTGGTACTGTGATAGTATTCAGATGCAGCGGTGAGTAAAAACAACATGATCTTTGATCTCACAACAAGGATGAGACATATGCTATATAACCTAAATAAATATGACTGTTGTTATTGTTGTCCTATCTACATCCTATCTGACTCTTTGCGACCCCATGAACTGGAGCTCACCAGGCTTCTTTGTCCATGAGATTTCCCAGGCAAGAATATTGGAGTGGGTTGCCATTTCCTTCTTTGGGGATCTTCCCAATGACCCAGGGATCGAACCTGTGTCTCGTGCACTGCAAACAAGTTCTCTACCACTGAGCCACCTGGGAAGTCCAAATATAAATATACCTACAATTAAAAGATGTGATAAGAACTATTAACAATAGAAAAGGACCCTAGGAGATCTGGTGTCCTGACCTGCTCCGAGAAAGTGCTGCAATGTGAAGGATGAGCAGAAAGAGCTGGAAAAGAGGAGAGAATGGGTACTCTGGACAGAGAATGGTTCTTGGAGGATGTGAGAGCCAGGGAGGTATCTGGAAGAATTCCATGAAGATGACTGGGGACGTGGAACGAGGCCAGATCACACAGGGACTAGAGTGTATGTTAAAAAGCAACAGGAAGCTGTTGAAGGCTTTCAAGTACTGATCGAACATGATCTAATTTTTCTTAAGATAACCCTGGCTCCAGTGTGAAGGATGGGTTGGAACAAACATACAAACTAGTTAAGGAGTCAGTGGCTTGGCTCATCATGAGAGAGACAGGGAATCATAATTCTCACTATGCTCACAACCTAGTAGGATTCTCATTTTACAGATGAACAGACAGAGGCTTGGAGATGTTCATTTCCAAAGCTGCACACTTACAGTGTGAGAAATTAACTCTTTCATGTTGAATCTTTCCGGTCACATAACTCATTGAAACAAGATTCATAAGAATGTAGAATTGGAGTGGAAACTTAGATCCTATGTAAATTCATTCATTCATTCAAATAAAATTTGCATGACTGTTCTAGACCCAGGGGATACAATACTGAAACCTCTTCCAATAAAGCCTTTTAGCGGATGAAATTGGTAATAGATTAGCAAACCAGCTACTTAGATATCACTGATAAAAACCAGTTCTTGTAATAAGCAAGGGTGGGATGGCTCCTTTTATTCAGTGGTAGTGAGAAAGGCTGGGGCTTCCCCGGTGGCTCAGCAGTCAAGAATCTGCCTCCAGTGCAGGAGAATCAGGTTCCATCTCTGGGTCAGGAGGATCCCTTGGAAGAGGGCATGGAAGCTCACTCCACTGTTCTTACCTGCAGGATCCCATGGACAGAGTCAGAAACAACTGAAGTGACTGAGCATACAGTGAGAAACCCTTCCTAAAACCAGAATATAAAGCCAGTCTGAAAGAGGGCAAGAGAAAGAGCCTCTCATGCAGAGAGGGTTGCTGAGATAAAGACCATGAGATGGGGACAAGCACGACATATTTAAGGGACAAAAAGAACCTCAGGGTAGCTAGACCTAATTTCTTTTCCCTGTAATTTATTTGTTGAGTCACTTCCTGAAGAGGATTCATCAGTTTGGATTTTCTTAATGGCATTATGATGGTGTCATTTTATATCAGTATATTCCTCTGTCCCCTGTATCTTTTGAAAATTGGCATATAGAGAATTTTGTTAACTGGATTAAAGTTTGATTTCTTTTCTTAGTTATATTTCCATCAGGCGGTATATAATATCTGCTTGTCTCTTGATGCTAGCAATTGCTGATAATCTTTGTTCAGACACCTTAGCTAATTGGTGGTGCAAAACAGTGATAATGTAATTCTATTATTAGAAGTAGATGGTTTTAAAAATTAGAGATAATGTGAACAAGACTGTTGATGGAATTTTGATAACAGAGAGAGAAAGAGAGGGATTGGGGATGACCCATAGACTTTTGGCTTGAAAAGTTAGCTTGGCAGGATTGCCAGTTACTGACTTGAGGAAGGTGGAGAGAAGAAGTTTGGAGTATGGAAGAATGAAAAGTGAGGATTATGCACCAGAGAAAATTGATATGTATGTGTAAGGAAGGCAGTCTGGAGCTTGGAAAAGTAATCAGAACTGTATAGCATAGTCTTACTTTACACTGCTGTTTAAAGACTATTGTGATTACCCAGAGGAAAACATGTAGGAGAAGAAAAAAAAAATTGAAGACTTAAGAAATGCTGAGCAATTAATTCCTAAGTAGAACCATGTTGAGAGTTGAAGAGAAAAGTTAACCACTCTCAGAAGGTCTCTCTATGTTCTCCGTATGAACTGGAGAAAAGGATGTCCCATTTGCCCCAGAGGGGAAGCATGCTAGTTTAGGCTTGCTTGGGAGCACTGACCCACAAAAGGCAGAACAAGCCCTCATGGCATACACCTAAGACTTGACATCAAGAAGAATCTGTTTGTCCACAAGGCAATAGCCACTGGAAAGCACTACAGTGGGAGGAGTTATAAACCACATCCCTATTGTGCTAAGCAGAATTCTAACATGGCCATCTTGGCCTTTGCACTTGATATACACCTGTGATTATGCTATGTGGTGAAAGGCATTCAGCAGACATAATTAAGGTTCCTAATCTGTTCACTTTACAGTGGAGAGATTACTGAGCGAGGCTAACCTAATCACAGGAATCCTTTAAAAGCAGAGAGTTTTGTCCTCTGGCAGAAAAGAAGTGAGAGAGATTCTAAGTGTGAGAAGGATTTGAGAAAGTATTGCTGGCTTGAAGGTGGAAGGGGCCACATAGCAAGGAATATGGGTCCCCAAGGAAAGAGAAATCTCTACCTGATAATCACAGAGACTGAATTCTGCCAACAGTCTGAATGAGCCTGGAAGCGTGTTCCCTAGAGCCTTCAGATGACAGGGTTGATACCTCGATTTTGCTTTTCTGATTCTCTAAGGATAGAATCCAGTTGAGCCTACCTGGCCTTCTGACCTCCATAACTGTGAGGTAAAGAGTGGATGATGACGGTGGTGCTGCAAATCACCAAACTTGTGGTAATTTGTTACTCAGTGTTGTTCAAATCCTAAGTCGTGTCTGACTTTCTACAGTCCTGTGAACTGCAGCACACCAGGCGTCTCGGTCCTTCACCATCTCCCAGAGTTCGCTCAAATTCATGTCCACTAAGTCAGTGATGCTGTCCAACCATCTCATCCTCTGTCATCCTCTTCTCTTCCTGCCCTCAAATTTTCCCAGCATCAGGGTCTTTTCCAATGACACGGCTCTTCTCATCAGGTGGCCAAAGTACTGGAGCTTCAGCTTTAGCATCAGACTTTCCAGTGAATATTCAGGGTTAATTTCTTTTAGGATGGACTGGTTGGATCTCCCTGCTGTCCAAAAGACTCTCAAGAGTCTTCTCCAAGGCCACAGTTCAAAAGCATCTATTTTTCAGCGCTCAGCTTTCTTTATAGTCCAACTCTCACATCCATACATGACTAATGGAAAAACCATACCCTTGACTAGACAGACCTTTGTGGGCAAAGTAACATCTCTGCTTTTTAATATGCTGCCTAGGTTGGTCATAGCTTTTCTCCCAAGGAGCAAGCGCCTTTTAACTTTGTGGCCGCAGTCACCATCTGCAGTGATTTTGGAGCCAAAGAAAATTAAATCTGTCACTGCTTCCTCTTTTGGCCCATCTATTTGCCAAGAAGTGATGGAACTGGATGCCATAATCTTCATTTATTGAATGTTGAGTTTTTAAACCAGCTTTTTCACTCTCCTGTTTCACTCTCAGCAAGAGTCTCTCCAGTATGCCTATGCTATGCTGGGCACTGTGATAGACTGCTAAAATTGTACATAAACCCTGCTTTTAGGGTGCAGGCCTAGGATGGTCCAGTCAATTATTTATGGAAAGAGAGGAGATGGAACTAGTTCGTGTCTTGAGAGTTCAACCAGATCTTCTCTTCTGTGTGAAAACAAGATGCCACAAACTCCTGTTCCTTCTTCCTCTCATCCCTGCACTCAAACAATACACACTTGAAAGTTACACAATGAACTGATACAGCACTTAAACTTCATTATACTGACATGGAATCACTGACTTAATCTGGAATGTTGTAAGATGAACAATATTAACCTTTGCTTAAAATTGTTATTAAAAAAGTTCAAAGTCTACTATAAGCACAAAATAAGTATACTATCATCCAGATATAGTATTTTGGCATTCTCTTCTCTTCATGCAAATGTGAACATGAATAGATGGTGGGGCCACAAGGTGGAAACAACCTGAGTCCCTGTATCACTGCATGGAAGGTAGCAGGCTGATGAGGGACACCTGCAGTGGACTAGTAAGTGTCAAGTAAATTTCACTGTGTTAGACTAAGAAGTGTGTGTGTTGGTGTGTGTGTGTAAAGAACGCCGTTGCTGCTGTTTAGCTGCTCAGTAGTTTCCGACTCTTTGTGACCACACGGATTGTAGCCCACCAGGCTCCTCTGTCCATGGGATTGGCCAGGCAAGAATGCTGGAGTGGATTGCCACTTCCGTCTCCAGCGGATCTTCATGACCCAGGAATAGAATCTGTCTTTCCTGTGTCTCCTCATTGAAGGCAGATTCATTACCACTGAGCCAACAGTGAAGAAGTATGTTTGTGAGTGTGTGTGTGTGTGTGTAAAGAATGCTGCTGCTGCTGTTTATATTAACCACATAACAGCTATTTTTCCATACACTTTAATAAGTATTTGTTCCCCCCAAACAAATATGATGTAGTAAGTATAAACAAAATCTGTAGTTAACAAGTAGTATTTTCTCTTTGCATAATTAATTTAAAGCAAATCAATAACGAGCATTGCTTAAATGTAAAAAATAATTTTCTTTATAGAGTAACAGATACTATTAAAATCTATAAATAAACCCTGAAATAAATCTTTAATAGTAAATTAACCTAAAATGAAATACATTTTCTTACTAAATGCCGCCTCTTTCCCATATACCACACAATACTGAAGGACATAAATTTTAGGAGGATTCACAAGATTATATACATATGTTTTTTAGATTTATTTTATTGAAATATAGTTGTTTACAATGTTGTCCTAGTTTCAGATGTACAGCACAGTCATTCAAATATATAAATGTATTTATTATATTTAAATATATATGTAGATATATAATTATGTATTACATAAATATTATATATTCAAATATGTCAAATATGTTTATATACAAATGTTATGTTCAGTTGCCTAATCATGTCTAACTCTTTGNCGGCAAAGAGTTGGACACAACTTGGTGACCGGACAACAACAATGTATCTACATTGTTTTTCAAATCAATTATAGCAAAAGCACCACACTGATATATAAAATGAACAACAGGGAAAACTGTATATATGTGGGGGGAAGAGGACTTCACTGTACTTATTTTTTTTTTGTAAGTCTAAAACTCTTCTAAAAAATAAAGTCAATTAATTTTTTAGAAAAATTATAATATAAATAAGGAAAGAAGCTACCATACTAGAGAATCAACTGGAACAGCTAAAAGAGAAATGGCACTTTGGTAACATCAAAAAAGTGATTTATTGAAATATAAAATTAGAGTGCTTGAAATGTTTAATGATAAAATATTAAAATGATCAAGAAATAAGAAAATCTGAAAAAAGAAAAGAATCATGACTATTTGAAAATTAGCCAGTAGATACTTAAGGGGGGAAAAAAAGTTATAATTGGAATAAAAAACTTAGTGAGACTATTAGACTTCCACTTTCAGCCAAGATGGAACAACAGGGAATATATATATAACATCCCACCTGAACTAACTTTTAAAAATGAAAAACAATATGAGAAACAATGATTTTCAAGACACTAGGTACCAGATATCAGGGGACATTGATATACGTGAGATAAGAAACAAGTAAGGTGAATCCTATAATTTCCTAAGATTACCATCTAGAGTGAGTTTCCAAGCCATGGTGCAGGGTGGAGGAACCCAGGCAGAACCTACAGGCTCCTTGAGTTCAGAAGGGAGAACTGATAGTCCTGGGAGACCAAGGTGGCTAGGCACTGCAGGAGAGATGCGCATAGACAGAACTCTGGAATTCTGCAGAGGGGCCCTCAGGTATTTAGCAGGGTTCTGCCTATGCGTGTGGGGGAAATCCTGGAGTCTGGAGCTCTTGAATCACTCAGAAGGATGAGAAGTAACAGTGCTGAGGCTTATAGAGGACTGAGAATAGTGTCTGTCTCCCTAAGCTAACTGAAAAGTCTCAAAGTTAAAGGACATTTGGCAAAGTATAGAGAAGAATCTTGCCTCAGTAATGTGAAATAAATAGCTTGAGACTGACACTGTTTCAGTTTTACCCAACAATTAAAAAAAATGAGACCAAAATGATCAAACTGTTTTCAAGTAACTTAATTACAGCCCAGAGAGAGCTCGCAAATATTTTCAGGAACACAAAATACTCAACATTAAATAAAGCAGAAGTCCAAGTGCCCTGAATCAAATGAAAATTTACCAGGTATGCAAATAAGCAGGAAAATTCCACTCACACTGAGGAGACAAATCAATCAGTTGAAACCAACCCAGAAATGACACAGATATTTGAGTTAGCAAAGAAAAAACTTAAAAACAATTATTATAACTGTGTTTCATATGTTTAAAGCATAGAGACATAAAAAGGACCTACATCAAACTTCCAGAGATGAAACTTACAATATTAAACAAAAAATAAATCAGACGGGATTAATAGCTATTTGACACTGTAAAAAATATGAGTAAACTTGAACATAAACTATCCAAAATGAAACCCAGGGAGAAGAGAGAATTAGAGCAAAACAACACAACAAACAGAGCCTTATTAGCTGTAGGACAACATCAAATGGCTTAATATACACACAAGGAATCTCTTAAGAAGAGTGCAGAGCAGGAGACAGAATATTTACAGAAGAGCCCAAAGTTTCCCAAACTTGATAGTAATTATAAATTTATAGATCCAAGGACCACAATAAAGCCCAGCATAAGAAATATAAAAATACTACATCAGTGCACATCATAATAAAATTGCTCAAAATTAGCCATGAAGAAAAGTCTTATAAGTAGGCAAAGAGAAAAGCATTACATGTAGAGAAGCAAAGATAACTAGGGTATAGTTAGAAACATTGCATATGAGAAGACAGTGGAGTAATATTTTAAATACTTAAATTAAAAAAAAAAAAAGCCTGGCACCATAGACTTATATACCAAATCAAAATATCTTTCAAATATGAAGATTAAAAAATATTTTTCAGATATGAAAAGCTGAGAGAACTCACTGCCAACAGAGTCTCACTATAAGAGCTATTAAGAAGAGTTCTTAAGACAAAAAGAAAATTATTCCACAAGGATCTGTAGAGCTGCACAAAGGAGTGAAGAGTACAGGAAATGGGAACTGCAAAGTTAAACATAAATCCAAATCTGTCTTATTATTTAAATATCTTTAAAAGATCATTGAGAGATTAGACAAGATAATGACAATGTTGTATAGGTTTTACATCATATGTAAAAAGCGCAGAGGCCAGTAAGGGAAAAAAATTAAAAATACTAACACATGTTTCTTATATGTTCAGTAGCATAATATTACTTACAGGTAAGCTGGAGTCTAAAAAAAATGTATGTTATACCAACCCTAAAGAAACACTAAGATAACAAAAACCGAGAAAAAATAAAATTGAATACTTTATTTAATTAACCTAAAAGAAAATAGAAAAAAAGAGAGAAAAGAGAACAAAGAACAGATTGGGACAAAGAGAAGACACTTAGGAAGAAGAAAGATTTGAGCTTAACCATATTGACAGTCACTAAATAAATGCCTCTGCTTTGTGTACATGAGTCCAAAACTGAATACGGTTACTGTTAATTCTTCCTAAACTGACCTCTAGATTTAATATAATCCAAATAGAATTCCTAACAGGCTACTTTGTAAAAGATGACAAAATTATTTAAAACTTAATATGGAAATGCAAAGACTCTAGAAAAGCCTAAATAATTTCTTAAAAGAGGAACTAACAATATCTAACAACACAAGAGTTATAAGTCTACTCAAATCAGGACAGCATTGTATCATGATAGAAAAACAGACCAATCAAACATGACACAGAGTCCAGAAACAGACCCAAACATATATGGGAAATGGATTTTGATGCAGGTGCAAAGGCAGCTCAGTGGACAGAGAACAGTCCTTCCAACAAGGGGTGCAATAACAACTAGAAATCCATGAGCAATTAAGATAGAAAGTAAGGGAGGCAGGAGGAAAGGAGGGAGAGAAGAGAAGGAAGAACTTTGATCCATACCTCACACCAAATACAAAACTCAAAATGAGCCCTAAACTAAATACAAAGCACAAAACTATAAATCTAGTAGAGGAAAACAAAACTCAAAATGAGCCCTAAACTAAATACAAAGCACAAAACTATAAATCTAGTAGAGGAAAACGGAAAATCTAGTGAGTTAAGAAAAAAATTTTAGCTACAAACTATAAAGCACAATCTATAAAAGAATAAATTGGACTTAATCAGTGTTAAAGGCTTTGACTCTTTAAAAAACACCAGTAAGATAATGAAAAGCCAAGCCACAAACTGGGAGAAAATATTTGCAACTTGTGTAACTGATAATGAAATTACATATAGAATATATTCATAGAACTCCTAAAATTCAATAAAAAACCAAACTACTCATTTAAAAAAAAAGGGGGGGTTGTATTCAAATAGCCACTTCACCAAAAAAAAAAAAACCAAAAAAAAAAAAAAACCCACAGATGATAGAGAAACACATGCAAGGATGCTCAACATTAATCATTAAGAAAACGCAATAAAACCACAATGACATACCACTACACATCTATAAGGATGACTAAAATCTAAAAAAAAATGACCATATCAAGTATTTGTAAGGATGTGGAGAAACTGGAACACATCTGTATCAGAAATTGTATGGGCAGCTTCTTAAAATGATAAACACTTAGATGTTAAAATCATTAGAAATGATGACAATTGTATAAGGTAGAATGACAGAGATCTGCTTAAAAACATGCACACACAACTTTTAAGGAGTTATAGGAATAGCCCAGGGATTTGTAGATATGTTTAACAGAAGCATATCAATTTTCTAATATGATGACAAGAGCTTCAAAAATGAGGCTTTTATAAGAAGTGAGGAAGGGCAAGCACCTGGCAGTGCCAATGAGGAATAAGGTATGCAGAGAATTATCTCCAGATCCGAAGACAAGGACGCTGTGGAAAGAAAAAGCTCCCCAGGAGAGGGATGAGGGGCAGAGGATTTTTGGGGAAAGCCAGGGCTCCATCAGAGCAGGAAGGTGAAGGGAAACACAGGGAAGAGACACAGAACAGAGAGAGGACTGTGATGATGACGGACGGTGAGTGCCAAGAAATGTTGACAAAATTGTTTACGAAGAGACCTTGTTTATCTGAGGACTATGAATAGATTTTATTTTGTAAATTGTATACAAAGCAGACATTTATGTGTATGTAGATAGCGGCTGTGTTCCCATTCAATAATGACATTTTCTAGGACACTTACCTCAAACACCAGAAGAGAAGAGAATTCTGTCAGAGAAGCATTTACACATAGTTCCAACCCACAGCAAGCTCCATGTCTGTTATCTGTATTTTGATTGCTCCAAGAGAACTTTAATAGGGTCCTGATACTCACTGTTAAGAGAAGGGCATAGCAACTCACTCTTATATCTTTGCCTGGGGAATCCCAAGTTCAGAGGAGCCTGGTGGGCTACAGTTCATAGGTGGCAAAGAGTCAGACACGACTGAAGGACAGCATGCATGCACTCATTGTTAAATGTAAGATTATGAAACTGACCTGTCTGTGAAATTCAAGCATTTTCTTTGATTCAAAGCAGCTATTTTAATCAATGTAGAAAATTTTAATAAAATGAATGACTAGCTTTGAATGAAAAAATATTTTTAAAAATATCAATATCATCATGAAAAACATGAAATATCTCTTTTTCTCCCAGGAGAATATCTCTATATACATATGTGTAGTTAAAAATCTTTAACTCAATTTAAGACCAATATGTAAATCACTGACTAGAGAACAGCAGTGTCCACATAGGCACAATATATTGTCATATCTCAGATGAGGAACAGGGATTAACTAAGGGATTAATTTACATTTGTTATACGAACATGCATTTCTGTGGTTTCCTGTTTGTCTGTCGCCTACCAGGACAGCATCTCTATAGTGAGACTTCCCAGGACACATTCATTGCACTAGACTAGAAGGTATAATTCCCTTTAACTGAATACGGTTCCCCATTGCCTCATTCTACACAACATTTTGTGCATTGCAGATGCAGAGAAGTCTGAGAGGTGAGGTTAAGATTGAGGTCCATGCTGATGGACCTCATTTCACGTTTCCTGAGATTTAAGGAAGCCGAAGGATGCTGCCAGAGCCGGGAGTTGGCTCCCTCATCAAGAGCCCACCACTCCCACAGCTGCACTCTGAAGAAGAGAAATCTCATTGTGGACTGCAGCTTGGCTGGATAAATGTACTCTCCGGCAGGCCATGGGGGCACAGAGCTTCATATGATGCTTCTACATGATTGCGCTCATAGCAGGATGGATTTCTATGCTGTAGGAAATCTATGAGGAACAAGAATCCTGTTATTTTGTCTTCCGTGCAGTAAAGACACTATAAAAATACTTGCTACATATTTCACTTCTGAACTTTATATAATTCAGCCTTTGTCCAGGTATATGATCTAAAAATTTCAGGCATCATGTGCCCCAAATTTTGATGTGACTAGACCAAGGCAGTGTATTGAAAGCTTTAAGGAATTATTTCAAATAAATATGCTTCCATGAAACTTTAAAAATAACCAGCCAAACAGTTAAAATTGGATTTATTTTCTTCATAAGCTCTTTCAGTCTTAAAAAAGACCACTCCTGAATTTCACTCTTCTGCAGGAAAAAGAATCAATTCTGATATTAAAATTTTGTTTTGATTTTTTTTGAGATGACAAGTTGATGCTATATAAGGATAGCATATCAAGCTTGTTCTTTAAAGTCTAAGTAACTGCTGAAACGAACAGAAAAATTTAGTCACAATAGATGAATTTCAAATCATTACGTTGAGCACTTGGAACTAAAGTGTTACATATTAGTTATACCACAATAAAAATAGCAATCGTGGCTATACTATTTAATTATCCATAGTTCAGTTCAGTTGTTCAATCATGTCCAACCCTTTGTGGCCCAATGGACTGCAGCACACCAGGATTCCCTGTCTATCGCCAACTCCTGGAGCTTATGCATATTATTATCATTCAATTTATATTTTGTTTTTATGATTCTCATCAAAGCCATAACATGGTTTAAGAATATTTTTACAAACTTTTGTTTGAGAAATGGTCATTGTTTAAAAACAGGCCTATATAGAAGCTGCCCATTATTTGTCAAGGTTCTTAGAATAAGTACGTTTGCTGTTATTGTTTTGTTGCTTCTATCACCATAGGCATCACAGTGGTTGGTGAAACTTAACATACCTTTAAAATTGCTCTGAGTTTTAATAGCAGTTTGTAGGAGAAACTTCTCTTCAAAAAATAAAGTCATGTTTGAAGCCTAAATTCATTCAACAGACAACAATCAGGACTGTAGTATGAACTTGACTCTCTATTAGGCAATGAGAATGCAGAGATGAGAAACACAGTCTTCAAGGGCCAGAAGGTCACCTTCTAATGGTGATGACAGTGAAGAGGATCAGAGAAGTCTACAGTTAACATCAAATTAAATAAATGTCATGATTAGTGATATGTGCAAAGGTCCATGGGGACCAAAGGGAGGAAAAAGATGGGGGGCTGGGGGTATGAGACAATGTGGGGGGTGGTAGTGAGGTAGGGGGAACCCCTATTCAGGGGAAAGTGCCTCAATGAAAGGGGATATAATAAATTGAGCTATATTTAAATTTTTTCAAATTATTTTTTATATTTTATTAAAGTCTAGTTGATTTACAATGGTCATGGTAGTTTCTGGTGTTCAGCAAAGTAATTCATATATAATATTATATTATTTATTCTTTCACAAATTCTCACAATCATGGAAAACCAACATGGTTACTGATGGAGAAAGGTGGGAGGGATAAATTAGGAGATGGAAGTAGCAGATATGCATTCAGTTCAATTCAGTTCAATGCTCAGTCATCCCCATGAATTGCAGCACGCCGTAGGGCAAAATAAATAATCATCCTCATGGTAGGAGGAGACCCTTGGAACAGAAAGCCCAATGAAGAGATGAGAGGCTCAGGCCAAGAAATGTGACAAAGGAGACGCTCTCCACATACTGCTCAGTACAGTGAAAGGAAAATGCACCAAGAGAAAAGATGCGGAGGCGCTAAGGAAGATGGTATTACTACCAGGCTGGAAGGCAGGGCACAGCACAAGACAAGACCTCCTAAGGTCAGTCTAGTGGGAGACACAGGACTCAGGCCAGCCCCCAGCAGGGGATGGAAAAGGATGGCAGCGAAGTACCCTTCTTACCTGTGCGGCAGCTGGGGAGGTTCGGGCACCGTGTGGGGTCGTGGCTGCAAAAAGCAGAGCCTGGCTGGGATGTCGCAGTCCAGAGAGATACCTCAGCATGGTGTCTGCTGCTGCGTCGAGACTTTGGAGTAAACGTCAGCAAAAGCTCAGACCCCTGAGTCCTGAAAGCTCTAGGAAACACATGGGACATTGGAAGATTCTGTGTCTGGCCAGGATCTTCCTGGTGGTGCTGCTTGTTGCCACAGTTTCCCCTGGACCACAGTCTGTTTACTGACCAGTGGCCCCTGTGAGCTGTCCCCTTGTGGCCTTGCTCCTGGGGGCACAGTTTCAGTTCTGAGCCATAGGGATTACTATCCTCTGAGGTCTCAGTGGGCACTCCCTCTCCCTCTGGGGTCAGAACCTGCCCAGTTTACAGAGAGCAGGTCAGGGTCCCCAAAGATGATGAAAATGAAGGCTGCGATGGAGGAAGCTTTATTTTTCTAGTATTCTATTTAATTAGTTAATTTATCTATATGGCTGCATTTGGGTCCTAGTTACTTGCGACACAGGGGATCTCTAGTTGAACTCTTAGTCATTAGTCATGATTTGGAATCTAGCTCCCTGACCAGAGATCCAACTCTGGCCCCTTGCATTGGTGGGCCCTCTGCATTGGGAGCCATAGAGTCTTACTCACTGGACCTCCAGGGAGGTTCTAGAGGAAGCGTTCAAGCTGTGAGGAGCTCAGTGATGCGAGAAGACTGGGGTCCTCTGGGCAGCTGTCTGAACCCAGCCCAAGGGGTGCCAACACTACTGGTATCCACAGNTAATTGTATACGTGAGACTTTGGGGGATCTGGACAGATCATATGCTTAAACCTGTTTGTATCCTTCTCTTTGTGATCCCATGGACTATACAGTCCATGGAATTCTCCAGGCCAGAATACTGGAGTGGGTGGCCATTCCCTTCTCCAGGGGATCTTCCCAACCCAGGGACCAAACCCTGGTCTCCCACATTGCAGGTGGATTCTTTACCAGCTGAGCCATAGGGAAGCCCCTAAACCTGTAGAAATTAGGTTATCACTCATTTAAGTCAATAGTCTTGGATTTAGAGACTAAATCTTTCATATGTAATAGTGAAACTACACCTGAAATTTAGGGAAATTTAGGGTCCTACTACCTGTAGTGACAGGTAGAGAACCATGAAAGACTGAATTAAGAGAGCCTTTTTCTTAGAGTGAAAAAGGAACACCATCTACTTCAGACAAAGTTCTGTATTGCCACATTTTTCTATGCATTCTCTTTTCTCATTTCTTTCTGGAGGGGAGGTGGAGGAAGAAAGCAAATTATGAGAACTATCTAGGGTGGAGAAAAAAATATGGACAACATCTTGACCACGTGGATCCCAGGAAAAAAACTCCTATTGTTCATTAGCACCCTATTTGGGAACATGTGTAAATTAGGACTGCCTTGAGAAGACAATTAAACACTAGGATAACCATCAGGCCCACAGAACTGAGATGGTCTAAATACTTTGGTCAGATTTTTGCCTACCACAATAATAGTGACTTTGAATTCATCTTTATAATCCTTGTCTGTTACATATGAGGAAGTTAAGATGCAAGAAGGAGAAATGTCTTATCAAAAGATCACATTATTGTGTAATAAAGAGAGGTGGGAACTACAACCCTTTTAAAGTTAGAAATCCTATCTCTGATATCAGACTGCCTTATAACTGAAAATGCAGCCTTCACTTCTGCAGAAGTTTTAGTGTTATCATTTTGAGAGGACTGGGTCTCCCCTCTTGATTTCACCCAATAGATTTCACACCACCTTTCCTATACTCACATATTGCATACCAGGAAAACTACAACAATTGTTTGCACTTGAACTGTTGGGAGCCAAGAAAGGAGAGAAGCAGGCTATCTTCTAGGCCTTGAATAGTCATGACCTTGGAGTCACTTGACAGTGATAGAAATCCAGGTCAGGACACACTAATTGAATGTTCATTGTGTTTGTGTCTACACACTATAGCTATGAAAGAAGAGAAAAAAATAGAATATGGGAATTTCAACATGTTGTCATCTACCTGGTCTTGGTTCATGATCAAATTCATAGAAATGGAACTCTGTAGATGGAGATAGAAAGTAGACCTTTTCAAGAAGAGATTGTCTACGTAAAATTCACCTGTATGTTGTTTACTAACTTTTTCCCAGTTCCTAGCTAGCATAAAATTGATCTTGATAATATTTTGTGAATAAATGAATAAATAATGCAAAATCCTTGCTTCACACTTTGCATCATATTGTATTGGTATCTTGAAATACGTTCCCCAAAGCTTCATCGCAATCTACCTCAAGGTTGACTACCAGAATTCAAACTACAAAAGTGTGCTTGAGTTTCTGGATTCATTTAATCATTTATTCAACATGTTCCACGTACTCTGCCAAATATTAGGAGCACAAAGATGACTTGGACATAGGCAATAATATGGAGAAAATTAAGACAGAATAGCTTATATCTGTAAAGTTATGTATATATATATAGAAAATGTTAGAAATATTCATTGAAACTGGTAACATAGAGATTGAACCTAATGAATTTGCCTAATTGGGATTAGAAGGAATGCTGTCTGGGCATATCTTTACTGGGGTGATATTGGAATAATAAACTGGAATTTACAGGGCAGGGCCAATGGACAAGATAGGTTAGTACTACACTCAGAGAGAAAATTGTTCTTTTCATTCATTAACGTTTATAAAGAAAGAAAATTATCCAGTTACCAATGACCACAGAGCAAATTCTTAGTAAAAGAGGAGGAATATACTAATAATGGGACTCCCCTGGTGGCTCAATAGTAAAGCATCTGCCTGCAATGCAGGAGACCTGGGTTTGATCCCTGGGTTTGGAAGATCCCCTGGAGGAGGGCATGGCAATCCACTCCAGTATTCTTGCTGGGAGAATCTTCATGACAGAGGAGCCTGAAGGGCTACAGTCCATAGGGTCACATAGATTTGAACACGACCAAGTGACTAAGCACGCATATAATAATGACTATTACTGATTACTTTTAACTTAAAACCGTTGGCAACTTCCAGTTTTTCATGACAGCTTGCTAGTGATTTTTAAATTTCTTTTTAGGGCAAGCTTTTTATTTCATCTTTAAAGCCAATTATTAGGATTATTATGATGATTATTATGGCATGCTGCACGCCATGCAGGACCTTAGTTCCCTGACCAGGGATTGAATCCATGCCCCCCTGCAGTGGAAGTGCAGGGTCCTAACCACTGGGCCAGCAAGGCAAATATCTTATTGAGAATAAATGAGAACAGCATCCTGAGGGGGTTATGCTCTGTTCTAGAGTTAATATCCAGAGACAAGTTTNGCCATGCAGGACCTTAGTTCCCTGACCAGGGATTGAATCCATGCCCCCCTGCAGTGGAAGTGCAGGGTCCTAACCACTGGGCCAGCAAGGCAAATATCTTATTGAGAATAAATGAGAACAGCATCCTGAGGGGGTTATGCTCTGTTCTAGAGTTAATATCCAGAGACAAGTTTATGGTTTGTTTCTACTCTTCAGTTTCTGATGATTTCTTAGATACTTTTATTTTTAAGTGACTTAAAAGTGAACAATAGCAAAAGTCTCATGAGAGGCTGAATATACAAGCAGACAATGGCCAGGCCCCACAAATGGAACAGAGCTCTGACCCACAGTCTCTAAAAGAGCCATCTAGGGAAACCAAATTACAACTTCTGTAGCAGTTGGTCCCCAACAGCCAGGATGTGCTCAATAAAGGCCAGCTTACTTAATTTTTGTCTCTGCTTCCATCTCAAGGTCAATCAGAAAAAGCCATATATGTTGTACATGCTCACCACGTCGGATGCCCAACTTCTAGTGAGACCATTTCCAGCATCCTCATTTCAAAAACTTAAAGAGTATACCTGAAGCCTTCCTTGTTTTATGAGAAACTTTCCCTCTCCCCTGCCTGCCTACCTCTGAGTCTGCCTGATGCGAGTGATAGTGACTGGCTCCCTCCCTATAACGACCTCCAAATAAACAGCCTCTGCTTGCTTGGTCTGAGTACTCTCGATTTCCACATCTGAACGATGCAGCAGGGTCACTGCATCTACCTGTTTCGGGTTCTTTACCATCTGAGCCACCAAAGAAGCCCCCCCGTCTTGTTTCAGTTATAGCTCTATTTGTGATTTCAGTAGAAAGAAAGGAGGGTTATATTTGAAACAATATGTCATGTTTAGAATCTGGCTGGACTGGCAGAGGTCAGAGGGTGTGATGCCCTGGATGTCTGGCCACTTCCTAGGAGCTCTGGGAGGCCCAGAACCCCTTTTGTAAATTTCCTCTGCCCCTGGCTTCTTACTAATGAACTAAAGGGAACACCCATCCTCAGATAAGGCAAGTAAATAGTCCATTGTTTGCTGTAAATTTAAGAGTATCTCTAGAGCTTTTATAGGTACTCTTATCTCTTTAATATTTCTGAGACGGATCCTGGGCTTCAAGGCTGGGAAAAATAAACACTAGTCATTGTACTTCCAAAAAGGTAGAGGAAGAAAGGGTAGGGACAGGGCAAGCTTGGTGTGTGTGCTAAGTCACTCAGTCCTGTCCAGCTCTTTGCTACTCTATGGACTGCAGCCGGCCAGGCTCCTCTGTCCATGGGATTCTCCAGGCAAGAATACTATTGGGAGGTAAAAAGTCTCCAGGCTTACGTATAGGTCAGAATGCTTTGAATGACAGTGGGAATTTCCCTATACTTCCAGCCTTACTTAGTACTACTTAATAGAGTTGCCCTTTGGTATGAGGTGAGGGGGGGCTGCAGTCTATGGGGTCACAAAGACTCAGACACAACTGAGCGACTGTATTGAACTGAACTGAGGGGAGATTCTTTCCAGTCTCTTCTGCCAGTACTAAAATCCACGGATGCTGAAGTCCCTTATGTAAAATCGTGTAGTATTTATATATAACCTACACACATCCTCTCATACACTCTATTTTTAAAAATTAATTTTTTTTATAAGGGCAGAAGACAGAAAAGGAATGTTCCTTTTCATTGAGAAAAGAGTAACAACGAAAACTAAAAATTAATCCCCAAAGCAACTTTTAAGTAGCTTTCTAGGTGGCAGGTGTTATTAAATTTCTCCCATGCCCTTTAAGTCACCTCTAGATTACTTATAATAACTAATGCAATGTAAATGCGATGTAAATAGTTGTCAGTATGTGGAAGATTTGATTTTTGCCTTTTGGAGCTTTCTGGAGTTTTTCAGTTTTTTATATCTGCAGTTGGTTCAATTCGTGTATGCAGAACTGGCATAGTGCTTTTGGTCTTGCTAAATGAAAGGGAGGAGTCAACTTCTAAGTGGAAGGTACTGTATAATTATTAAAGACATTCCAGATGTAAAGGTTCTAACAGTGTGCTTCAGTGTAATTGCAACCCAGATATTGATTAGGAACATTTGAAACTTTGACTGTGCCTCCCAACCTCTGATATGGCCAGATAGCATTAGGGTGGTTCCTATTGGAAGTGTTTCCTCAGGAAACCGGGGCAGATACAGTGGGAAGAGCCAGCCTAACAGGCTGGTAGCACTTGAGGGGTCCTTGTACATATTTTATTTTCCCTTTACTCACTGACTGTAAACTTTGTAATGCTTTTAATTTTCATGGAGTGTTTCTTATTAAACTCTGTATTTAGTCGGTTTTTTGTTGTTTTTGGCTTCTTTGTCTTCACATTTAGCCCTATTGATAGATTTTCTTTGTCTCTACCAAGTATGACAAAATTCAAATATGTTTCTAAAAAATAATAGTTTAACACTGGGCCAAGGTCGTTTAGAATGTTACTATACAGACTGAGAACTTTAATTCTTAATTATACTGTCAGTTAAATTCAAAACAAGTTCAGCTAAGGCCTACTGTGGATGCAATGCTCAATGAGATGGAGGGTTACATAATGTGAAGATGAACCAGTATGCACACAAATAATTAAAAATTCTGTAGAGTGATAAGGGACTTCTCTGGTGGCTCAGCAATAAAGAAGCTTGCTGCAGTGCAGGAGACATAGGAGACCTGGGTTCGATCCTTGGGTTGGGAGGATCTCCTGGAGGAGGGCATGGCAACTCACTCCAGTATTCTCTCCAGTAGAATTCCATGGACAGAGGAGTCTGGGGTCTATAGTCCTTGGGGTTGTCAGGAGTTTGACACAACAGAAGTGACTTAGCATGTACTCACAAAGTAATGAATGACATCAGAGATACAGAAATAACTGCAACAGCAACCCAAGGGATGACAGTATTACTCTAATTGGGAAGAAGTCTGATTCCATATTGGATCTGTTTCTTTTACTTTAGCCTTTGTATTATATTGCCTTTGCTACAAGTTAATCACTAAAGGGATGCTGTCTATGGCTTAAAGTACACATAATGACCCCTTTCCAGACATGCCACCCATGTCTGAATGTTAAGCTAAAATACTTTTGCTTAACTCACAGGAAAATTCCTGACCAGGCCCACCTGTGGATGGCTATAGGAAAGAAGGAATTAATACAACCTCTGCAGAGTCTGGCTGGAACTAGGAAATGTTTGCAATAACTTACTGCTTTTTTCAACTTTATCTCCTCACATCCCCACCTTTGTTCTATAAAAGACTAGCATCCAAGCCCGGGCAAGACGTTCCTTTGGAACACTACTCCATCTTCTCAGTCAAGTGGCTTTCTGAATAAAGTCGCTCTCCCTTGCCCCAACAACACGTTCTTCAATTTACTGGCCTGTCATGCAGTGAGTAGCATGAACTTGGACATAGTAACATTACTTCTGATGGGACAGTCACTGGAAGGGAGTTTTTGAAAGAGGTGATACTTGAACCTGAAAGCATTGGTAGATTTTGAAAGACACTGATGGTAAGTAAGTAAGTAAGTAAGATATTGATAATGGGAGGCACAGCAATGGGAAAGAAATTATTATAAGTCAGAAGGAAGAGTTTGAGTCAAACAAGAGAGTTTGAACAGGCCTGTGCAAGTCTGAGAAAGAAACAGTTGTCAGCTGTCTAGGACATGTGGACTGTAGGAAGATGACTATAAAGCCAGAGAGGTAGATTGGGTTTCAATTATAGCTGGAAAAATCATGTTAAAATTTAGTATAATACTTTAGGCATTGAGAAAAGTCACAGAAGATTTTTATGCAGAAGATTAACATAATGAAACTTGCGTCTTAGAAATACTTTTTTGTGTGTCAGGAAGATGATGTGTTTTAGGAAGACTAAACTCATGATAGATACACATGATAGATTTTGATATATACACCATGATTTATGAGTAGTAATATGATGCAGTCATGAGAAAGTGTGCTAAATCGGTATAAATGCAAAGAACATTCAGGCCTTGGAGGTACACTAATTTAATTTATTTACTAGGATGTATCATACAGTTATTTATAGTGATCCATAGCTTGTGCTTTTAAAAAAAAATTAAGGGCTATGAAATTAATCTCTGGATTACTGCATAAGTGGTTTTAAGAGAGAACAACTTAAAGAGCAGTTCCTTTGTTTTGATAAGTTGTTCATTTTTCTGAAGCATGTATGAATCAAGACCATGTGAAGATGGACTTTTGGCATTCAGATTTGCCTTTTTCTCGAGCATTTTCACATGCCCTGGAAATTGAATGAGAAATGGGGAGAAGGTTTCTGTTATATAGGTAAAATAATGAGAAAAATTACTAATCAACTCTCAGTAAAATTTAAGTCAAAGATAAGAAAATACTAGACACTGAATTGTGGTAATATGAAAGAAAAAAGTAATAAAATGTAAACATCTTACTCATGTAAACACCTGCTGTGCACGCATGCTAAGCTGCTTCAGTCATGTACGATGCTTTGCAACCCTACGGACTGTAGTCTGCCAGGCTCCTCTGTCCTTGGGATTCTCCGGGCAAGGATACTGGGGTGGCTGGCCATGCTCTCCTCCAGGGCATCTTCCCAACCCAGGGATCCAACATGTGTCTCTCATGTCTCCTGCATTGGCAGGCAAGTTCTCTACTACTAGCACCACCTGGGAAGTCCAACCCCTAGTGTGCTAGTCACTGAAACACTGAATTCCTCTGATTTCCCAGGGCAGGTTATGATGATCCCACAGACACTTCCACTGAGTTTCCTCCTGGGGCAAATCTGATACTGTTGAAGTGAGAAGGGATCCCTGGGTCACATGAGTCTTACTGAGCAATACTGAGTGGATCTACTCTCAAATTCAATGTCTTAAGGAGGTTAGAAGTAAAGACTTGAGGTACTTTATTCAGGTGGTTAGGAAGCCCTCTATCTGCAAGGTGGTTGGAGCATCTGCATAGACCAAAACTTCAGAATGATTCATAAAACTTTTATGTAAAATATCCTTGGCTGGAATGGTCTGGAGATCCTATGATTCGGTATTGGATTCTCATAGTCCCTGAAGACCTCCCTTTGTTCCTCTTCACTTTGTTGGGCTACCCTTCCTTCTCACCCTTCCTCCCAGTAAATCAGCCACTGCCCAAGGACTAGGCTGATCACTGGATATATTCCACCTGCTAAACAGGGTTAACCCATCTCAGCCGTGCAAGAAGATAAGGGGGCCTCCAGCTGGTGCAGAAGAAGTATATCTGATTTAACTTCTTTCCTTGCCCTTGAATAAATTTACTAATTGTAGTTCACTTAGAAAGGCAGCCTTGCTTTCACACTTTTGACAGTCTAGTCTCAGATGGTGTAAGAAGTTATTAATGGGAAATCACTGTGCCTGCCACTCAGTTTTGCTGTGACCCTAAGATTGCTTTAAAAATAAAGTCTATTAAAATCATTAACACACAATGATAGCATTTTAATCATCCACGATAATTTTCTTTTTATGACTTTGATGGAAACCAGCCGGTAAATAACTACTATTTAAGGATGTATATATAACCATATCACCATCTGTCAGGAGCTGTCCTGGGAACCAGATTTTAAGATGAGCATTTGTCTTATGTGGTACATAAAAGACAAAAGGACACTCTTCATAAATCGACTATACCATTTAGCAATGAATGGAATTTAGTTTTTTTTTTTCTTGCTGTTAATGTGTAGAACAGCAAACCAAGTAAGTCTATGTATTTTTCTGTCAAAATATGAAAGAAGAATTTCTTAAACTGCTTAGAAAACACTACAAAGTTAAACTGTTGGTGAGAAAGTTCTTCCAAATCAATCAAATTCTGTTGTTTCTAATTATATCATTGTAATTGACAGTGATGAATATCTCTGAGGATCTAAAGTGCTTGGTATAATTAAATCTTAATAATGATAAGGCAGCACATTATTCATATACTAGATTTAGTGCAACAACTGGACCGATGTACTGAAACAAGATCAGATGATTCATCGATTTTAGATCTGATTTTAAACCAGCCAAAAGGTTTTGATGAAAGATAAATATGACTTAGAAGGGGAGGAGGCTATGTCCTATTCTCTTTTTACTTCTCCCTACAAGAAAAACTCAGATAAGAATAAAATTATAAGCCTCTTCAATTTTGATTCTACTTTTTAATCAAAGTACTTTAGCAGATACTGAAGAATATTCATCTGTTTTCTAATTTAAATGTGTGGTTTAATCAGAAGCTACATTGTGGTTCAAAATGCAAATAAAGAATTAGATGATATATTCATTTCTTCATATAAAAGACTATTATGCTATGAATAGATTCCATACTGTAAGATATCATAGAAGTTAGAAACTGGCAGAACACATTAGGTCATTTAGTTGATCTCTGCACTGAGGACAGCATTGTTTGGTACAATATACTCTTTAGTCTTTTGCAATGTCAAGATATTCTAAAAGACTAAGTCCAAGCAAAAATATCTTGTTACCCTGGAGTTGGAAAGTAAATCAAAGTGATGGGAGATTAGGTTATTTCTCAAAGCACCATTTATGCCCTCAAAGTCTGCTAATGCATGAGTAAGTCGCTGAGAAAAGTCACTATTAGAATAAGAAATATAAAACACTGCTGCAGCAGAGTATGGAGTTGGAGAAGGCAATGAATGTCTAAATGAATGACCCAGAGTCAATAGCAACTTAGATATGCACTCAACATGTTGAAGATATTCCCTAAGGATAGACACTGTAGTTCCTTCAGCTGCTGCTGCTGCTGCTGCTAAGTCATTCAGAGGTGATGAAAATGATGAGAAATCACTCTGAAATGTGAAACGACTTCCATAGCTATTTGTGTGTGTGAGGAACAAAGAAGGAACAAAGACTTCTAAAGGCTGAGAGGGGGTAACCAGCCCAGGCCATGTCCTTCTGCCATGTAAGCAGCATCTGACAAGTCCCAGCCTCAATGAAGCCCTACTGTGGGGATTAGAGAACTTATTTTTTTGGCTGCACTATGAGACATGTAGGATCTAAGTTCCCTGACCAGGGATCAAATCCACACCCCATGCAGTGGAAGCGCTGAGTCTTAACTACTGGACCTCCAGGGAAGTCCCAGATTAGTGGAGGAGAACGGAGGACACAGCAACTCATTCCAGTGTTCTTGCCTAAAGAATCCCAGGGACAGAGGAGCCTGGAGGGCTATGGTCCATAGGGTCACAAAGAGTTGGACAAGACTGAAGTGACTTAGCACGCATGCATGCACACAGTCTCTCCATCAAACCACATCTAGACATTGATGTGTAGAGCTGCTTTCCCCAGTGCATCCCCACCCCTTTATTTCCTTTTCCTAATGAGGAGAAGAAAATAAAACAGCTATGAGGGATTCACATATGTCTTGAACAATCCATTCTCATAGGAACCCTATGATGTAAGTAGATGGGTTGCATTTAGCACGTTATAGAGTGAGGGCTTCAAGGTACTGAGAAACTTGACCAAGGTAGGCAGTCACTGGTCTCTCTGCTTCCAAAACATGCTCCTTCATTAAGGGCATCTGTGTGCCCTCTAACATACTTTTATCATAAGCTTTAAAGGAATGTATATCAATATCCACATCAGTTCAGTCTCTCAGTCATGTCTAACTCTTTGCGACCCCGTGAATCACAGCATGCCAGGCCTCCCTGTCCATCACCAACTCCTGGAGTTCACTCAAACTCATGTCCATCGAGTTGGTGATGCCATCCAGCCATCTCATCCTCTGTCATCCTTCTCCTCCTGCCCCTACTCCCTCCCAGCATCAGAGTATTTTCCAATGAGTCAACTCTTCGCATGAAAGTATTGGAGTTTCAGCTTCAACATCAGTCCTTACAAAGAACACCCAGGACTGATCTCCTTTAGGATGGACTGGTTGGACCTCCTTGCAGTCCAAGGGACTCTCAAGCGTCTTCTCCAACACCACAGTTCAAAAGCATCAATTCTTCGGTGCTCAGCTTTCTTCACAGTCCAACTCTCACATCCATACATGACCACTGGAAAAACCATAGCCACATAGAAATTAGTTAATTATTATTTGCCCCTCTTGTTTGGAGGCTCATGAATCTGCCCATATTTAGATTACTTGCCTTATGTATTGATATACTCCTAGACTCTGGCCTCTCATTCTTAGTTTAACTTCGGATTCACTGAAGACACATTCTCAGGCGCCCCCCCGCCTCTTTTTTAAAAATTATTTCTTTAAGTCATACCAATAGGACTTTAAAAAACAAAATGATTTCACTGGGTCTTAGTTGCAGCATGTGGAATAAAGTTCCATGATTAGGGATCAAACCTGGGCCATCTGCAGTGGGAGCATGGAGTCTGAGCCACTTGGACCACCAAGAAGTCCTTCTCAGGCTCTTTTATAGCATGCCTTTCTTTCTCTAATTTCTGAAATCTTTAGTTCCCCAAAGGTAAGTCCTAGGCTGCCTTCTGATTTCTCTCTAAAATATCTTCCTAGATTTTACCTATTTTCATAGCTTATATTTCATCTGTAAAATATAAATCCAGGCCGAATCCCATATTTATATCTGTAGCCCAAAATTTTCCCCCAAGCTTGACTCACATGTCAAGCTGTCTACTTGATAATATCCATTTAGATATCTCACAAGCATTTCACATGAACTCATCTAAGATGAACTCCTTTATAAATAAGATAAACTCCATCTTATTTGAAAGATAAACTCCATCTTTCACTGCCCCCAATTCCAACACTTTCTTCCTGCAGTCTTTGTCATATCAGAAAATGGTGCAATCATTCCACCCAGCTGCACCAGCGAAAAATCTGTGAGTTGAGAATACCTAGCCTTGTCCCATTTGTAGCCTTCCTTCAGACTTTCCCTACCTTCCTGATGGTGGAGTTTAACTCAGGAATTCAGTAATAGTATACTTCAGAGAATTTTTCTGAAAATTCTGGATATAGATTTTTCCTTCTCACTTTTCTGTACCGTGGCAAGGGTGCTGCTAGGGTTGGAGTCAGCCCTAGTGAAGTGAAGCTGCAAATTGTAGAGAAGAGAAGCTGTTTTACGCTAAGAAACTGCTTCCTCATCACGTCACATGAGGCACTAGGCTAGGTGTGGGATGACTCTAGAGTCTACTTCTGTACTTTTTCAGTGACTTTTCTATTTAATGGACTTCCCAATAATTCCTCTAATTTGTCTATTTCAATTGAGTTTTCCACTACTCGCAAGCCAAAGCAGATTAACATGGTGGTATACGTGAATCTCAAGAAAGCTGGGAAAGGAAGACTACGTGGTAATTACATCAAAGGACAAATTAAATATGAAAATAGATCCATGTGGAAATCTAGGATATAGGCAAGGTTACAGTTTTAAAATCTGAGTAGAAAGGGTGAACAGTTCTATAAAAACAATTTGAGACAGTTTTCCACTTAGAAAATTATTTTTAGATTTTTACTTATTAGTAGTAAAAAATGCATTGAAAATTCCTTAATATCTGAATATAACTACAAGATAGATTAATAAATGAATTAATTTTATTAGTAGTAAATGACTAAGCTGACAGATATATCCCATAAACAAACATGGAAATATGTACATGTTAATTGGGATAGAGATGGCTTAAACTATGAACAAACTTATAGTGAAATTAAGTGAAAGTAACTCAGTTGTGTCCAACTTTTTGCACCCCCATGGAATGTATAGTCCATGGAATTCTCCAAGCCAGAATATTGGAGTGGGTAGCCTATCCCTTCTCCGGCAGATCTTCCCGATCCAGGAATCAAATCAGGGTCTCTTGCATTGCAGGCGGATTCTTTACCAACTGAGCTATGAGGGAAGCTGTAAAGGAAGAACCATAAATGAAAACGAAAAAATTGTTTTTTTTTTTTAATTTGTTTCTTTAAACCAGAATTACAAGCTTTTATTTAACAAAAGACATGCTAAAACTGTAGAAAGAAAAATAAACCAGGAGAAAATATTATCTGAATATATAATAGATAAGAATTAATGTTTAAAACATATAAACAACTTCCACAAGTATATAAGAAAAAACACGATAAAAGAAATGGTTAAAGAATTAAACAGATAACTGATAAACATGGAATTCAGTAAGAATGTGGAAAGGTGGTCATGTTTTCTACGAATAAGGGAAACTATTTAAACCAAAACTGAGCTAGCCCTTTTCACTGGCTAGAATGGCAATAACTAAATCAGTCAATCAATCAATCAATCAGAGCCTTGGCCAATGCATAGGCAAATACTCTACTGATAAAATCATAAATTAGTTCTACTTTGTGACCAATTCAATTCTATCCAATTTAAGTGCAGATAGCATATAACTAGCCATTTCTCTTTCAGCAGTTATTCTGGAATAATACACATGATGTTTTNTCTTTTATGATGTTGTGTCTTAACAAAACTATTCTTTCTGATTCTGCTATATGCCACACTGGAGTGTTAGGGGAGTTCTGACTGGTGAGAAGATAAAGCCCAGTGAGCAGCAGAATGCGAAATTCCCAGGGATGATACTAACTTAGGAAAGTCATTTAGAGTCCTCTTCTGGTAGGGATGAGGTGGGGCATGACCAAGATAATAAGAACAACCTTCAGAAGGTATTTAACACTGTCCTTGGATAAACAGCTGAGACCCAAGGATCGAAAGGTCCTGGGACAGCACCACCGGAGAAAATAGACATGTGTTTGATGACAGCCCAGTTCATTGGCAAAGAAACCATTCCTTGCTTCAGCTTACTCACCATCAGCTCTTACAGACTCCATGATCAACACAAAGTGTGCATGGGATTTTCACGTTTTGTAACAAATCTTTACCCTCCAGAACCATTCTCTACACTCTGTAAGGAGAACCATTCTCCACACACAGCCCAAAGTAGGAGTGCTACTCACTCAGGTCTCTACAGTGGCACTTATCCTACCTGGAATGAAACCCAAACCCCTCCCTTAGTCTCCAGACACTATGTGATTCATGCCAGACCCGCCCTCCAAGCTCCTGTCCACACCTCCCCTCTTCATTCTACCTTGCTACATGAAACTCCCCATTTTCCCTTAAATATGGAGGCATTTCTCCCTGTGTGCATTCAAGTCATTTCCATTGTATCCAACTCTGCAGCCTTATGGACTGCAGCCTGCCAGGCTTTTCTCTGTCCATAGGATTCTCCAGGCAAGAATACTGGAGTGGGTTGCCATGCCCTCCTCCAGGGGATCTTTCCCAGCCAGGGATGGAAGCCGCATCTCTTATGTCTCCTGCATTAGCAGGCAGGTTCTTTATCACTAGGACCACCTGAGAAGTCTTGATGTATTTCTACTCTTCTCTATTCCTGGAAATTATAAATTATTCTTCCCTTAGATATCTCCATCTTTACTTCATTCAGGTCTGTTTACCTCCCTTCTAAAAATGTTACACTGGATTTCTTTCATTGCTATACTTTCATCATGTTATTATATTTCTGAAATGTCTTTCTTGTCTTTGTAAAGGAGCAGAAAAATTGTCTCTTTGTGTCTCTTCCACACAACTAAGTCTATACAACAATAGCGATGGGCGTTGTAAATTGGGCCTTTAGTTAATGAATGGATTAGTAAACAAAGAACCGGAGCTAAGAGACTAACCCACGGTCACAATCCTGAGAATTAAGAGAATTTGAATTCTAGAATTCCAGTTTTTTTCTTAACCCAAATCTGGTGTTCTTCCTATTATACCAAATATGTCACCATTATTTGTTTAAATGATTTTTTTTTGGTTATTTGGCTACTTAATACAGGATTATAATATGAGCAGTTATTTCTTGAAAAATATTATATGAATAGACTCGTACTGAATTCCTGCCACCTGATGAAAGCTTTTAGGGAAAGGAAGGGGATGGTTGCCTGGGGCATGGGGGAAACCCATAGTCTATGGGAGTGAGTACCAAGATTCAAAATCCACAGCTGATAAGTTTCCAAGTTACTATGTTCCATTTGCGGTGCTTGGACCTTGAATGTCCATGGAATAAAGGTTGAAGCGTTCCCTGGCACCTGAGTATTTGCATTCCCATGNGGATGGTTGACTGGGGCATGGGAGAAACCCATAGTCTATGGGAGTGAGTACCAAGATTCAAAATCCACAGCTGATAAGTTTCCAAGTTACTATGTTCCATTTGCGGTGCTTGGACCTTGAATGTCCATGGAATAAAGGTTGAAGAGTTCCCTGGCACCTGAGTATTTGCATTCCCATGATCCTAGCATGTGTCATTTTAGACCTGCGGCAATGGGAATAATAGCTTCTGATGCTGAGATAACCTAGAACTGCAATAAGAAAGCAGCACTTCTAGAAGATGCCACCTGTCAGCTGGTAGCTACTGGTTTTCAGACTTAGTGCCTGGGAAGGTGTCTTACCCTAAATGTAGGGGACTCTCACTGGTCTTGGAAACAGTTACCAACTGCTGGATTTATAATTTATCTGAAAAATAGTTTAAAAAATTTCCTAAAATCTGGATTTCTACCATGAAAACATGCCATTGATCTTAACCTAAGTAACTTGGTTCCTAAAAACATTTGTTTAACACTCTTAATGTGCCGAGTCCTGGCTTAGCTGTACCTTTTCTGGCTATCACAAGGTACTAAATACATCACTGACTAATGCACTGTGTATAAATCCAACCGTGCTTCTTCCAAGAGTAATCTCTCTCCCTCCCCGGTTGATTTTCCTATGTTAGATTTATTCCCTTTTTGGGAAAATGCATTTACCCCCTTTCCAAATACTTAGGTGGGTGAACTCATTTCTGGAATTCAGGAGTCTGGAGTCTTTAAGATTTGGCAGATAAAAGATGATCCCTTTTTAGACTGTAGCTTAAATACAATGAGTTTTGTACATGCTAATGGAATCAAAAAGTAAGATTACATGTCCAGACTTATTTCAACATTCTGTATTACCATTTAAAGAGGGCAGTTTGTGTCAGATCTAAGAGGCAGACCTTATATTACACTAGTTTATGACTAAGTCAAATGAATATCTCCTCTTTAAATATCTCATTATATCATCACGTGAGAGATATGAAGACAGAAGGAAATATATCAAATGAGTTCTTGGCATATTATAATAAAATTCACTTGCAGTTAAATAATCTGTAAGGGAAAATTTCCAGAACTCATATAGAGAAAATACAATTGCTGTTCTTCAAAATTAAATACGTATTGTAATTATCACACAAATCATTATATTTTATTTCAAGCCTTTTAGGTGTCAGACATTCCAGAAATTGAGACTTAGAAATTTAAATTGCTTAACTTGTAGGTGGGTTCCACCATATACCAATATGACTCTAATGTGAGTGTTTGCTAAGATGAAGTACTCTGCCAAGCTCTTAATCCTTAAAAAAATTCCATGTTGTGGGTACTACTCACCCCAGCTTTACAATGAATAGATCAAGACTTAAAATGGCCTAAGGTTGACAGCTAGCCTATGTGGGAGACGGGACCCTAAACCAGGGCTGTCAGATAGAATTTCAGGGCTTTTAGAACCCTCGTGTAGGAACTGTTCTATTTCCTTTCAATGTTCAGGATAGCTGCAAAGATCGAAATGGGGGTTTGCTTAAGGGGTGGTAGATTGCAGGCCAAGTGAGTCTTCCAAGCAGGCCTTACTGTGCGGTGGACTCCCCCTACTGCACCTTCCTGGAATTACCACTGATGCTGCTCTGGGAAGCGGCCTAAGCTGGAAGCTGTGAATGATGATTTCCTGGAATTATCATTTCTTTCCCCAAATGTTCAAGAACAAGCAGGGGTGACTGACAAGAGGACTAAGTACAGAAAATAGAAGGTATAATTTACTCCATGTGTGTTTAACTCTGAGTTGGCCACTGAAAACCTACTGATTCACTCTCATTCTGCTTTCTTTTCTGTCGAGTGCTCACAAATTGTATTTGAAGACTGTTGTCACCTAATTTGTTTAGCTTATGTTGTGGGAATGCCAGCTATCATATTCCATTAGAAGTTCTTCTCCGATGCCATCTTTGGGGGCTGTGTAATTTATTTATGCAAAGGTGAGGCTTATGGGGTGGTATGTTCTCTTCCTTTGCATTCAGGAAGTGAGGATTAGATCTAGTTTTCTTTCCCCAATCTTCTAAATTACTTTTACTTTATGTGTTGCCATTAGGGTCATGAGAGAGAGTGCCAGTTGTCAATCCAATACCCCCTTCTCTGCTTTCTTACTAACAGAATGTCAATCTTTAAATCTCCATAGGACCACATCAGAAAATAATTCCCGGGTACCTTGAGGCTGTTGTACCCATCCAGTTAAGATGTGTTAGAGTGTATGTGTTGTGAGAGACTTCCAAGAAGACTCTTTAAAAGCACCTTGGAATCAAGCTTGTTTATTAATAATTTTATTCTTCTTTCTGTTGTCTGGAATATGGATGAGATGGTTGGAACTCCAGCATCCATGAATCATGGATGGTCACTGAATCATGAGGTCACCTTAAGTCTGGAAGCAACACACCAAAAATGGTAAGAATCTGGGTATCTAGGGCTGCCACGCCAATCCTAGACTTTCTATCCCTAGTCTTCTTCTATGTGAGAAAATGTACACTTGAGAGTCTGAGTCACTGTTATTTTGGTGTTACTGATATTCCTAACCTATATAAGACCCTTTGTAAAGTAAAAATAATTATAATTTTGTGATGGAGAATCCAAAATAGTACACTATATTGGGTTTGTTATAAAGATTAAATTGTATAATCCCCACAATAACCTTGTATGTGTGTACTCAATTGCTCAGTTTTGTCTGACTCTTTGTGATCCCATTGACTGTAGACTGCCAAGCTCCTTTATCCATGGGATTTTCCTGGCAAGAATACTGGAGTGGGTTATCATTTCATCCTCCAGGGGATCCTCCCAACCCAGGGATTGAACCCATGTCTTCTGTCTCTTGCATTGCAGGCAGATTCTTTGTCACTGAGCCACAAGGGAAGCCCCACAACAACCTTATGAAAGAGCTAATATCTTTACTTCAACTAGCATGTGTTATAGCCTGCCAGCCTCCTCTGTCCGTGGAATTCTCTGGCCCAGAATACTGGAGTGGGTTGCATTCCCTTCTCCAGAGGATCTTCACAACCCAGAGATCAAACCCGGGTCTCCTGAATTGCAGACAAATTCTTTACCGTCTCAGCCACCAGGGAAGCCTCATGGCTCCACTTCATAATTACAGACAATAAGTCTCTGAAAGGCTTGTTTGAATATTTGCTCAGCTTATATCCCTTGGGCAGAGGATCCTGGTGGGCTGCAGTCCCTAGGATCACAAAGAGCCAGACACAACTAAGGGGCTAATATGCACATACAACTAGGAAAAAAACAGAGGAACAATTTAAATTTAAATCTTATACATCCCACATCCTACTCTTTTCTCCTCTAACACTACTAGCTACCTGTGGCAGTTTATTCATATCTCTACCAACTTTCTGCCTTGTTTCAAAACCTTTTTCTTCCCTGACCTCAGGTCATTTAACTCCAAGCCTCAGTGTCCCTATAAAACAAGGGACCTGTAAAATGAGACTTTTAAGAGTGCTTATTTCTTAGGATTGTTCCAGAAATCAAATGCATTAGTTCATAAGAAAACACTTATCAAAGTAGTTCACACATATAATCTTGATACAAACTCCACTGTATAGTTTCATTATTTTTACATTGTATTAATACAATTAATAATTGTCCATCTGTCTGTCTTAATAGAATCTAAGATCACAGTGGCAGGAAATATACTTTTGTCACCGCTGTGTCCCCTTTAGATTTTGCACAATGCTTTGCACTTGTTAAACACTGTAAAGTTTAGTTGAGTTTATCTTATTTGGAATGTAGCATTGTGGGACATACTTTGATTGATGATTTGTTTAAACTTTATTTTTATGGTTATTTAGGTGTAGTTTATGGTCATTTTTGTGATCCAGATGAATGGTTAAGTCTGAAGAATGCAATTTTTGCCTGAGTGGAACAGAGGTCAGTTATTAGTCACAATTAATCTTGTGGTCATTAGTTATGGGATTTCACCATAAAAGCATTAATTTGCAAAACATTTTAAGAAGCCAAAACTGTTTCGTTGCTCATATTAACCATTTTGAAATATTAAACTTAGGCCAAATTCCATTTTAATTTGTTTCATCGGCTTATAAGAAATAAAGACTCTGTTATTTATATGTAGTTCTAAAATACAAGAAAATCTTTGTTTTGTCCATGTGAAACAGTTCTAAAACTGACAAACTCATCTTTTATTCTCAAAACTCAATTTTTGATGCTCAAGTGTGTCAAAATAGTTCTTTCTTCAAAACTCATAGATATATCTATCATAAAGCACCAATAATAAAATTTGTGTAAATATTTATTTTTCTCTTAAACATATTTCAGTAGGGAAGTCTTGGATTGGATATGAAATGCTTTAAAGCAAAAACAACTTAAAAGTAAAATATAGTTCAGTGTCCCAAAGGATCTCACATTTTAGGGCAGAATCTTCCAGAGTTATCTTCTGTTATTCGTTAGAGAAACATGTGAACTTTGGATGAGGTGACATCTTTTAGCAAAGGAAATTTCAGTGCTGAGAGCATGAACTTGAATTCAAACCAATTAAAACATAATTAAATTGATTTGGCAAGGAAAAGGCATTTTGGTAAGTAAACAAACAAAATTTGACTGAATCCCATTCTTTACAACTAGGAGAGGATTTGAATTGTAGCTATTTGATAATCCTGAACAGGATTTTCCCTGCTGATACATTTTGTACACAGTCCATAGAAAAATTAGAGGATTCTCTATAGCACTCCTAGGAGGTGGTAGACGCCAATGTAAGCAGTTTACAAAGCCTTGTTCTGTTATACCCTTGTGTCGAAAAGTTGATTATGAAGGCTTTTTGTAATCTAATTATTACATGACTGGGATAATATTTTGCAAATCTTAATTTGATGTTTTGCATTCTTCTCTCCCACAAATTATTTGCCTTGGAAGCCATGATGACATTTTGCTAGAGAAGCAGGGAGGGTAGATACTTCTAAAGGAAAGAGATGCCAAAAACATGAGCAGTGACCAAGAAGACCAGTGACACCATCACCTGAGAGTTTCTCTGAGCAACTCAGGTCCCTCACTGCTGATCCACAAAGACTCTTCAGTTACCCTCTGCCCCAGGAGGTTCTGAGGGGCTTAACAAGACAACTTTTTTTTTTTTAGTTTTGGGGAGAATGAAGGGGGGATTAGAGGGGTAGGATAGAACATAGAAAACAAAAAAGAAAGTATGTCTTTACCAAATATTAATACTTTGACTCAGTTATTTAAACTGATAAAACCTCCATATTTGTAGCTAAGAAATTCCTAAAGTAATTCCTATATGTTTTATCTTTTACACACTGTATTTTTTATCCTTAAAATTTCACCTTTTGTCTTTTTATATCTTCCATGTTTCTCCTCAAAATGCTTGCTTTCCTTTGCTCTCCTGAACATATTAAATGTAGTTCTAATGACTTACAATAGCTCTCAAGATTCTCTTGTCTACAAGTTCAGTGAGCTGTGTCATTTCTGGATCTGTTTCAATTGATGGACTTTTCTCCTCATTTTGGGACATGTATATTCCTGCTTGTTTACCTACTCATAATCATTTTTATTAGATTCCAAACATTCTATATTTCACCTATGTGGGCATTGGATACTCATGTGTTTGTGCCCACATGTATCAGTTCAGTTCAGTTCAGTCACTCAGTCATGTCCGACTCTTTGTGACCTCATGAATAGCAGCACGCCAGGGCTCCCTGTCCATCACCAACTCCCGGAGTTCACTCAAACTCACGTCCATCGAGTCTGTGATGCCATCCAGCCAGATCATCCTCTGTCGTCCCCTTTTCCTCCTGCCTCTAATCCCTCCCAGCATCAGAGTCTCTTCCAATGAGTCCTCTCTTCTCATGAGGTGGCCAAAGTACTGGAGCTTCAGCTTTAGCATCATTCCTTCCAAAGAAATCCCAGGGCCGATCTCCTTCAGAATGGACTGGTTGGATCTCCTTGCAGTCCAAGGGACTCTCAAGAGTCTTCTCCAACACCACAGTTCAAAATCATCAGTTCTTCGGTGCTCAGCCTTCTTCACAGTCCAACTCTCACATCCATACATGACCACTGGAAAAACCATAGCCTTGACTAGACAGACCTTGGTCGGCAAAGTAATGTCTCTGCTTTTGAATATGCTATCTAGGTTGGTCATAACTTTTCTTCCAAGGAGTAAGCACACAATAAATCATGACAAAAACTGGATTGTAAGTACTGGTGAAGTAATAAAAGTACTTAAAAGTACTAAATATAAGTACTTTATATATATATATATATTCATTTTTGTGTATAAACATATTTTGTGTATTTACATATCATATGAAACTACAATATATAAATATGCATATTTTAATCACTACTACTCTGAAATAATTTCCTTACTCCATACTAACAGTCATTGGTTCCCCTTTTGGAGATTGAGTCTATAGGTCATTTTTTTTTTTTCCATGACCTTCAACAGTAATGATGCTTTTCCAGTTTTGTAAAACCAAGCAATATATGACAATTATTTTTATGTCTAAAGAGTCTAGATAATCCCTCGGTAATACACTTTTGATAATTATTTTTGTTATATTCTTCAAGGATTTATGCACAGAGACTTGGTTATAGATTAGTTAATGGTTTATTAACATCCTCATTTTGCATTATCCTGTGTTGGTTGTCTGTAATACATAGTTTCTGCTATGCTTTTCTTTTCCCTTTACAACAGGCCTGAGAGCAAAATTAATGCAAAGGTTTATAACTTCCTGTTTTTCCTTTCCTGTACTATCTTCTTGTAAACTTTAACTCATATGTGGCCACTTCTTTAATTATACAAATTTGTAGGGGTTCATACTACATGCAAGTCTTCCCTGGTNAATATATGACAATTATTTTTATGTCTAAAGAGTCTAGATAATCCCTCGGTAATACACTTTTGATAATTATTTTTGTTATATTCTTCAAGGATTTATGCACAGAGACTTGGTTATAGATTACTTAATGATTTATTAACATCCTCACTTTGCATTATCCTGTGTTGGTTGTCTGTAATACATAGTTCCTGCTATGCTTTTCTTTTCCCTTTACAACAGGCCTGAGAGTAAAATTAATGCAAAGGTTTATAACTTCCTGTTTTTCCTTTCCTGTACTATCTTCTTGTAAACTTTAACTCATATGTGGCCACTTCTTTAATTATACAAATTTGTAGGGGTTCATACTACATGCAAGTCTTCCCTGGTAGCTCAGCTGGTAAAGAATCTGCCTGTAATGCAGGAGACCTGAGTTTGATCCCTGGGTTGGGAGGAACCTGGTGGGGTGGGGAGGACATGGCAACCCACTCCAGTATTCTTGCCTGGAGAATCCCCAAAGACAAAAAACCTGGTGGGCTACAGTCCACGGGGTCACAAAGCAACTGAGCAACTAAGCACAGCACAGCATACTGCATGCAAAATTGACAATGCACTGATTTCTTATTTAGAGTACTGCAACTTGCAAAATTTTCACAGCAAGCAAATGGATTTAGATGGTAATGGAAAATGTCCAGAAATGCAACCTAGAACCTTTGCATTAAATAAGAAGCTAAGGGGGAAAAGTAGATTATACAAGAAAAAATCACATATATCTGAATTATTTTATTTAATTTAACCTGACTTGTTTAGGTTTCTGATAAAACTCTAGAGTAGGTTTGATAGTGTACATGCTGGGATGGTAAGGAGATGGTTGATGGTTTACAACACATAAACTCTTGATTCTAGGCCCTTCACCTGGATGGAAGAAATGTGAGGAGAATATGAATGCCTGTTGGGTGCAGGTCTATAGATGAAAGAGAACTGCAATCTGAAAAAGAATATATATATATATATATATATATATATATATAACTAAATCACTTTTCTGTACATCTGAACTGACTCAACATTGTAGATCAACTGTACTCCAATAAAAATTTTAAAAAATAAAAAACATTGCAGATCCTATTTTCTGATAGTTTNTGTTGGATGCAGGTCTATAGATGAAAGAGAACTGCAATCTGAAAAAGAATATATATATATATATATAAAACTAAATCACTTTTCTGTACACCTGAACTGACTCAACATTGTAGATCAACTGTACTCCAATAAAAATTTAAAAAAATAAAAAACACTGCAGATCTTATTTTCTGATAGTTTCAATTCTAAAGAATTAATTATGTCAGGAAATTACTTAGGGAATCCCCATGCAAATTTTTCACCACATGTCTAGGGATTTACNATATAAAACTAAATCACTTTTCTGTACACCTGAACTGACTCAACATTGTAGATCAACTGTACTCCAATAAAAATTTAAAAAAATAAAAAACACTGCAGATCTTATTTTCTGATAGTTTCAATTCTAAAGAATTAATTATGTCAGGAAATTACTTAGGGAATCCCCATGCAAATTTTTCACCACATGTCTAGGGATTTACAGAAGCTGATTCTCTGATTCTGTTGCATAAATGAGGATTTTTTGAACTGTCATCTTGAATTTTAACACTTCATATGAAGTTTGCCTTTTTGTCTAATATAATCATATGAGTATATATATATATCACATTCAAATCAGTTATTGATAAAATTATATAACTTCACCCCTCAAAAGCTTAAAGCATGAATTTGCAGGAAGATACACTATATGTATCTTGCAATGCTTATATATTCTGTGGCACAGAAGCAATGGAGTGTAGGCCTCGGTGTTAGGACAGACAGCATACACTGCTTTTGTTTAAGTTGTCCTTAGGAGCATTTAACTTCAGTTAAAAGTTTTATCTACAATAGCAAAATGGAATAAAGATACTGAAATTGTCTGTTTCAGTCAGGCAAATGATTTGAACATAGACTCATAGTGATGAATTAAGTTTCATTTCTAGAAATTCAAGTTGTACTTACAGAGTGTATTGTGTGTGTGTATATGTATATATACACATATTTGCATTTTGTAGTATAAGTTCTTCAGGGTTGCTATTTATTTAGTTAATGTTTTAACATCTAAAACAGTGCCTGGCACATAAGAGGTTATCCAAAAATAAATGTTACATAAATAAATGAAGATGAATAAATGAATTACCTGTGCTCAGTACACTTTAGTTGAAAGACTTTTTAAAAAATAATGTTCAAAATTTTCAAGTGTATTTTATAGAGTCTCAGATCATGCTAACATAGCCTCATAGCTTACAGCTATTGGACATTAGGAGAAAAATGGTATTTAGATGATGGAGACCACTCAGACAAATTTCTGAATTAAGTTTTCCTATAGATGTGAGAGGTTGAAATACAGACTTCAAGAATAAATGAGGCTGTGGTTTTCTAATTAAATGAAATAATTTTAAAATATAATGCTTCCTATTTTTTTAAACATAATACTAAATGTTGATTTAACTTTGGGGGTTGTCTTCTATGACTTTATTCTTAATTACTCTTGTTATTTGTTCTTTTATCCTTTATTGTGTGCTATCTTTAAAAGTTGATGCAGTTCCTGAACGGTTGCAAATTTTCAAAGGCCAGACTCTAGTTATCTTCTTAAGGTGGTTGTATAAAAAAAGGTATCTTCTAATTTTAAATATAGTTTTAAATTAAGTCAGAGGAAGCAAGGTTTGAAGTAAATATCTTTTCTTAAGTTAATTTTAGTTTTGACAGCCTGCATCTATTAACTAATTATGGAGAGTCGTCTAAAAGAAAAACTCATTAGTATGTGACGTAAATAAGGCATATTTCTCACCGGTTCAGTTCAGTGCTAGTAAACACACCCACAGAGTTCTGAATTCACCAGTGTTGTCAATTTACTGAGCTTTCCAATTTTACTACAAAAGAGAGTTTTCTTCATAGTACATTAGCTCTCCCACCAAAACTCCATTTTAATAGAAACTAAAGCTGAAACAGATGGAGTAACAATAAGTCGGTCATGTAGCTGACATATTGTGAAGCTTTGGAAATGTATAGGATATCTTGATGTTAAAAATGATTCATTTATATCATTTTATACCTTTAGTTATATCTTCATAGAGGTCAATCAGTGAGTAGATGAAAATGGTAATATATTAAGCTTTTACTGATTTTATGAGGCATGAATCCATGTTTTGAATATGTCAAAACACTTTCACTTCCAGGAAGATATGGTAAATACATTTTTTCTATCACTTCCACTAAGTACAGTTTAAAAAACTTGAATATTGTACATAAAACAAACACAGGAAAACTGAGAAGCAGGAGGACTGGCTAGAGACTTGGGAACTCCCGGAATGATACATTGGTCAGTTCCNGAGGCATGAATCCATGTTTTGAATATGTGAAAACACTTTCACTTCCAGGAAGATATGGTAAATACATTTTTTCTATCACTTCCACTAAGTACAGTTTAAAAAACTTGAATATTGTACATAAAACAAACACAGGAAAACTGAGAAGCAGGAGGACTGGCTAGAGACTTGGGGACTCCCGGAATGATACATTGGTCAGTTCCCAGGTTGTCTTTTGTTTTGTTTTTGTTTTTGCCTCAAAACATTTCAGACATGGGACTGGAGAAACCGGAGAGCAAAAACCAAGGAGCTCGGACAAAAGCAAAACAGAAACAACCCCCAAAAGCAACAGTAACAACAAAATCCCCCCAAACCACAAAGCCAGAAAGACAACAAAAGTCTGCTTTTTCTAGCCAAGGACCAGGGAAAGGACACCTAGCTAGACAGAAAATATTTACATAATAACCCTCTATTACAGGCAAACAACAGAGAATAAACTATTGAATAAACCATAAATAAACCAGCAAAAGTTGAGTGGGGCCCCTAGATTTCCATCTTTGCCAGACTATGATGAGGTGCCTCCAAAAGTCCATCCACTAGAGAAAAACAAAACACTACTCATGTTTGCACAAAAGCCTACACACAGACCTACATGTCCTCAGTGGTTGAATGGTTACATAACTGGTGGTATGTCTATACTACGGGAAGCTTGCATGTTCAGTTGCTCAGTGATGTCTGACTCTTTGCTGCCCCGTGGACTGTGTAGCCTGCCAGGCTATTCTGTTGATGGAATTTTCCAGGCTAGAATACCGGAGTGGGTTGCCATTTTCTTCTCTAGGGGATCTTCCTGACCCAGGGATCAAACCACATCTCCAGCATTGGCGGCCAGATTCTTAACCACCGAGCCACTCGCGGAAGCCTGTACCGTGGGATGATAGTACTCAGCAATAAAGTTGCATAAATTGTTGTTGATCCATGAGACAAGCTGGGTGAATTTTGAGAGAATTATGGTGAGTGAAGAAAGCCAATGTCAAAGGTAACATTCTGATTAAAACATTCTTGAAATAACCCCAGCATAAAAATGGAGGACAGATTAAGGTTTCAAGGGGTTAAAGAGTATTTGGGAGGGAGAGGAAAGAAGTAAGCCTAACTTTACAAGGGCCACAGGAAGGATCTTAATGGTGATGGAAATGTTCTCTATTTGACTGTATCAGTGTTGATACCCTAGGTGTGATATTGGACTCTACTCTTGTGATTTATTGCTATTGGGAGAAAATGAGTAAAGAGTACAGGTTTCTCTCTGTGTTATTTCTCACAATTCTACATGAACCTATAACTATATTAAAATTAAAAGTGAAATTAAAATTATCCAGTGAAAAGTAGACATTTTCCATGAATGAGATCAGATACCACAATTCCCAGCACAAAGAGGAAAATTTCTCACGTTGATTCTTGAACGTGTTCCTCTCATGAGCTGTTTAAACCTCTAACACCGATTAGGCTTTCCCTGGATTTGAAATGCAGGGGAGGATAGGTGGAGATATAATGGTCTTAACTAGAGGGAGCATATTGCCAAGATTGCTCCTTGAACTTCCTTTAAGGATTCATTGGGTGTCATTTGGCCAAACTTTTACGGACCTTCAAATCCCAAATCTCAGTTATGCATTTCCTAATGTCTTTACCAGCTTCCTCCTGGAAATAGTTTAAGGCAGTCTTTAAAGACAAGTCAGCTCATTAAAGATAAAAACCAAGAGTTGTGTAATGCAGGCAGGGAGAAATGGGAGAGAATGTATTGCATTAAAAAATAAGTACACCACTGCTTTTTCAGTAAAAATGAAAAAAAAATATTTAATCTAGGTTTTCTGGTATCTTTAGAAAAGGGGCATCATGGTTTATATAACTTCCATCATGACATAAAAGTGAGTAGATTAGTTTATCAAGAGAGAGAACGTTTTGCTAGGAATAAATTCTGAACACAGTTTATTGTGTGGCTCTTTAGTGATCTTTAACAACAAAATTATTTTCTTGCAAATGTGCTTTTACATAAATTGCATATTATAAACTGTGTGGCTGTTTAAAAATAATCAAAATTAACCACTACCAACAAAATAGCCTTAAACAAATGATAAAGCCATGGAGAGGGTTCTAGATTGAGTAACAGACACAGACATCTGCCTGTCTGGTTGCTACCCTGAACTCACATCCAATCATAACACTGGCCTCTACAATCAACTTGTTAGTTTCCTCACCATCCCCTGCTGACAGTCCTTCCTATGTCCTCCCAGCACAATGCATCTCCTGAATAAGGGGGTCTTCGTAACAGCTCTCCCCTGTTTCTCTACATCCTTCCTTCCTCTGGCTTTTAAAACTGAGTCCTTCTGGAGTCATCATTGTCTACACAGATCTCCAGCTACTCAGGTTGCTTTAACTTTCATAATTCTTGCTAACATAATTTCTAGACCATAGAGCGTAAGACTTGGCTATATATGGCATATTACTTCCCATGCTTCTTGATTATATATTCCCAGTGAGACTGCAAATGTCTTGAGAAAAGGACATATCCAACTACTTACTGACCTGTTGCTGTTGTTTAATTGCTCAGTCGTGTCCAACTCTTTTGTATGGCTATGGATTGTAGCACACCAGGCTGCTCTGTCCATGGATTTTCCAGGCAAAAATACTGGAGTGGGTTCCATTTCCGCCTCTAGGGGATCTTCCTGACCCAGGGATTAAACCTGCATCTCCTGCATTGGCAGGTGGATTCTTTAACAACGAGCCAACAGGAAAGCCCACTTACTGACCTATCTCCCTGCTTATTGGTGCAATATACAGAATTTCATGCAAAGATGGGCTCAATAAAGGACAGAAATGGTATGGACCTAACAGAAGCAGAAGATATTAAGAGGTGGCAAGAATACACAGAAGAACTGTACAAAAAAGATCTTCACAACTCAAATAACCATGATGGTGTGATCACTCACACTCACCTAGAGCCAGACATCCTGGAATGTGAAGGCAAGTGAGCCTTGGATATCAAAGTGAGCCTTTGTTCATCACTATGAACAAAGCTAGTGGAAGTGATGGAATTTCAGTTGATCTATTTCAAATCCTGAAAGATGATGCTGTGAAAGTGCTCCACTTAATATGCCAGCAAATTTGGAAAACTCAAAAGTGGCCACAGGACTGGAAAAGGTCAGTTTTTATTNGAGATGGTTGGATGGCATCACCAACTCAATGGACATGGGTTTGGGTGGATTCTGGCAGTTGGTGATGGACAGGGAGGCCTGGCATGCTGCGGTTCATGGTGTTGCAAAGAGTCAGACACAACTGAGCGACTGAACTGATACAGACTAAATCTAACTGGACTCTTGGCTCTGCCACTTGCTAGCTATGCAACCATAGAAGTTTGCTTAATTTTTCTGAGTATTTGTTGCTCTTCTCTGTGGATGTGGGAATAATTAAATTACATATATCAAAGGTTTATGAGAACTGAATTAAACTATACATGTTTAGCTCAAAGAACAGCATCTAGCACATTGTGAATCCTCAATAAAGTTCTCTATTGCCATCTCTTCTCTATTAGCCTAGAGTGGGAGAATATTTATCCAACCTTATATAATTAAAGGAATATCCTAAAGTCAAAGCCTGCAAGTTGCTCACCAGAACATGAGTTCTCTTTTTCATTCTGTGTCGACATTTTGACTTTATTTCCCAATTTGACTTTATTTTGCAACTGAGCGTTGGCCAATAGATTGTGAGTGTAGTGGTGTTTCTCAGAGCTGATTCACTAAAAACTTCCCATACATGCTCCTCCATACTTCTGGTTAGTTCAGTTAAAATGAAGCTGATCTGAGACTCTGAGACATGGGAATCACGTGTTGAAGATGGCAGAGTCTCTGTCAGCCTGTTCAACCACCTGGTCAAGTATGTCAGGCTGCAAGAAATGAACTATTCTGGAATAAGATCCATAATGCATTTCTCGTGTCTGCTACTGCAGGTTATACAACCCTGCTGTTTCTCACAATGAGGAACTCTAACAACGGTGCAGCATCCACTCGATGGAATGGGTTTGAGTAGACTCCAGGAGTTGGTGATGGACAGGGAGGCCTGGTGTGCTGGGATTCATGGGGTCGCAAAGAGCCGGACACGACGGAGCGACTGAACTGAACTGAATTGAACAGTAGCGCATGCGCGAAGCAGCCGGATGTAAGTCAGTGCCTCTCTCTTAGTGTATCTGCCCAAGTTGTCTTCCACTGTGGGCCTCTCATCAAACAACTGCTTACTTCCTCTGCCTACCACACGTCTACGTGCATGGCTAGTGTCTCCCACTCCGTGATCTGATGGGATTCCCGTTGTGTCTTAATTTTAGATCTATTAAAAGAGATCGCCTACCTTTTTTGAGTTTATCTCAGGATACTCTGAAGTAAAAATTGCCTTTGTTGTGCAGCCCCAGTTTCAAGTAAAAGCATCCCAAACATTAAACATGACCCTCCAAACAGATTTAACATTTTTCAGGTGACTTGATGGTAACAGAGAGATGCGTTATATACGTGAAGGTGCATATTGGTGCATCTGTGACTTTTCTTGGTGATTTGACACAGGGCTGGCGAACTCAATAACATATACATTCATCAACTGATCGAACAAAACCTACTCCATCTTCCCATAACTGCTGGAGCTGAAGTAAAGTGTTCTGGGTAACAGAGGAGGCTCATAGGTGGGAAAAGTTGGGCATGCTGGAGTAATCACTACTTTCTGTTCTTGGAAGCAGACTTATTCTGACAATTCATGTCTCTCCATTCTCTTTCACTGGTTTATTCATCCAACAAACATGGCTTTGTTTTAGATGATGGGCAAAGATGCATCAGTGCATATGACATTCTCAGGGGAAGGGCTGAGGCATCTGCCCGTCTTGTGACTTGACTGAAGAAGTTACTCAGGAGCCTTTATGAGACATGCCTGCATGATGTTCTAATTTTAGAATTAGAAAACATGTAGATAGAATTAGTAAACATGTCTGACTGTCCAACCCCATGGACTATAGCCCATCAGGCTCCTCTGTCTATGGAAATTTCCAGGCAAGAATACTGAAATGGGTTGCCATTTCCTTCTACAGGGGGATCTTCCCAAACCAGGGATGGAAACTGAGTCTCTTGAATCTTCTGCATTGCAGAGGGATTCTTTTCCACTGAGTCACCTGGCAAGCCCCTGTCAAAATAATACTGAGTGAGAAAAATTAAATTCCAACATAGAAAAAAAACCCTTCATTTGAGGTAAGAAGTGGATGCTTTTCTTGAGATGTAGAGATTCGGGATTTCCGTTAGAACCTCTGTGGTTTGGGAACTGAAATTCCTTTCCCAGAAGGTGAAGTGCATGAGTTGTTTCGTCCTATGAGACACCTGAACTATAAGTGACTCTAAAACTACTACCAGTGTGACTTAGTCCAAGTGGGAGTGAGGGCAGTCGTGCTCCCTGAGACTAGGAATTCTCAGATTCCTGGGGTAGAGTCAGAATGACAGAGTCTTGACCCATAGAGGTTTGTCACATTGTTGATGCTTGACGGAGGGTGAACCAGGACTAGTAGCCACAGAAAGTCAAGGTTGAGCAACAGCTACCCTCCTTTTCTCCGCCGACTTCCCTTCAGAACTGCCTTCCCCATGTCACGGCAGACGTTATTGTTTGTGGGATGACCTCGCAGATGGCTGTGTTAGGACAAGTTTGTGAGTTCCCGAGTTCCTCTTTTCTCCTTTTCCTCCCCCCTCCCTGCAGCTGACAGCACTGGGGAGAAAGAGAAGTGCTCTGCTGGTTGGGACAAAGCAAAAAACAAGTCATGAGTTTGCTAATTCTCAAGGGGCTGCTATTGCATAGCAGTGGTGCCCGTTGGGCTAATAGTCTTGGTATGACATGGCATTTTTTTTTTGTCCCTTAAATGCAGTCTTAGAACATTTAATACCACTTTAAGTAACTAATCATAAGACTGAAAGCTGGATGTCTCCTGATTCAACAAAACCTATGCATCAACACCAGCTGTGCAGTAATATTTTTAAAATTCAGGATCTCGGTCCTGAGGCCTGAGATACAAAGCAATTGATATATAACCATTTGGAAGTTCATTAAATGCTGTAACTACATAGTCTTGTACAGTGCTTTTTAGCTCCAAAAGTTAGTTCTTAGAGAAATCCAAGATAGTTATTCTAGGAGTAGGTCAAATCAGCTAGGTCCACTGACATTGGAGAAACATAATCTATTTGAAACTTCAGTCAGAGTGTGGATTCCTTCTCAAACAATCCTTTGAGCTTATTTTTGTTGGACTTTGTTTGAAGAAAATAAGAGCAATACTATAAAATATGATGTAAAAGCATGTGTATCTAAAGATTGTTTAGAATAGGACTCATTGGAAATAATCTAAGTACCTACCAGTGAAATGCTAATCAAAAGAATCATATAGATTATTAAAATGGAATATCCTTGGCTCATTTAGAATACTTTATAAATATAAATTTATTTAAGATAATATTTTATTATTATTAAAAAATTAAATCAGTTTTTAAAGTGTTTAACAGAAGAAAAAGGTAACAAAAACTANGGTAGGGAGTACAGTGGCTCCTAACTTTACCCCACATTCTAGTTGTCGTATTGGGTAGAAAAGTTGAATCTACAAAATTCTCAACATTCTTGTTAAGATCTGTGCCCACAGAGCAGGAAGCAGGCCGAGCTGGGTGGATGAGAAAGTTATTCCAAAAAGAGTCAAGGACTGATTCTGTAGAGGAATGGTCATGTTAGCAGAGTCAATAGCAATGGACCCCAAATCCCTGGAGAGGCTTGAGATTACCCAGGACTTCTTGATGAATTTTGGAAAAAATTCAAAGCCCCAGTGGATACCCTTTCAGAACTAAAAATCCCTTCCCAATTTAAGTGATATGATACAGAACATTTAAGAAAATCCCAGAGGAGAGAGCAGAGTTTGTGACTGTCAATGAAAGATATACATGTACCCAGCTGAGTTCTCCCCACCCCCGCCTCCTCCCTCTACATGACTAGTAACTCTAGGCTGCAGAAATGCAGATGGAACGCTGATCAGGCTTCAGGGTGGTGAAGAAGGTCAGGCAAACAGGTTCTAAATCCAGCATGATGGGTATCAAGAAAAATTTAAATGCTTAAAGGAAAACACCTCTACTCACAGCCCTCCTGACGGCCAATGTGTGGGTTTTCCACATCCAGCAATTCTATTGTTCTCTGCAGACACCACGTGACGTCGTGCAGTTTAATTCCATTCTGACCCTAACTATCTGAAGTTAGCACAGATTCCACAAGTTAAGGCCTCAGTTCCCTAAGACTACCCCTCGGCTTCAGATGCTAATCATAAGTCCCTAGGTTACCTACATTTCTGGCCAGCATGCATGCTAAGTTGTTTAGTCATGTCTGGCTCTTTGCAACCCTATGTATGGACTGTAGCCTGCCAGGCTTCTCTGTCTGTGGGATTCTCCAGGCAAAAATGCTGGAGTACTTTGACATTTCCTTCTCCAGTGGCTCTTCCTGATTCAGGGACTAAGTCTGAGTCTCTCACATCTCCTGCACTGGCAAGCACATTCTTTACCACCAGTGCCACCTGGGAGTTTCTGGCCAGATTGGCTATAAATCAGGGATTCCCACAACCCCCTCCTCAGTTTCTATCATTTGCTTAAAGATACAGAACTCAGAGAAAGTCTTTACTTACATTTATGGGTTTCTGTTTTCTACAAAGGATATTCTAAAAAAGATACAAATGAGGAGGCAGATGAAGTGGGACACAGGGTAAGGACTGGAAGAGTTCTGAGCCCAGGAGCTGCTATCTTCACAGACTTGAGGTGTGTGAGGCTATTGATACCAAGGTAGTTTAGGATTTTTATGGTGATTTCTTTATATAATTCTGAGTGGCTAACTCATTTTGCACTGGTGATAAACTCAATCTCCAGCCCCTCGCCCCTGCCTAGAGGTCAGGGGATAGTGCAGTTCATGCTGTTGTCGTTCAGTTGCTAAGCTGTGTCTAACTCCTGGTGACCCCGTGGACTACAGCATGCCAGGTTCTCCTGTCCCTCTCCAACACCCTGAGTTTGCTCAAACTCATGTCCATTGAGTCGGTGATGCCATCCAACCATCTCATCCTCTGTCACTCCCTCCTCCTCCTGCCCTCAGTCTTTCCCAGCATCGAGTCTTTTCCATAAGTTGGCTCTTTGAATCAGGTGGCCATTGTACTGGGGCTTCAGATTTAACATCAGTCCTTCCAATGAATATTCAGGGTTGATTTCTTTTAGGGTTGACTGGTTTGATCTCCTTGCGGTTCAAGGGACTCTCAAGAGGCTTCTCCAACATCACAGTTTGAAAGCATCAGTTCTTCAGCACTCAGTCTTCTTCATGGTCCAACTCTTATATCTGTACATGTCTACTGAAAAAAACAAAGATTTGACTATACGGACCTTTGTTGGCAAAATGATGTCTCTGCCTTTTAATACACTGTCTAGGTTTGTTATAGTTTTTCTTCCAAGTACTAAGCATCTTTTAATTTTGTGGCTGCAATCACCATTCACAGTGATTTTGGAGCCCAAGAAAATAAAATCTGTCCCTGTTTCCACTTTTTCCACATCTATTTGCCATGAAGTGATGTGACCAGATGCCATGATCTTAAGTCTTTGGAATGTTGAATTCCAAGTCAGCTTTTCCACTCTCCTATTTTACCCGTGTCAAGAGGCTGTTTAGTTCCTCTTCATTTTCTGCCATTAGAGTAGTATCATCTACACATCTGAGGTTGTTGATATTTCTCCCAGCAATCTTAATTCCAGCTTGTGATTCATCCAGCCTGTTGTTTTGCATGATGTACTCTGCATATTTTAAATAAGCAGAGTGTGCAGATCATTCCAACCCTCTAATCACAGGGCGACTCCTCTGGCAAATCCAGCCCTTACTGTAAGGCTCACTAGGGATCACCAGCCACCAGTCATCTTATTAGCATACAAAAAGATACCACTCTGGAGATTCTAAGAGTCTCAAAAACTCACCCTCAAAATAACAAGGGTTTTAGGAGCTCTGTGCCGGAGCTGGGGACTTAGACCAAATATATATTTCCTATTTTTTGCTTCCATGGTAGCTCAGATGGTAAAGAATCTACCTGCAATGCTGGAGATCTGGGTTCCATCCCTGGGTCAGGAAGATCCCCTGGAGAAGGAAACGACTACCTACTCCAGTATTCTTGCTTGGGAAATCCAATGGACAGAGGATACTGGTGGGCTACAGTCTATAGGGTCTCAAAGAATCAGACATGACTGAAGAACTAATACTTTTTTCATACTTCTTATTATATCACAGTATTAAATAGTATATGTAAGAAATAGGTCTAGGTACATGCAGGTCAAAATCCATTTAGTTACACTTGCTTAGTTTGCCCTTCTCTAATGAGTCTGAGTGGACTCCGGGAGTTGGTGATGGACAGGGAGGCCTGGCGTGCTGCGTCGGACAGGACTGAGTGACTGAACTGAACTGAACTGAAGACTACATATTTGACTCATCAGCTAATTCTGTTAGCTCTACTTTCAAAATATATCTAGAATCCAAACATCCATGACCTCTTGGCCAGATAGGGACTGGTCTGCCCACTTCTGAACCTGCATCCCCTAGAGTCGTGTCTCAATGCAGAGCAATCACTATAACAATCAGTCTTGTATTTTATTAAGGGGTGTCCTATCTTAACCCAGAAAAAAATCTAAGGTCGTTCCTAGGGCCACAATACCCTATGTGGATTTTCTGACTTCCTGACCTCTTTCTGCTCTGCTTGTTTCCCTCGAGCAACATGATTTTCTTGCTGATTCTGGAACATGCCAAACACATTCTTATAAGAGGCATTTGCATGAACTATTGAATGCTCTTCCTTCAGATATCTGCATGGCATTTCACGACCACACTTAATTCACATCTCTGCTCGGATATCACTTAACCAGAAAAACCATTTCTTGATCACTCAAAATACAAAAGGACCCACCTTTCTGTATGTACTTTATTATATTTTTTCCATAATATACCCATATCCACATGTAGAATATATTTTGTACGTATGCAAACTATATTAGGTAAATACTGCATTTGCTATATATCAATATATATAAATGCCTATTAATAGTATATAAATACATGCATACATGTCAGGAAGCAACAGTTAGAACTGGACATGGAACAACAGACTGTCTCCAAATAGGAAAAGGAGTACATCAAGGCTTTATATTGTCACCTTGCTTATTTAACTTCTATGCAGAGTACACCATGAGAAACGCTGGGCTGGAAGAAGCCCAAGCTGGAATCAAGATTGCCAGGAGGAATATCACTAACCTCAGATATGCAGATGACACCACACTTTTGGCAGAAAGTGAAGAGGAACTAAAAAGCCTCTTGATGAAAGTGAAAGAGGAGAGTGAAAAAGTTGGCTTAAAGCTCAACATTCAGAAAATGAAGATCATGGCATCTGGTCCCATCACTTCATAGCAAATAGATAGGGAAACAGTGGAAATAGTGTCAGACTTTATTTTGGGGGGCTCCAAAATCACTGCAAATGGTGATTGCAGCCATAAAATTAAAAGATGCTTACTCCTTGGAAGAAAAGTTATGACCAATCTAGAGAGCATATTCAAAAGCAGAGACATTATTTTGCCAACAAAGGTCTGTCTAGTCAAGGCTATGGTTTTTCTAGTGGTCATATATGGATGCAAGAATTGGACTGTGAAGAAAGCTGAGCTCCAAAGAATTGATGCTTTTGAACTGTGGTGTTGGAGAAGACTCTTGAGAGTCCCTTGGACTGCAAGGAGATCCAACCAGTCCATTCTAAAGGAGATCAGCCCTGGATGTTCTTTGAAAGGAATGATGCTAAAGCTGAAACTCCAGTACTTAGGCCACCTCATGCAAAGAGTTGACTTATTGGAACAGACTCTGATGCTGGCAGGGATTGGGGGCAGGAGGAGAAGGGGATGACAGAGGATGAGATGGATGGATGGCATCACCGACTCGATGGACGTGGGTTTGGGTAAACTCCGGGAGTTGGTGATGGACAGGGAGGCCTGGCATGCTGCAATTCATGATGTCGCAAAGAGTTGGACATGACTGAGCGATTGAACTGATCTGAATACATGTTATCTTATCATCTGACACACAGTTGCACACACACAAGAATGCAAACAAACTCCATGAGCATAGAGACTTCGTTTTCTCAGTGTTATAACCCCCATGTTTAGCACAGCGCCTGGTGCATGCTGAGTGTCCTCGCTAATTAATATTAACATTTGTTTCAAGAATACTCAACAATTAAGGGAAACCAAAGATATAAAGTGAAGCTTTAAATATCTATTCAAATGCATCTGTTTAATAACAAACTATTTTTGATTGAAGGATTGGCAAAAAACATCCAGTTATCCTCATAGCTCTGCACACATGAAAGTGGGGTCCAGAGGTACTGAGTCATTTGCTCAAGGAGTTACTGAGGTGGGAGGAAAACTGTGGGCTTTGGAGTCAGGCAGATCTGGAGTCCACTGTTTCCTAGCTGTGTGATTTTTATATAAACTGTCCTTTTACTTTCATTGTCCCTTTACTTTCTCAGGTGGAATATCTAGACTCCACACCTGGCAGAACTGTCAAAATAATTAAAAGCAGTACTGAATGCATGGCATTTTTCTGTTGCTATAGAAATAAGGCAGGAATCCACCAAAGAAAACAAGGGGCACTCAAGACTCACATTGTAAAGAGATATGAAAGCAACTGGTCCTCCCTCCCAGCCCCAGTGCTTCTAAATGCAGCAGAGTCAACACCACTACCCGAAACATCACCATTCTTTACTTCCAGAGTGGGAGAGGAAACAGAAAAGAGAAGGCCTCTGGGGAGGTGGGCTTTTAGGAGAGTTTGGTGGCAGTGATGAATGATTTTACCTTCCCACCCATGAAGGAAGAGGACAGGTTCTCCTACCCAAGTGATAGGAAGTATCCCATAGAATTGTAGACAATAGGGATGTCTATGGAGGAGGAAATTGGTACCTCCTCCCTGGATGAATGCTTACTGAACTGTAGAATATTTGGTCCCATCATCTTGGTTTTTTGGTCAAATGAAATAGAATCTGGTGAAGGAGTTCAGCATCACCTGGAATTATAAATGTTGCATCCATGACCCTAGTGGCTTCTCTTCTTCCAGAGAGACTAAGAGGTTCAAAGCTTACTGGTGCAGACCATGCTAGCATGGGCAGTGTTTCCGGTGAAAAAAAGTGTATCCAGCTCTGTTCTCTGGGCTTCCCTGGTGGCTCAGATGGTAAGGAATCTGCCTGCAATGGAGGAGACCAGGGTTCAATCCCTGGGTTGGGAAGATCCCCTGGAGAAGGGAATGGCAACCCACTCCATTATTCTTTCCTGGAGAATTCCACTGGACAGAAGAGCCTGGTGGGCTACAGTCCATGGAGTTGCAGAGTTGGACACGACTGAGTCACTAACAGCTCCACTTCATGTTTAGCCCTAAACTCCATAACACTTAGAAGACCTCAGTGGTTCCCATGGCTCCATACAAAGGAGAGCAGAGTTCAAAAGAGGAAACAGAAGAGTCAAGGTTGACCAAGAGGCTGTGACACAGCAAAGATAGTGCTTATCAGGGATAAGGGCCAGAGGAAGGTGTTATGTACTATTCTGAGGGTGTTCTTAAAGATGAGCAAGACTCAGAGAGCTGCATGGCATCTCAGAAAAACCACAGACAGAATTTATACTGAGACAGCATATCAGCAGAGGCCATCAGCAGCGATGGAAACAGACCAAGTCACAGGATATCAGGGGGGTCTCTACGCCACTCCTATGGGTGGCTATGAGTGAAGACTCTTCTCTTCCCCTTCCTCATTCCTCCTCTTTCTCCTCCTTCTTCTCTTTGTCCTCCTCATCCTTTTTATCTTCCTCCTCCTCTTCCTTCTCTTTAATACAGATATATGAGTGTGCACGTGCTCAGTTGTGCCCAACTCTTTTGAAGCTCCATGGATTGCAGCCCACCAGGCTCCTCTGTCCATGGGCTTTTCCAAGCAAGAATACTGGAGTGGCTTGCTGTTTCCTTCTCCGGGGCATCTTCCCAACTCAGGGACCAAACCCGCATCTCTGGTGGCTCCTGCATTGGCTGGTGGATTCTTTACCACTAGCGCCACCTGGGAAGCCTCATAGATATTTTAGAAAGAATGTCAAAGAGTGATTTGTGAGAAGTTGAAAGGAGGCTTGTGTTTGGATGTGCGTTGGGGACTGGGGAAGCGGGGCTGGCAAGGAGAAATGTGGTCAGAGGCAGAACAGATACTCCTGATGCCACGGGGAGAGTCTGAGAGGGAAAGAGTGTCAGGCAGGTTTGGATATTTTAGGCTTCAGCATATGAATAGGAGACCCCCACCTTGCAGAAGCTGTTTACCTCTAATGGGGACTATTTAAACTTTCAGGAGACTCTGGTCTAAGGTCCTTTTTTTTTTTTTTTTTTTATGCTTGGCATTTACTCATTTTATTTTTATTTTAATTATTTAATTTAAAAATTTTATTTTTATTTATTGGTTTTTGACTATGCTGGGTCTTCACTGCTGCATGGACTTTTCTCTACTTGTGATGAGTGGGGGCTACTCCCTAGTTGCAGTGTGCAGGCTTCTTACTGCGCAGGCTTCTCTGGTTGTAGAACACGGGCCCAGTAATAGTGGCACGCAGGCTTAGTTGCCCCGTAGTAAGTGGATCTTCCTGGCCCAGGGATGGAACCCATGTCTCCTTCAATGGCAGGCAGATTCTTTAACACTGAGCCACCAGGAAAGCCTCATACTTTTTTTTTTTTTTTTAATTCATGTGCTTATCAGAAGGCTTCATTCTTAGCAGAAAGTATTTTAAGTGTACCCTTTAACATAAAGCAGGGAAATGGTGGCAAATTCCAATTAAAAACAACAATTACTGAGTAAACATATTAGTAAATAGAATTAATTTGATAATTTTTCACCAAATCTCTATATGGTAGAATACAGTTATTTAATCTGTAGAGTCTCTTTTTGAAAATAGAGTTTTAAATTCTGAATAATGGAACACAGTTCAGTTCAGTTCAGTCTCTCAGTCGTGTCTGACTCTGCGACGCCATGAATCGCAGCACGCCAGGCCTCTCTGTCCATCACCAACTCCCGGAGTTCACTCAGACTCACGCCCATTGAGTCAGTGATGCCATCCAGCCATCTCATCCTCTGTCGTCCCCTTCTCCTCCTGCCCTCAATACCTCCCAGCATCAAAGTCTTTTCCACTGAGTCAACTCTTCGCATGAGGTGGCCAAAGTACTGGAGCTTCAGCTTTAGCATCATTCCTTCCAAAGAACTCAAAGGGCCGATCTCCTTCAGAATGGATTGGTTGGATCTCCTTGCAGTCCACGGGACTCTCAAGAGTCTTCTCCAACATCACAGTTCTAAAGCATCAATTCTTTGGCACTCAGCCTTCTTCACAGTCCAACTCACATCCATATATGACCACTGGAAAAACCATAGGCTTGACTAGGCGGACCTTAGTCGGCCAAGTAATGTCTCTGCTTTTGAATATGCCATCTAGGTTGGTCATAACTTTTCTTACAAGGAGTAAGTGTCTTTTGATTTAGTATAAAGACATTTCCATATATAGTTATGCAACAAATTAGATAAATCCCATAGTCCACTTCGGACATTAAACTTGTTTCACAAGAAAACATGAACAACATGCCAAGGTCTAGATCAGGTAGAGAGCTTATGGCTATAAAGACCAAGTGAGATAGGACGCTTGGGAAAGTATTTGGATAAAATTGACAAAGAGTTAAGTAAGTACTCTGTCATGTGAAGAAAAACAGAAATGTTGATTTTCTGATTTGAACTATTTGAGTCAGTTGCACAAAATGATTAATAGGGAAAAAGTAAGACAGAAAAGTGAAACGCACAATAAAAGAATTCTTAACATAGATACAGATTTGTATTAATATCTCCTTTCTCTACTCCAGTTTGATCTTTGTTCATATCACTCACACTTTCACATTTAATTAACCAAAAAAAAAAGTGAAATGCACATACAATTCAGATACCTTTTCTCTTGAGCTAGGGAGACATCTTTTCCATTATAATTCCTGACTTAAGTGACAGGAAGTTCACCATGTAGGATAAGGTGTTCAGCTCTTAATCATGGGCTTTGGTGAATAATCAGCTGGACTGCAGTTGTGCAATCACTTACAGGACATCAGAAGTCCGTGCTGGGAAAGCAGAAGGAAGTCTGAAGAACATGAGAGGGAAGGGCTCCATCTATCGTCCTGGAATTGGGATTTATGGGTTCAGGTAAAGGTAAGGAATTTCTACCTCAGAAATACACAGGAGATTGTGCAAAAACAGTGACTGGGTCCACAGTCACGAATTTTATTTAGGAAAAACAAAACAAAACTAGAGAAAAATTTTAGGAGGCTCTTTACACAACAAAGGTTTTTTAAAAAGTGTGCTTTGCTACTCTATGGGATATAATATTCAAAAGCATTCCAAGATATTGTTGCCCTTCTTCAGGGAACCCTGATGGCTTCCAGAAGTAATTCATTTAAATCTATCAGGTTTTCCATTCCCTTTTAGATTCTCATTTTAGATCATAGTGGGGAAACTTAAGAGTTCTTACAACTCCCCTTGCTGGCAGCAAACGAGAAGTGCAGCTTTAGTTTAAAAAAAAAAAAAAATTTCAGCATATACACACTGAATATAATGGCTAAGGACTTCCCCGGTTGCTCAGATGGTAAAGATCTTCAATGCAGGAGACCAGAGTTTGATCCCTGGTTGGGAAGATCCCCCGGAAAAGGAAATCTCAACCCACTCCAGTATTCTTGCCTGGAGAATCCCATGGACAGAGGAGCCTGGCAGGCTACAGTTCGTGGGATCACAAAGAGTCGGACTGAGTGACTAACACTCTCACTTTTCATAATGGCTAAAGGTAAGATTGACTTTTTGTTTTAAAAACAAGATCCCTTCTAGCTCTGATCTCTGAATACACTTGAAACATTTATTAAAAACATGAAAAGTAGCAATCAGATTTTTTGGAGATACTAAGATTCAGAAGTCAGACCAAGAATTGTTATTGTTCAGTTGCTAAGTCATGTCCAACTCTTTGTGACCCCATGAACTGCAGCACACCAGGCCTCCCTGTCCTTCACTATTTTCCTGAGTTTGCTCAAATTCATGTCCACTGAGTCAGTAATGTCATCCAACCAGCTCATCCTGTCACCCCTTTTTCCTCCTGCCCTCAATCTTTCCCAGCATCAAAGTCTTGGCCAATGAGTCAGCTCTTTGCATCAAGTCTTACATTAAAGTATTTAATTCAGTAGCATAGTTTCAGAAGTGTTTATTTCTGAAAGCTGATGCAGGAAAACCTTATGACTTTTTCGTGTTTAGATTGAACCCTACTTGCTGTCATTCTCTCTTCATGGATCTGTGGCTGACACAGGAGGTCTACTAATCCTTTAATATCCTCCCACGCATTTTCCAGTCCTTTGCTGTTGTTGCAGTTGGGTAGCCGTGACAGGTGTTGCTTATTGGTCCAAAGGAAAAGGTCCAGCCCTCCACCCCAGCTGTTTTCTCCACTGCTGTGGTCCCTGAACACCTCTCAGGTAGAGTCCACTGGGCTAGGCACATGAGTGTCTCTATGGAGCAGAGCCTCCTGTGTACTTCTTCCTCCAACTTGACTTACAGTGGACTTTGTGTGAGTGAAACATACCTGTGAAGAGTTCAGCAATGGAAGTTTTGAGATTCTTTTGTGCTGAAAATAACAGTAGCTGAAGTTTTTTGGACACTTGCAGCATATTAGGCACAATCTTGAAAACTGTATGTGTCACGTGATCCTTAGGAGGACACTAGGAAGTGTTTTCAATATTTTGTTAGCCACATTGTATCAATGACAAAGCTGTGGCAAAGCTAGATTAGGTAAATGATCTCAGGTAAGAAGGCTAGGAAGTGATGGAGTTAGGAATGAAATCAGTCTCTAAATTCTTTCAATTTTTTTTTTTTCTATGCTACACTGTCTGTTAAAACCCATACTTCACGATTTAAGGTCAATTACATTAAAAGTTAAATGTCATCATTCTATTTAAAACGTTATAAAAGCAAGTTATCATACACTGATCCAGCTAATCAAAAATTTTCATTAAGAGTCTAGTTTGTTGAAACACAGTCCTAAGCATTGTGAGAGGTATAAAAAAGTATGAAAGGCGGTCTTTTCTCCTCATAGAGCTTATATTAAGGCTAGTGAGACCAATTTCTGGCCCCCAGTCCCCGCCTTCCCCTCCCCCCCCAAAAAAAAACTGAAAAACTCAATAGCAATAAAAGAGACTGACACTCCATGACCAGTTTTCAAATTAGCCTTCCCATAGTGGATGACCTGGAAATGTTTGTTATGAAGAAAAAAAAAGGATGACCAGGAAGGAAAGGTGGAGAAAAACTGTGAAGATGAATGGTGCAGTTACAGTGCAGAGTCCCATCCTTCAGGATGGGGTGTTCGGCTCTGTGGAAGAGGCAGGGCTTGAGCATTATCTTGATGGATGGGTGGGATTTATGTTGATGGAGAGGGTGGGACAGGGTGTTTCAGCTTAGTGGAGTAGCACAGATGCAAGGATAAGGCACATAGCATCTCTAAGGAGTGTGTGTAGTTTAACTTGACTGGGACAGAGACCTTGTGTGTTATTGAACATTGTGAGATGAGGCAGGTAAGCATAATTGCCACCAAATTATGAAGATCCCTGTTAAGGAATCTGTATTTTATAGGCAGAAAGATTTCCTTAATGTTTGTAGAATACGAAAATGTATGTCAGTGAAATATACATAATGCCTAAAGGAGATACTTCACTGTCCATGTGTGCTCAGTTGTGTCTGATTCTTTTCGACCACATGGTCTGTAACTCACCAGGCCCCTTTGTCAATGGGATTTTCCAGGCAAGAATACTGGAGTGGATTGCCATTTCCGACTCTAGGGGAACTTCCTGACAAAGGGATTGAACCTGCATTTCTTATGTGCCCTGCATTGCCAGGGGAATTCTTTACCACTGTGCTACCTGGAGAAGAAAATGGCAACCTACTCCAGTATTCTTGCCAGGAAATCCTATGGACAGAGGAACCTGGTGCGCTGCAGTTCATGGAGTCACAAAGAGTCAGACACGACTGAGCATNCTAGGGGAACTTCCTGACAAAGGGATTGAACCTGCATTTCTTATGTGCCCTGCATTGCCAGGGGAATTCTTTACCACTGTGCTACCTGGAGAAGAAAATGGCAACCTACTCCAGTATTCTTGCCAGGAAATCCTATGGACAGAGGAACCTGGTGCGCTGCAGTTCATGGAGTCACAAAGAGTCAGACACTACTGAGCATATGCTGCTGCTGCTAAGTCACTTCAGTCATGTCCGACTCTGTGCGACCCCATAGAGGGCAGCCCACCAGGCTCCTCTGTCCCTGGGATTCTCCAGGCAAGAGTACTGAAGTGGGTTACCATTTCCTTCTCCAAAGCATGAAAGTGAAAAGTGAAAGTGAAGTCGCTCAGTCGTATCCGACTCTTATACATCAAATCAAATCAGAAAAGGAGATACAGGAAGAGAGATCAACTGAAGTGACCATTACTGCCTAGACATGTGTCTGTGTTCTTTTATCTGTGGCTATCATTCTACGATGTCTACGGACACCATTTCTCAAATTTTGTATAAGTCAGCTATTTGTCTAATCAAAAATGACATCTGCTAGCAGTGCTTAATGTTATTCTATTATTTGATTTTTATACTCTTTTAAACAAATGAAGTACTATTGATGAAGTATATTGGACATTATTTTTGCTGGGAAAAATACATGTATATGAGTTATATCAAATATAGCAAAAAGAACTTACAATCTTTGCCCCCAGTTCTACTCCTTGAAAGTAAACTCTTCTACTGTCTCTTTTAGTTTATGGTGACAATTACCTTTATAACTCTAAATGATACACGTCTGCCCCTATTTCCTGACTAATAAATGTCAAAACTCTCTTTTGACTTCTTAATATAAGAGGATTTATCTTGTACTCTTCTTTTTTCCTTAATTCGCTGTTTTTACATCATTATTTTAGTTTTTTTTCTTTAAACTTAACTTTTAACTTAATAATAATATTCTCTTTATCTTTTCATCAACTTCGAACAATACTCTTGACTCTTTCTTTGTGAGATAAGGCTATCGGTGCCCTGGCCTTTCTCCTCCACAAATTTTCCTTCTCATAAAAGTCTGACCTGCAGCTTTATTTTTACTTTGAATTTATCTAGGTTAATATTTACAACCTCTCCAATAACCTCAACCAGGTCTCATGTTTTGAGAACAAACTGATGATAAAAATCTGAAAATCAGTAACCAGTCTTTACACTTATCTGACAATACCCATACCATTCAGTGCCAAGCCGGACTGTGTGCTCAGTCAGTTTCATCTTTGTAGGTCCAACGCCTTCACCTCTTGGTCACCCTAAGAAATGTTTTTAAAGTGAAAGTCAACTTAGTTATTCTTTTAAATACTTCATCAATTATTAAGTTCATGTTGGGACTTCCCTGGTTATCTAGGGGTTAAGACTTTGTGTTTCCAATGCAGGGGTGCTAGTTTGAACCTTGGTTGGGGAACTTGGATCCTACATGCCATGCAGCATGAACAATAAATTAAGAATTAAAAAAAAAATTAAGTTCATATCACATTAAATACATTTCATGCAATTCATGATCAGGGTTTTTTGTTTGTTTCCTTTGATATTTTTAAATTGCCTTTCTTTTTAACTCATGTTAGTTGTATTTATTACATCTTATTTTCCCCGCACTCTTAAACAGATATTGTGTCCTGATCTCTAAAAATATTAAAGGTCTTCTGAAGATCAAGATTGCTGGGAGAAATATCAGTAACCTCAGATATGCAGATGACACCACCCTTATGGTAGAAAGTGAAGAAGAACTAAGGAGCCTCTTGATGAAAGTGAAAGAGGAGAGTGAAAAAGTTGGCTTGAAGCTCATCATTCAGAAAACTAAGATCACGGCATCCGGTCCCATTACTTCATGGCAAATAGATGGGGAAACAGTGGCTGACTTAATTTTTTTAAGCTTCAAAATCACTGCAGATTGTGATTGCAGCCATGAAATTACAAGACGCTTACTTCTTGGAAGGAAAGTTATGACCAACCTAGACAGCATATTAAAAAGCAGAGACATTACTTTGTCAACAAAGCTCTATCTAGTCAAGGCTATGGTTTTTCCAGTAGTCATGTATGCATGTGAGAGTTGGACTGTGAAGAAGGCTGAGCACTGAAGAATTGATGCTTTTGAACTGTGGTGTTGGAGAAGTGTTGGACTCTTGAGAGTCCCTTGGACTGCGAGGAGATCCAACCAGTCCACTCTAAAGGAAATCAGTCCTGAGTGTTCATTGGCAGGACTGATGTTGAAGTTGAAACTCGAATAGTTTGGCCAACTGATGTGAAGAGCTGACTCATTTGAAAAGACCCTGATGCTGGGGAAAATTGAGGGCAGGAGGAGAAGGGGATGACAGAGGATGAGATGGTTGGATGGCATCACCAACTCAATGGCATGAATCTGAGCAGACTCCTGGAGTTGGTGATGGACAGGAAAGCCTGGCATGCTGTGGTCCATTGGGTCACGAAGAGTCGGACATGACTGAGTGACTGAACTGAACAGAAGATCTTTATTTCTCGAGGGTCTGTGTTCTGCTTGTTATTCTCTTTCNACCAACTCAATGGCATGAATCTGAGCAGACTCCTGGAGTTGGTGATGGACAGGAAAGCCTGGCATGCTGTGGTCCATTGGGTCACGAAGAGTCGGACATGACTGAGTGACTGAACTGAACAGAAGATCTTTATTTCTCGAGGGTCTGTGTTCTGCTTGTTATTCTCTTTCTTATTACTGGTTTGCATATAGTTTCTTCATACGTCTGATGATGCTTGGCTACCCCTTCAGGCCTGACACTGAAAAAAAATGAGGTGGTGAGTTTCCCCTGCTATTGTATTTCTTAATGGAAGTTTCTCCTTGCAGGGGAATTATAATTGGCAAACCTGTGTGGGACTGATTAAACCCAAGGGGTGAATTGGTCTCTACTCAAGTCTGCACATATCAACAGTTCTGTCCTTCTGTGCTGTAGGAGGGCATGGTGACCACAAGTCTTCCCCTTTTTCCTCCTCAACAAGACTCTCTAGCAGCCCCAGGGCTTAAGCGGTTTCACCTGAAAAGAAATGGACAGATAATGAGTTGTCTGCCTCCAGCTCCCCAAATTCCAGAATAATGAGGACTTTCAGTAGTTGGAAAAGCAACATCCATATTGGAATCTGTTTTCTTATGCTTTGGTTCAGTTTCCTTAGATAATAGCCTTGCGATACTTTTCCTGGAGGGAATGCCAGCTATCTGGGCTCTGACTTGGATGTGGGGATGGGGTGGGTGAATGGACTGGCACAATAGTCCCATAAAAGATCTTTATTGACTCCCCTTTCAACTTCATTTCTCTTTCCTTTACTTGGTCATTGGCTGCTTCTGAACCCAGAGTCACTTGGAGGGTCCATTAAAACGTATTCTTCATTCCCTGGTAGTGTCTTCTAGGTTGACTTTACCCAATATTTCATTTCAAAACACATTTCCTTCCTTTCTGGCTTTCAGACATTAAAAAAAACCCTTTTAATTGATAATAGTTTTTCCTACTCAGATGCTTTGAGTGTATTCTTTTTGTCCTTTATCCTACCCCACCTCAGCCTTCTGCCATTTGTTTGAAAAAGATGAGAGGCAAACATGGATGTTGATCGCAGCGTCTTTTAATTCTCACAGACATAGCATGGTTTAGATTCTCAAACTGAAGAATCTCTAGGTTCCAAGATGACTATAAATATGAAGAGTAAGGATTAGAGGTTGTTACTTGAGGAGTCAAGTGGTAGGAAGGGTATGCACACATAATGGGGTGATGGGTCATGTTTCTCAGCTGCATGAAGAGAATTGGGCCAGGAAATATACATTCGCAGTATTTTTTGGATCCCTTATTCCTGTCCTTTCTGCTCCATCTGATGCAGTGTTGTTCTATCAATGCTTCTGCACATTAGGTTTCCTGAGTGGGTGCTTTGAAGACAAATCTTTTCTTTCACATCTTTCTCCACGATGTCCCCACAAAAGAATTTAACCAGAGTTTTTGTTTCATCACCATCATGATCATTGTTATTATTACTGAAAGGATTGGATGATACTGATTCTTATTTTTAACTGCTTAAAATCCCTTTGGATTTTTAATCTGCAATTCCCAGTGTTTGCCAGTTTAGTACCATCTGCAAATTAGTTAATGTGCAGTTTAGCCTTTCTTTGAAATCAGTAATTAAGATGTAAAGTAAGACTGAGCCCAGTACTAATTCCCTGGGCTTCCCACTGGGACCCCTCCTGAGCTCAATAACTCTTTTACCACCACCTCTGGTTTATCGTCTTCCAGCCAAGTCTCCAGCCATTTCACTAGGTATATAATTAAGTTGATTTATGAGGGTCGCTAGATTAATTTTATTTTGTTAAATGTTGTCTGATACATATATTTATTTTGCTGAGCTTCATATTTACTTATGTTGAAATATTAGACTCAAAGAAGACAAGCATATTTTCAACCAGGCTATGCCTGGCATTTTGCAAAAAACAATCACTTAATCTGGTGATATGCATAGATAGACTGTTAATATTCATTCTATCATCCAACCTCAGCCAAAGTTCCGCTGCTAGGATAATATTACAAGTCAAGGATCTTTTTCCCACTGTCTTAATTATTTCTTCTATTTCCCCAGCTTTCTACTATCTTTTCGCTTCTTTAGGATAACAATAGGATAATCCTGATCAATCATGGAAGAGCCTTTTGTTTTCAGGTCTTAGGCATTTTCTATTAGCTGCCAATTATCTATGTCTTAGACTGACATTCGAATAATTAAATATTCAGGTGCACTGATCTTGCCACCAAGGGTTTTATGAGCATTTGAGAAATTTGTTTAAGTTTAATTGGGAAATTAAGCCACGGGGCAATGTTAGTGCAAAGCTATACTGCTGTGTTCTGAGTAACTAGACTAATCTAGGTCCGAAAAGCACAATAGGACACACAAAAGCCCAAAGAACTCAAAGTTGTGCTTTTAATGACTGCCAAATTCTGAGATACTTTAATCTTCCCAGTCTGGGATTTCTTCTCTAGGTGTGCAGATCAGGCTCTGGTTTATAATCTAAATCTTCTTAATGATTTGTAGCCCCTGGCTCTTGTTTCTCCCTTCAGGACTTACTCAAGGATTTTATTACTTGTGTGTTTATGAAACATACTGCTTTTTTTATCTGTAGTATCAGATAACACTTCTAGCACTCTGAGTTAGATGCTGGTTTCTCTGTTTCTGGGAAACACATCCAGACAGGCAGTAAACGTTTTTATTTCACTATAAATTCTTGAGAATTTATGATGTATATATGACTGTGGACTAATGGATTATTTTTTTTTTCCCCAGCTGATTCTTAGATACTTCCTGGTGGAAACGAACAAATGAAGGGCTCTTTCTCACTTTTTGTTTTCCTTAAGACCTGTCTAACATAACTGAAAATTATTGAAAATTAAAGGAAAACAAGAGAAAGAAAAGAGAAAGAAGGAAGGAAAAAAGAAGGGAGAGAAAGCACCAGAGTTTGTGAACTTATTTCTGATTTTGAACTCAAACTTTCCTAGCTGTTTTCTACCATCTTCACAGTCACTAGGCATTTTTTTTTTTTTTAAACAAAACCAAAATTTCCCTGAAACCTATATTCTCCTTGGGTAAAAATTTTTATAACTGCACATTTCTTCCCTTTTGCCTTCTTAGTAAGCAGACTGATTAATTGAAAACATTAAATTGCTTTAAGAGACAATCTTACATATTTAAAATTTCTGAAATCATGAACCTCATGAGATAGTTCCAGAAGTATTACATTCATTTCTTAATGGAAGCCTCTTGATTAGGAGTTTGAATAACATTGTGGTGATTTCTGTCAGTGGTGTTCCAAGCCCTGCTATTCTTTGCGCTTTAGACCTGTCTGATTAAACCTGTCTCCATCTGATTTAATGAGGCTTTGTAATCCTAGTTTTAGTCTGTTACTACTGCATTCTTGTTTTGCCCATATACTATTCTGCTCTTCTCCCTGATGTTTTACATTGATAGTGACTTAGAGTAAAGCTCTACTACACCTAAAATGGACTGTGTCAGGATAATTAATATGCTTCTTTGTATCTCCATGTCTATTATGTAGACACAACATACATATAAAGTACGGAGATAAAATACATTATCTCGAATATTATTTTAATCTTAATTCTGTGTACATTCTCTTCCTTTGTGTTTAAAAAAATTATCTTGCAATGGCTTATTTTTCAGATAATATGACAGACTGGATTAGCAACGTGGGGATATGAGTGTTCTTAACAGCTAGCTAGAATTTATTTACCCGATGAATAGTCACTATTTTCTACCTCTCGCTCTATCAGATGGTTTCAGGAACAGAGCTATGACTGTAAAGACTTTTGGCCCATGTTGTTGGATTAAACTATGTCCCTACACGTGTCCTAGATGGATGTGACATAAAAACGGGATGCTTTTGAAGCAATGGGCTACCTTAGAAATAAACTACTCTACCCTTGCAACTGAGAGCTAAGAAGACTGAAGTTCAGAAAGTAAATTCCTCAGCCAAAAGAATTCCCGAAGCAGCTACAGAACTGGAGGAAACTAAAACTGGAGCCGGAGCTGATCAGAGGGCTTTCCCATTCTCCCTCCATACAGATGTGACTCAGATGGTGAAGAATCTGCCTGCAATGCAGGAGACCTGGGTTCGACTCCTGGGTTGGGAAAATCCCCAGAGAAGGCACTGGCTACCCACTCCAGTACTCTTGCCTGGAGAATTCCATGGACACAGGAGCCTGGCGGGCCACAGTCCTTGGCATCACAAAGAGATGGACATGCCTGGGCAACTATCACTTTCACTTTCCATGAAGAGAACCACTTCCTATGAGTGTGGCAGAAGCACGGAAAGGGAGACATGCTTGCCTTTTAAAAGGAAATACCTAGGGGTCTTGGCCAGCTCCAGTGTAAAACCTCAGAAAACATACACAAATGAAAAACTGAATCTGTATGCGACTTGTGAATTATCAGACTAATAGGTAGGTTGATAATTACTGACAGTCTTTGGCTATAGGGCTGCCGTCTGTGGGGCTGCACAGAGTCGGACACGACTGAAGTGACTTAGCAGCAGCAGCAGCAGGGAGAAATTATTAGAGTACAAGCTACAGAAATACATGTCCTGGTTTAATCTCTCTGATTTTAAAATCAGCTCTAAAGAATCTACTATTTTAATATGCAAATGGCTTAAAACATGAAAACTGGTTTTAAAGGTGTTCGTTCTCTGTATTATACAAAATATTTTTTTCCCTCAAAAAATTCTTCAAGTCTGAGAATTGCCTTTTAATTAATAACTTGTTCTTCTGTTGCTGTGCTGTGCTGTGCTGTGCTCAGTCGTGTCTGACTCTGAGACTCTTTGGACTGTAGCCCACCAAGCATCTCTGTCCATAGGATTTTTCAGGGAAGAATACTGGAGTGGGTTGCCATTTCCTCCTCCAAGGGATCTTCCTGACCCAGGGATGGAACCCGTGTCTCCTGTGTTTCCTGCATTGCAGGTGGATTCTTTATGGCTGAGCCATCTGGGAAGCTCGTTCTTTCATTAAATACACGCAGTAAATTATGGAAGAGGTCCAACGTCGTGGACACCATTAGATGGCAGTATGACACAAAACTCTTATTTCCATTAAAAGTCAGTTTACAGTACAGTTCACATATTCATCTACACTGCATTGATAGTAAGTTTTTAAATTAAAAAAAAATGAAATGCAAATTGGAGATGCTGATACAGGAGAATGAGAGAATGCAGAGAAAAAGGAAAAAGAGAAAGAATGGGGAAGAGCAATAGGAACCTGAAAGCTGATGACAGGGGAAAAAATTATTTCAGGAGGACAAGCAGGACCTCTGTCTACCATGCTGGCTTCATGACCATGTGGTTCAAATATTGCAAAGTTGGTAAATGTTTTGGACAAAGTTGTTATATTGAAAAAATAAAGTCATTTATTTTCTCTGCAACATTCTCTCTTACTTCAAAATAAGAAACAACTCATCCTCAACCCCTACTGTCTCTAACTCCTGGAAATCACTTATCTGTTTCTCATTTCTAAAATGTCATTAGATGCTATATAAATAGAATCATCCAATAAAAAATGAAACTACTCATATTCCATCTATTATTAAGTGGGCAGAGATAAAAAAAATTTGAATTCTTAGGAGTTGGGTATTTACCTAAATATAATTTTGCATAATAATAATTTAACATATAAAAGACAAAATTTTTAAAGAAAAGAATAAGTATAATAAAATCTGATTTAAAAATAATCCAATTCCTTTTTGGAGACAGGTGTTATATTAAACAAAACTGAACTGTGGTACATGGAATGTGATCTACTCTAAAAGTCTGACATCCCTTGTAGATGTGGTAAAAGGGAGAAAAAATTGAGAGAATGACTCCAAACATTTTAACATCCAAAAACTATTCTGTGTAAGGTGCAACAGATACCATGTCTGGAGAGTTTTTTCCTTGTTCCTATAGCAGGGAGCAAGGCTGGAAGGCTCTGCTTTGGTTTTACTTGGGTGATGATGGTGTCAGTTTCAAAAGGCACAACATGAGTACTCCATTTGAACACTTTTCACTCCTCTCCTCCCCACTTTGTATGGCCAGCTTCTGACATAATGAGAGAAGAGTGGCCTATTGGGACCAGCTCAATTCCGTGACATGTTTTAACAAGGTAGGCTCCTCATTAATACCAGGGNTGCTTTGGTTTTACTTGGGTGATGATGGTGTCAGTTTCAAAAGGCACAACATGAGTACTCCATTTGAACACTTTTCACTCCTCTCCTCCCCACTTTGTATGGCCAGCTTCTGACATAATGAGAGAAGAGTGGCCTATTGGGACCAGCTCAATTCCGTGACATGTTTTAACAAGGTAGGCTCCTCATTAATACCAGGGACTTTTTTGGAATCCCAGTGGTACCCTCTTATAAATACAGTTTGTCCCCTACCCAGATCTGCAATGATATATACTTGACTGCTATGTTCCTTCTTCTCCAGATCATTTCCTCACAATAGTGGCTAAATCTGGTCAGTATTTTAGCCCACAGCCATAGACTCTGTTAAATTGAGAGTGCTATCGTTGGTATATATAGAAAGTTTTGAAGCTAACATCTTTCCCCACCCTTTCAAAAAAAAAAAAAAAAA
>SJYA01001708.1:102098-123389 GCA_006410615.1 Neotragus moschatus | reverse complement strand
TATTATTTTTCTCAATATAGAAATGTTAACTTGCCTTATACAGATATACAATATATAGTTGTTATATATACATATGTATATATTTACATATGTACTATATATATGTAAATTTTTGGATAGGCTACAGATAGCATTTTATGGGGGAAACGTTGGCAACTTACTAAAGGTGTGACCATAACTATGAAAGGGCAATTTGAATTTACCTTATTTGAACTGGTGTTGAATATTCATCACAGATTTTATGGTGTACAAATTGCAAGTGAACTGTGGTGTTGGAGAAGACTCTTGAGAGTCCCTTGGACTGCAAGGGGATCCATCCAGTCAACCCTAAAGGAAATCAGTCCTGAATACTCATTGGAAGGACTGATGCTGAAGCTGAAACAAATACTTTGGCCACTTGATGTGAAGAGCTAACTCATTTGAAAAGACCCTGATGCTGGGAGAGATTGAAGGCAGGAGAAGGGGACAACAGAGGATGAGGTGATTGGATGGCATCACCAACTCATTGGACATGACTTTGAGTAAACTCTGGGAGTTGGTGATGGACGGAGAGGCCTGGCATGCTGCAGTCCATGGAGTCACAAAGAGTCAGACACGACTGAGCCACTGAACTGAACTGAAATGGAAGTCAAAGCATTCAAAAAGACAAAGCCTTGTGACTCCTAGATCTGTGTAGCAATTGATACATTAACTGATTTGAACCAGATCAAAAGTTTTTCACTTTTGAAAATTAAGTGCCTAAAGAATTAAAGAAAATACTTCATGGTACAGTCTCTTTCTGTTTAAATAAATAAATAATTTTACAAAATCATTGGACTATTCAATTTTTATAGGGGTGATATACTGAAAAGATTGACCAATAGAGGTAATATTTTATGCCAAGTTTGGAATAACAGATATTATAGAGGATTTCCAAATATTTTAAGCAAATTTCAAAAAAATACAGTATTTAATAGAAAAAAAATTAAGACTAATAATAACAAAGCAGTTATTACAGGCTTAATCAGAGATACACATAAATTAATTTTCAAATGTAATTCTGATTGTAATGTTGCTAGTGCTTCATCTATATAACACACTCATCAATGAAACCCTATATACTAAAGGATAAATCAAAATATATCAAGTAATAAGGTATGATTCACAAATAAAAACAAGGAAGAACTAAGCCATACACTTGTTAATAAGCCCATAACCTAACTAAATTTTTCAGAGCAATTCAATCTGTTTGGTTTAGGGCTTCAGGTATGCTGCATCAAGCTGTCAGTGTTGTATTTCACCAAGCAAGGGATAAATCTACATTTTCATTCCCAGTCTATCAGCATTTAGCTGTTGTTTGATTCAGTACAAACTCTGGTGATCTCATGAATTCAAGTATAACATATCTTTGTATATCTCCCAAATTCTACCAGCAATCTGAGATTTCTTTTGATTCCTAGAATCCATCAACTGCTGGACGTTTCTAGTTTTCCCCCTGCAACCTTCTCAAATAGAATTTGTTTAGAAACAAAAGCATATGAATATATATCTTTAAGACCTAAACTATGACCCTTCAAATTATGTCTCAATTACTTTAATTGCCACTCAAGCCTTATTGTCTATACCAACTCTTTACTTTTGCTTCACTATGTAGAAGATAAGTGCTTCCCCTGGTGGTTCAGCAGAGAAGAATCTGCCTGCAATACAGTATATCCAGGTTGGATCTCTGGGTCTGGAAGATCCCCTGGAGGAGGGCATGGCAACTCATTTCAGTATTCTTGCCTGGAGAATCCCTTGGACAGAGGAGTGTGAGGCTTCAGTGAGGGTTGCAAAGGGTCAGATAGGACTGAAGTGACTGAGCAAAAACAACTGAAGTGACTGAGCACACAGGCATGTAGAAGATAAGGACGTTACCTACTTTGACTCATTTTTAACAGAAACTAAACAGTTTCCTTATATACAGCTTTCCCCCAATCTAGGTGATTCACCATTCTGCAGAGTGATCAATCTTTATATACTTCTACAGCATCACTTTCCAATTATTGCCTTTAGGTTTGTCTTCACCTAGCTCCTTGTGTCTGTTATGACTTCTCTGCTGCCTTTCCAACTATTTTACAAATAATCTTATTTAAGACTCACTTTAAATTAAACTTTTTATTACACCTTTTGATTGATCACAAAATGTGAAAGTGATTTCCCTTTACTCCAGAATCCTGCAGAATGAAAAATAGGTAGTTTGTTTGCACCTTTTACAGCATTTAAATTGGCAAGATTTAAACAGAACAGTATGGAAGGAAGACTGCCCTGTCACACTGTTCAGCTATTCTCTGTTATGGAAGATGAAAAATTGGGCAGAATTTGGTGTCTCTCTGAATTTCAGAAGAATTTCCACATCCAAATACAGAGTGAATTAGACCTAGGCATGTGGACTCCTGGAAAAACTAAAAGATGGATTTTTTTTTAATGAGGTCAGGGAATGTAGTTTCTATTAATAAGTTTTCCCTCTGCTATCTAAATTAGCCATTTACATGTGCATTGATTATGTGATTTTTATGAAGCTGGTATTTTCTTGGAAAAAAGGCATATTAAGCAATTTTAACATTTATATCATAAGTTAAAATCAACCTCTATAAATGAATATCATACTAATTTGTAATATCTTGATTCAGATGGTCAGCCTGTGATTGTCTGGGTTTTGATAGGATTTTATTATTATTATTATTATTAATAGGCCATTTTTTTTAAAGAGCAGTTTCAAGTTTACAGAAAATTTGAGCAGAAAGAACAGAGAGTTTCCTTATAGCTTCTCTTCCTTGAGCACCCTTCCCCCACACCCACAAATAGCCCTCTCACTAACAGCCTGCATTATTAGTGTGATGTCAGTTATTGGATACCATGTGTTTGTCTTTGCAGAATCAGAATACTTTCACTGTCTTAAAACTGCCTTGTGTTCTGTCTTTCTTACCTCCTTTCCTCCCACTGAACCCATGGCAACCACTTATGTTTTCACTATCTGTACAATTTTGCCTTTCTGGATATTCTATAATAGAATCATACGATATGTACGCTTTTCAGACTAGCTTCCTTACCTTAGAATTTATTCATTTATAGTTCCTTTATGTCTTTACCTGACTCAATAGCTTATTTCATTTCATGGTTTAATCATATTTTGTTATGTGGATGTGCAAAATTTAACCATTCACCATTGAAGGACATCTTGGTTGCTTTCTGTTTTTGTCCATTATGAATAAAGTTGCTATAAGCATTACTGTGCAGATGTTTGGATGGGTATAAGCTTTCAATCATTCAGATAAGTGTGTATTATATTAGTCTTGCCTTCACATCTGCCTGTTGGTGACACCATGGACTGCAGCCCACCAGGCTCTTCTGTCTATGGGATTCTCTAGGCAAGAATACTGGAGTGGGTTGGCATTCTCTTCTCCAGGGATCTTCCCAACACAGGGATTAAACCTCTGCATTGCAGGCAGATTCTTTACCTAAGCCACTGTCAGAGCCTCGGATGAATATCTGAAATTATGAGTGCTGAATCCTGTTGTATGATCGTGTTTAGCTTTACTTTGTACGAAACTGCTGTATTTATCTACCAAAGTAGTTTTATGTACCATTTCACTTCGGTTCAGTTCAGTCACTCAGTCGTGTCCGACTCTATGCGACCCCATGATTCACAGCACGCCAGGCCTCCCTGTCCATCACCAACTCCCAGAGTTCACTCAAACTCACTAAATTGAGTCAGTGATGCGATCCAGCTATCTCATCCTCTGTCGTCCTCTTCTCCTCCTGCCCCCAATCCTTCCCAGCATCAGAGTCTTTCCAATGAGTCAGCTCTTCGCATGAGGTGGCCAAAGTATTGGAGTTTCAGCTTCAGCATCATTCCTTCCAAAGAACAGCCAGGACTAATCTCCTTTAGAATGGACTGGTTGGATCTCCTTGCAGTCCAAGGGACTCTCAAGAGTCTTCTCCAACACCACAGTTCAAAAGCATCAATTCTTTGGTGCTCAGCCTTCTTCACAGTCCAACTCTCACATCCATACATGACCACTGGAAAAACCATAGCCTTGACTAGACAGACCTTTGTTGGCAAACTAATGTCTCCGCTGTTTAATATGTTATCTAGGTTGGTCATAACTTTCCTTCCAAGGAGTAAGTGTCTTTTAATTTCATGGCTGCAATCACCATCGGCAGTGATATTGGAGCCCAAAAAAATAAACTCTGACACTGTTTTCACTGTTTCCCCATCTATTTCCCATGAAGTGGTGGGACCAGATGCCATGATCTTCGTTTTCTGAATGTTGAACTTTAAGCCAACTTTTTCACTCTCCTCTTTCCACTTTCATCAAGAGGCTTTTTTAGTTCCTCTTCACTTTCTGCCACAAGGGTGGTATCATCTGCATATCTGAAGTTATTGATACTTCTCCCAGCAATCTTGGTTCCAGCTTGTGCTTCCTCCAGCCCAGCGTTTCTCATAAGGTACTTGGCATATAAGTTAAATAAGCAGGGTGACAATATACAGCTTTGACGTACCATTTAGCATTCCCAAAGTCAATGTTGGTCCATATTCTCCTTAGCATTTGTTATTGCTTGATTTAGATTTTAGCCAGTCTAATAGGTGTGTAGTACTGTCATGTTTTGCCATTTCCTAAAGACACATGTATTTGAGCACCTCGTGTCCCATTTCCCATCATCTTTGTTGATGAGACTTCTGTTTTCATTTTGGTTTGTTTTACTTATTTTTGGGTTTTAAGGATTTATTTTAAAAAGCAATGCCCTTGTAAAGAATACAAGTCCTTTGTCAGGTATGTGGTTTGCAAATATTTCTCCCAGTCTATTGTTTGTCTTTTTTCTCCTCTTAAGAGTATTTCTCATAGCCAGTTTTAGTTTTAGTTTTGTTTTGTTTTTCATCAACTGATATTTATTGTTATTAACAAGACACTAATTAAAATCACTTTCTAACTGCATGCTAGTTTTAATGAGCTCTATCTTATCAAGCTTATCATTCATGGATTTCAATTTTGTATCTAAAATTCAACTCTAAACCCAAAGTCACCTAGATTTTCTCTTATGTTATCTTAGAGAACTTTTATAGATTTTTATTTTACATATGGCTCTATGATACATTTTCAGTTAATTTTATGAAGGTGTAAGGTAAACATCTAAATACATTTTTAATATTTAATAAATACCCATTGATTTTTTTTTAAGTTGTATGATTGTATTCATTTTTTTTTGCATTTGTTTCCAATTCTGATACCACTTGTTGAAAAGACCATTCTAGTCTCCATTCAGCTGCTTTTGTCCTTTGTGTGGGTCTCTTTCTGGACATTTCATTATTTTCTATTGATCTCTTTGTTTTCTTGCCAGTGCAACACTGTTTTGATGACTACTGCTGCTGCTGCTGCTGCTAAGTCGCTTCAGTCGTGTCCGACTCTGTGCAACCCCATAGACGGAAGCCCACCAGGCTCCCCCATCCCCGGGATTCTCCAGGCAAGAACACTGGACTGGGTTGCCATTTCCTTCTCCAATGCATGAAAGTGAAAAATGAAAGGGAAGTCGCTCAGTCGTGTCCAACTCTTAGCGACCCCATGGACTGCAGCTTACCAGGCTCCTCTGCCCATGGGGTTTACCAGGCAAGAGTACTGGAGTCGGGTGCCATTGCCTTCTTCGTTTGATGACTACTGTTTATCATAATTATTCAGATAGAGTATTGCCAATCTTGACATGTTTTTCACTATTGTGTGCTGTTCTGGGTCTTTTGACTTTCCATATAAACTTTAGAATTATTTTATCAATATCCACCTAGTAACTTGCTGGCACTTTTATGGGGATTGCTTTGAATCTATTGATCAAGTTGAGAATAACTGACCACTTGATAGTACTGACTCTTATTAATGACAAACAGGGAATATTTCTACATTTATTCAGGTCTTCTTTGATATCTCCTATCAGAATTTTATAGTTTTTGTCATACAGAGGTTGTGACTATTTTACCAGATTTATACCAATGTCTTTTGGGAAGTTTTTAGTGCTGCTATGAATGCTTTTGTGTTTTTAATATCAAACTCCAGTTGTTCATTGCTACTAAGGAAAGCAATTGGCTTCACTATATTAAACTTTCATCCTACAGTCTTGTTACAATCATTATTTTTAACAATTTTTGTTGTTGATTTTTTGAGATTTCCTATATAGGCAATCATGCCATATACAAAAAAGATATTTTATTTCTTCCTTTCCAATTTGTACAATTTTAATTTATTTTTTAAAACTCTATGGCATTGGCTAGGACTTACAGTATGTTATTACATTCAGTTCAGTTCAATTCAGTTGCTCAGTTGTGTCTGACTCTTTGCGACCCCATGAATCGCAGCATGCCAGGCCTCCCTGTCCATCACCAACTCCTGGAGTTTACTCAGACTCACATCCATGGAGTTGATGATGCCATCCAGCCATCTCATCCTCTGTCGTCCCCTTCTCCTCCTGCCCCCAACCCCTCCCAGCATCAGAGTCTTTTCCTATGAGTCAACTCTTCACATGAGGTGGCCAAAGTACTGGAGTTTCAGCTTTAGCATCATTCCTTCCAAAGAAATCCCGACTTATCTCCTTAAAAGTTGGCTTAAAACTCAACATTCAGAAAACGAAGATCATGGCATCTAGTCCCATCACTTCATGGGAAATAGATGGAGAAACAGTGGAAACAGTGTCAGACTTTATGTTTTGGGGCCCCAAAATCACTGTAGATGGTGACTGCAGCCATGAAATTAAAAGACACTTACTCCTTGGAAGAAAAGTTATGACCAATCTAGATAGCATATTCAAAAGCAGAGACATTACTTTGCCAACAACAGCCTGTCTAGTCAAGGCTATGGCTTTTCCAGTAGTCATGTATGGATGTGAGAGTTGGACTGTGAAGAAAGCTGAGTGCCAAAGATTTGATGCTTTTGAACTGTGTTGTTGGAGAAGACTCTTGAGAATCCCTTGGACTGCAAGGAGATTCAACCAGTCCATTCTGAAGGATATCAGTCCTGAGATTTCTTTGGAGGGAATGATGCTGAAGCTGAAACTCCAATACTTTGGCCACCCCATGCGAAGAGTTGAATCATTGGAAAAACTCTGATGATTGGAGTGATTGGGGGCAGAAGGAGAAGGGGACGACAGAGGATGAGATGGCTGGATGGCATCACTGACTCTGGACGTGAATCTGAGTGAACTCTAGGAGTTGGTGATGGAGACGGACGCTTGGCATACTGCAATTCATGGGGTCACAAAGAGTTGCACATGACTGAGCGACTGAACTGAACTGAACTGAACTGATCTCATAGTATGAGTTAAGAAGTGCTCTTTCTGCTTCTATGTTCTGAACAATATTGTAGAGAAGTAGTTGTGGTTGAGTCACTAAGTCATGTCCAACTCTTTGAGACCCCATGGATTATAACCCACCAGGCTCCTATGCCCATGGGATTTCTCAAGCAAGAATATCGAAATGAGTTGCCGTTTCCTGCTCCAGGGGATATTCCTGACTCAGGGATAGAAGCCCTGTCTCCTGCATTGGCAGGCAACCTGATTACCAGTGAACCACCTAGGAAGCCCAGAGAAACAGTTAATCTTCATCAAATGTTTCATAGAATTTACCAGTGAAATTAGCTATGCCTAATAATTTCTGTTTAGGAAGATTATTAATGACTAAATTTCTTTAGTAGGTATGAGCCTATTTACATAGTCTATTTATCCTTGTGTGAACTTGAGAGAATGTGTTTTTCAAGGAACTGGTACATTTAATCCGGGTTATCAAATTCATTGAGATAGAGTTTTTTATATTTATTGCCTTTTTAATGTCCATGGAATCAGTAGTGATATTCCATCATTCATTTCTAATATTAGGGATTAGTATCATCTCTCTTATCTTGGTTAAACTGCCCAGCAGTTTATCAATTATATTGATCTTTTAAAAAATTAGTTTTTGAACGTATTAATTTTCTTCTATTCACTTTCATTGAATTACACTTCAATTTTTATTACTTTTTTTCTTTAGCTTACTTGGATTTAAATTTTTATGGTTTTTATGATTTCCTCAGGTAAAACCTAGGATTATTGATTTTAGATTTTTTTTTTTTCTAATCTATGTATTTAGTACTATAACTTTCCCTTTAAATGCTGCCTAGACTGTATCCCACAAATTTTATGTTGTAATTTAATTTTTATTTCAAAATACTTTTTAAAATTTCTGTTGAGACTTTTATTAATTACTTTCCTATTTAAAATTAAAAAAAAAAAACTATCCTAGAGTTTGCTCTATTCATTTCTCATGAATCTTAGTCTTTGTTGTCACGTTTTCATTTCTTTAGGAAGAAAATGAACTTTTTGGCCAACCCAGTACTTTCACTGTTTGCTTTGGTTTATACTTTAGATTTACCTTATTGTTATTGTTATTAGTCATATCTGTATTTTTAAGGAGATATGCTGAAATATGCCCTTTTAAGTCAAGTCTTCTTATTATATGTACACAGAAATTATACCATTACCACTTTGATGAATGTCTTGCAATTTAATTTTCTAACATTTATTTATTCATAATAACCTGTAATTTCACTTTTCAGTTACTTTTATCCCCAGTAAAATTAAGAAAATACTTTTTGAAAATTAAATTCCAGTAATTATATCTTCACATGCATACACATATACACACACACACCACATTACTATCTTGTTTTGAATACTGTGTGAGTCTAATTACTTTTGAATCAAATGATACAAACTTTGATCTTACATTTTTCTTTAAATATAATTGCCTGAATGGTGCAGTGGAAAAGAATCTGCCTGACAATGCAGGAGATGCAAAAGACACGAGTTCAATCCCTGGGTTGGGCAGAACTCCTGGCATAAAAAATGGCAACCCACTCCAGTATTCTTACCTGGAAAATTCCATGGACAGAGGAGCCTGGCAGTTTACAGTCCATAACATTGCAAAGAGTCAGACACGACTGACACAACTGAGCACACACACACACCAGAGCATTCATAATAATTTGATCAAATCTTATGTTTAACAAATATTATTTTTTATTTTTTAGTAATTTGTATTTATATTCTTTAATAATATATGTGTGTGTAGAAAATTTGGAAAACAAGAAAATTGTGTACTTCACCACAGAGAGTTTGAATAAAGCTGTTTTGTATTTCTTTAGGTGTGACCACTTGTCTGGGTCTGATATATATTTACCCATTTCCCAAAAAATTTAACCCTTTGCCATCTTATATGCAGCCCTATGCTACATATATCGTCATATGAAAATCATGACATTAAGCTATGAAAATATTTGTATTTGCTTCTTCCTAGCAAATATTAAGAGGATCTACTTTCAACCATGCATTTTTATGTAAAGCTAGAAAAATAAATGATGCTGATTCTTAAAACATTCTGTCTTTATCTGGAAATTATTTCCTGTGGGAGAGTGGACATGAGGCAATAGTGGGAGATATCAGGAAGCACCAGTGATGTTCGTACAGTAGAGAGGTGACATTACTAGCCAAGGTGGTAAATTCTAATGAGCAATTGCAACAGGACAGTATTGGATATTGGGGAAACACCAGTCCACCCTCCTTACGCAGTATTCACGCTCCAGTCAAGTAGCCACCCTTGAAGATACAGCTCTGTTTGTGAATAACACTCACTGGCATGTGGAAGCTGTCACTTTTTGAACTCTGGTTCATTGTTTAATCATATTCTTAAGGCTATATTTTTGTCTACAGTGAGTCCCTGGAACTCTCAGAGTTTTTGCTCTATATAGTCTGTTCGGCATATGTGTATGCACCAAGATGAAACTCTGCCACAGTGATCCAGGTTATTAGCTCTCAGCATCCCTGAATTACTCCTTTGGACTCATGACCGAGAGCAGCACAAGGCCTTTAACTTGTCATTCAAAAGGTATTGTGTTCTAATAAGGGATTCTCCACACCCCTTTTAGATTCTAAGAACACATTCAGGTTAGTTCATTCGGATTCTGAGAACACTTTAATAGTAGTTAAAGCTGTGGTTTCCTGATTAAACTGAAATTGAATAGCAGGTGGTAAGGAAAAAGTAGGTAACAGGATGGCTGTTTATTCTCTGGTTTGCTCACTTGCATGAATGAGTTTGCATTGATTTGGAAAGTTTCCAATTTGATCAAATAGGGGGAAGTGGAAGATCATAATTTTGTTCTTGATAGATTTATTTTAAGGTACTGTCACTGTAGAGAGAAAGGTTTCCAAATTGATTTTTACTGTGTGAGCCTGAAGAATAGAGCAGAAATCTGAGCAGCCGAGATAAAATCAGGATTCTCTGTAAATAAATAACATTCAATCACATGTCTATGGATAAAAATCCTTAGGGAAAATACTCAGTGTCAAGTGATAAGTGGGTATAAATGTAGACCTGATGGCATTCATGAGGGAGAAAAGGAGAATGAGCCTCAGAAAGAGACAAAGGATATCCAGGGAGAAAGGAAGAAAACTTGAGGTTCCAGGGTCAGCTGAAACCAACGTAAGAAAGTGTTTCAGGAAAAGAGACGGCCCCAGTGATGCAAGCTGACAGAAGGAAATATAAAATAAGAAAGTAATTTAGTCACCTGGATGGAGGTCATTGGTGACATGAGAAAAGCATTTATGTTGGAGGTAGAAATCAAGTTAGTTTTTCCTTATAACTCACATATAATTCAGCAAAAAATTCTATTAACTTTACTCTGAAATTCATCTAAAATATCAGTCTATCTCATTTCTCTACTACTGCTGCCCGGGTTGATGCCTCATCATCTCTCGCCTGTCAGGGTAGTGTGTAATTTCCTCGGTTCTGTCTCATCACAGCAAAGATTTGAAATGGTAGGCCAGTATTACAGCTCAGTTACAGCTCAGAATTTTATTCGGCAAACAAAGGAAAGTACACCCTTTAGGCGTGAGGGCGGGCTGACCACAAAGGAGAGGCCCAATCTTGGCTCCACTTTTTATATGGCTTGTCTCCTCCCCCTGAGCCTGCCCTATGTACATTGGACTAGGCAGGAGGGCTGTTTATTTGAGGTTTTTCACTTCGGTCCTCAGATTTTCTTTTGTTTCATCTTCATAGGCTTTTTCCTTCCTTTGTCTTTCAGCCACTGCCATTCTGGACTCCTTTTTCCTATTCTAACTACCTAGCTCCTGGACAGCTCTGCTCTTTCAGTCTTCTCTTTGAATCAGTCCATAAAACAGCGGTGTGAGTAATCCTTTAAAATAGCTGTCAAACTATGTTACTCCTCTCCTGAGGACTTCACAATGAATTCCCATTTTAATCAAAGTAAAAGGCAAATTATTTATCATCTACAAGGCTCTGCAGGAATCAGTTTTTGTTACTTTCCTGACACCACCTCCTTCTCCTTGCACTTGCATTCCCTTTGCTCCAGCTACACTGACCTGCTATTCCTTTCTCATGGAATGTGGCCACAGTAGAATCCTTTGGCCCTTAACTCACAGGCCCAGGCTGGTAGAACAGCTGCTTTCTGGAGCCTTATGGTGTTGAGGAAGAGGGAAGCATATAATGCCCAACCAAAATGTCATATGACAAAGGATAACATCGAACGAATAAGAGATGGGAATGGCTTGATAGGAAGGGATATTTCATGTGTTGAAAATAATAAAATCTATCTAGGCCTTTGACATGGATTCGATCCCTGGTTCAGGAAGATCCCCTGGAGAAGAAAATGGCAGCTCGCTCCAATATTCTTGCCTGAGAAATCCCATGGACAGAGAAGCCTGGCGGGCTGCAGTCTATGGGAACACAAGAGTCAGACACGACAGAATGACTGAATCTTGGTGCAAGAAGAGCCCCTCCAAAGCAGACAGAATAGAGGAAGGAACACAATAGCTCTCCACAAAGGTTTTTTGCTATAGAAAACATAAGAAATAGAAAAATAATTATTGAAACCTAATATAGATTAATCTATCAAGTTAGTGTATTAGTTCATTATTGAAAACTTACTTGGTTTTTGCTTAAGAATGTATCAAAACATGTCTATATAATAAATATAGTTAAATTACTATGGAAATGATAATGCACACAACTTAAAATGTATTACACGTATAAAGTATATCAGTTCAGCTCAGTCGCTCAGTTGTGTCCAACTCTTTGTGACCCCATGATTCACAGCACACCAGGCCTCCCTGTCCATCACCAACTCCCAGAGTTCACTCAGACTCACGTCCATTGAGTCAGTGATGCCATCCAGCTATCTCATCCTCTGTCATCCCCTTCTCCTTCTGCCNCAAAGAGTTGGACACGACTGAGCGGCTGAAATGAACTGAACTGAACTGATATATATATATATATATATATATATATATAATTAGATTATGTATAATGTGCTCCATTATTTTAAATAAACCAAGATTACTTTGAGAGGTATGCATATTACCAAGCTTGTAATATGTAAAATGAAAATCATATGAAAGGTTTAAATATAATCAGGTAAACTGTATTGAATCAATGTAGCTTAGCAGTATACATTTTTCAGGATGGACAGCCACATATTCCTGTTCAAGTAAAAAGATAATGCAATAACTTTCAATAAATTTAAGTTTTAAAAAAATTGTACTTGATGAATTAAAATAACTTTATAAAGGTGACAGTTTTAACACACATTTCACAAAATGCCTCCATAGAGTTCTAAATGCCTTTATAGTATGTTCTGATACTTAAGATAATAATTGACAAAATTTTTATGTAATATTATGTGTATGATTCCCTGTTGATTTCAAAGTTCCTGGTTATTGTAATAAACTAATTGAATCATTTGACCTTATCACAAACAGATGGTTTCTGTTCTTGGAGTTTCTAGTAGACTCGCATTATAAACAAAGAGCCAGATATAGAATTCTCTAAAAGGAAAATAAAGGCAGTTTCTGATGTCTCTTATGCATAACTTTACTGAGAACTCTTTACCACTGATAAGTTGAAGTACAGACTTTCCTTTGTAAATTAACATTTTCACATTAACTTAAACCTGTAATTGGCTCTGGGGCAATGAATCAGAATCTGGAGGGTAATTTTGGTCCAGAAGTTGACTTCATGAAAGGAGACAGTTGATCTAGGATCCAACAGAACAATTTCTAATTGTGAAGGAATGAAAGCAACTAATTAGGGGAATCTAATACCTTTTATAATATAAGTTAATTGCATTTAGATTAGTACTACTGTAATATTTGAAGGCTTTCCTGGTGGGCTCAGATGGAAAAGAATCTGCCTGCAATCCAGGAGACCCAGGTTCAATTCCTAGGTTGGAAAGATCCCCCGGAGAAGAAAATGGCAATCCACTCCAGCATTCTTGCTTGAAGAATCCCATGGACAGAGGAGCCTGGTGTGCTACAGATCATGGGGTCACAAAGAGTCAGACAGGACTGAGCAACTAACACTTTTCACTGTAGTTGTTAAATTCTAAATGTTATGATGGGCAAATGAGAAGGCAATTGATCGTTCTTCTTGAGTTTTCTCTAATCTTCTGGGGCAGGCTAAATGTGTGCAAGGTGGAATAAAAACATTTTTAATGATTTTTTTTTTGATATTTTGTTCTCACCACTGAGAATACAGGCAGATATCTAGAAGAAACCTTAATGTTGTAAGCCAATTAATGATAAACACAGAAGAATGATCCTTCTCTAGATATATGGCATACATCCCATAATATTGGACAAGTAAACAAGGTATCTTTATCGAGTCTGTAACACTTCGCTCATGGCTCAGATACTAAAGAATCTGCTTGCAATGCAGGAGAGACAGGTTCCATCCCTGGGTTGGGAAGAACTTTTGAAGATTGAAAGAGCAACCCACACCAGTACTCTTGTCTGGAGAATCCATGGACTGAGGAACTGGGTGGCTACAGTCCATGGGATCTCAAAGAGTTAGACATGACTGAAGGACTAAAACTTACACTTTCACTTTAATGCTTTCCTAATCCACATGGGCATTTAATAGAAGGAAAGTAAGAAACTATTCCTGGAATGAGTATCTTTAAATTAGTCTGCTGCTGCTAAGTCACTTCAGTCGTGTCCAACTCTGTTCGACCCCATGGATGGCAGCCCACCAGGCTCCCCCATCCCTGGGATTCTCCAGGGNCACTTTAATGCTTTCCTAATCCACATGGGCATTTAATAGAAGGAAAGTAAGAAACTATTCCTGGAATGAGTATCTTTAAATTAGTCTGCTGCTGCTAAGTCACTTCAGTCGTGTCCAACTCTGTTCGACCCCATGGATGGCAGCCCACCAGGCTCCCCCATCCCTGGGATTCTCCAGGGAAAAACACTGGAGTGGATTGCCATTTCCTTCTCCAATGCATGAAAGTGAAAAGTGAAAGTGAAGTCGCTAAGACGTGTTTGACTCTTTGCGATCCCATGGACTGCAGCCTACCAGGCTCCTCTGCCCATGGGATTTTCCAGGCAAGAGTACTGGAGTGGGTTGCCATTGCCTTCTCCGTAAACTAGTCTATTTTACACCAAGAAAATAGATATTAACAGAGTAGACTGTGAAGGTAATGACTAATATTATTGGATGCTGTATTTGGTTGGTATCAAGACATAGCTCAAATTTTAGTTTCTGTCTGGAAATGCATACCACACTTATTAGCCCTTAGAGAAATACAACCAGCCAAAGTTGAATGATCAGCAGAGTTTATGTAAAATTTACAACATAATGGGCCAGCAATCACCTTGGGTAAGCAAGTAGCACACACTGCACTACATCACAGTCCACTAACTTGCACTGACACAAAAAAATTGAAACAACAACATAAAAAATCCACATGCATTTGTTTTCCATGTCAAAAATGGGAGGGGGGATTTTGTTATGTGCCCTTTTTCTTTTATTTGAAAAGATAATCTTCATAGATACAGTTTTCGATCTTCTATATACACAAACTGTCTCTTTGTTGTTTATCATTAAGTAAAAGAAAAAAGCTCAGACATTAAGTAATTTGTTCATCTTTACTTACCTGGTAATTTGTGGTTGTGAAGTATTAGCTTTTTTCTTTGCTCACATTCATTTTATTCAACATCATCTCTTGATTTTCCTTTCTCTCCACATTATTTCTGTTCTCTTCTGGAGAAAAAGTAAATATGAATGTCCACCTGATCATATGGTGTAAAATCTATTAAAAGTGCTTTGTATGACAGGTAATAAAATAGATTTTGAAGCTAAACTAATGGCCATGGAATCCTATCTTCACCACTTATAACCTCTGTGGTCTTAAATCACTACTCAACCTCTTTGTTTCTCTAGTTCTCTGGCTGAAGAGTGGAGATACTAATAATCCTACCCTGGGAGCATTTCCAAGAGGAGAAATTAAAAATATATGTAGCACTTGGGAACCATGCCTTACATGTAGGGAGTGCTATATAATTATTATTATTTCTATAGTTGCTATAAATATTTGTGTTGAGTTGTTCAGTCATGTCCATCTCTTTGTGACCCCATGTACAACAGCCCACCAGAGTCCTCTGCATATCGAATTTTCCAGGCAAGAATACTGGAATAGTTTACCATTTCCTACTCCAGAAGATCTTCCCAACTCAGGGATTGAGCTTGTGTCCCTTGCTCTATTTACATTGTCAGGTGGATTCTTTACCAGTGTATCACCCGGGAAGCCCTCTTGTTGCTAAGGTACTTGCTGTTAATATTATATCAATCAATAGTGATATGTGTTGGTATGTGTGATTAAGAATGCATCTGTATTTCCTTAGAGCATGAAAAAGAGAGCCCCTCAGGACATACTTTGTTCTGAGATTTTTTTCAACTCCACTATTTTTTTCCAGCAAATATCAAACATGAGACAACAACATAAGAAAAGTAAAGTATTTTTTTTTTTAAACCGGAGTTATTTAGCCTTCCAATTTATTATCAGCTAACTGAAAGAGACATTGGAAAATGCTTCTTGAGGTAGATATATTTTTGTAATAAATGTATTAAGCACATCTGGAACTTGAAAGCAAAATATTTAAGATAAAAGCCTCAAAATAATATCTTAAAATGCCTTTGAATAAACAGAATACATATAGGCTTCCTTTTCATGAAAGTACTCTATGGTTTCTTATTGCCCATATGCCAAAAAAGCAAGTTGCTAAAATTTATTTCGTATTCCAAACTCAACGTGCTACATAGCCACTCCATTCTGTGTTCTCTCTCCCAATCTATGCTGGTGTTTTTAAACACTATTTAAACAAAAGATGATTTGGGAGAGTGGCATTGTAACATGTATGATATCATAAGTGAAACGAATCACCAGTCTAGGTTCAATGCAGGATGGAGGATGCTTGGGATTGATGCATGGGGATGATCCAAAGAGATGGTGTGGGGCGGGAGAGGGGAGAGGGGTCGGGATTGGGAGCTCATGTACACTCGTGGCTGATTAATGTCAATGTATAGCAAAATGAATACAATATTGTAAAGCAAAACAAACTAAAAAATAAAAATTAAAATAAATAAATAAACAAAAGCTGCATAATTTGCCACCAATTGTAAACCAACATGTACAGCTTATGTTTGTTTCATTAAAGATATATACTGTCATGGATGTGACTGAGGAAGGAAAGGTTTGGGTTTTCCTTTCTGTATAAAGAACGGGTATAGTATAGCTTACAATCGGCAGCCAGTGTCCCATCCAACAAAAAGAAATGTTGCATTTATAGAAACCTAAAAAATTTTTGGTTGAGTATGTAAGATATCATGATTAGAGCATATGAAACAGCATTGAAAGTCAACCAATAAACTTTGGCAGAGCACCAAAGAATTGATGATTTCAAACTGTGTTGCTAGAGAAGACTTTTGAGAGTCCCTTCAACAGCATGGCGATGAGACCAGTTCATTCTGAAAGAAATCAACACTGAATACTCATTGGAAAGACTGATGCTGAAGGCGAAGCCCCAGTACTTTGGCTTCCTGATTCAACATCTGCTGGATCAACAAAAAAGCAAGAGAGTTCCAGAGAAACATCTATTTCTGCTTTATTGACTAAGCCAAAGACTTTCACTGTGTGGATCACAACAAACTGTGGAAAATTCCTGATAAAGATGGGGATACCAGACCACCCGACCTGCCTCTTGAGAAATCTGTATGCAGGTCAGAAAGCAACAGTTAGAGCTGGAAACAGAACAGCAGACTGTTTCCAAATAGGAAAGGAATACGTCAAGGCTGTATATTGTCACCCTGCTTATTTAACTTATATGCAGAGTACATCATGAGAAATGCTGGGCTGGATGAAGCACAAGCTAGAATCAAGACTGCTGGGAGAAATATCAATAATGTCAGATATGCAGATGACATCACCCTTATGGCAGAAAGTGAAGAAGAACTAAAGAGCCTCTTGATGAAAGTGAAAAAGGAGAATCAAGATTTGGACTTAAAGCTCAAATTTAAGAAAACAAAGATCATGGCATCTGGTCCCATCACTTCATGGCAAATAGATGGGGAAACAGTGGAAACAGTGGCTGATTTTATTTTGGGGGGCTCCAAAATCACTGCAGATGGTGATTGCAGCCATGAAATTAAAAGACACTTACTCCTTGGATGGAAAGTTATGACCAACCTAGACAGCATATTAAAAAGCAGAGACATTACTTTGCCAACAAAGGTCCATCTAGTCAAGGCTGTGATTTTTCCAGAAGTCATGTATGGATGTGAGAGTTGGACTATAAAGAAAGCTGAGCACAGAAGAATTGACGATTTTGAACTGTGGTGTTGGAGAAGACTCTTGAGAGTCCCTTGGACTGCAAGGAGGTCCAACCAATCCATCCTAAGGAAGATCAGTCCTGGGTGTTCTCTGGAAGGACTGATGTTGAAGCTGAAATACTTTGGCCACCTGATGTGGAGAGCTGACTCATTTGAGAAAACCCTGATGCGGGAAAGATTGAGGGCAGGAGATGAAGGAGATGACAGAGGATGAGATGGTTGAATGGCATCACCAACTCAATGGACATGGGTTTGGGTGGACTCTGGGAGCTGGTGATGGACAGGGAGGCCTGGCATGCTGCAATTCAAGGGGTTGCAAAAGGTAGGACATGGCTGAGTGACTGAGCTGAACTGAAACTCTGGGAGTTGGAGATATACAGGGAGCCCTGGTGTGCTGCAGTCCATGAGGTTGCAAATAATTGGACTGAGTGACAGAAGTGAACTGAACTGATGCGAAGAACTGAATCATTGGAAAAACCCTGGTTCTGGGAAAGGTTGAAGGCAGAAGAAGTGGGCAACAGAAGATGAGATGGCTGGATGGCATCATCAGTGCAATGGACATGAACTTGGGCAAATTCTTGAGATGATGAGAGACAGGAAAGCCTGGTGTAGTGCAGTCCTGTTGGGTCCTGAAGAGTTGAACACGACTTGGTGACTGAACAACAATAACAAAGTAGACTGGTATGGTAGAGGTATATTTGACTTAATATTTTATTTTTTTCCAAATAAATAATAGTGTTGTGCTGTACATAAAAACTTCTGAAAATTGTAGTTCTTTTTTTTTTTTAGTCTAAGAAAATTTATTCTAATTCCTCAAATATGGCTTGCCCTCTCTCATGTAAAACTATGCCTTAATCTGCTCCCTTTAACAGAAACATATGTCATTATGCTGTTCTTCCTTCCCCAGTGATCCATGGAATCTCAATTTAACTTATTTCTTTTGCATATCTTTCCTACTTCCTTTTTCACAGTGCAAATCAGTATACACCCTTTATTAATTCTTGTAATTTCTTGTATATGTAACAGAAATTGCACATAGTGCATTATATATAATGAGAAAGTCTTGTTCACTTCTGTTTCCTGCTGATTATTACATAACTGCTGCTCAGAAACTGTTAAAAAGAATCATGTCACATATCAAAACATAAAATGATATGATAAAAATTCTTCTACATGGAATAAATCTCTACAAATTTAATATTTCTATGTAGTATACATGCCTTCCAATTTATACATGCTTCATAACATTATGCTTCCTCATCTTAATATCATTTTGTCTCATATTTGCTAATACATTAAATATAATTAAAGTAGATAAATTGTTCTGTGACAGTTTATTCAAACCATTGTATTCATATGTATGTATGTGTGTGTGTGTGTATATATATATATATATATATATATATATATAAATGAAACTTGATTTCTGTAATCAAATTTCTTAGGTGATTTGATTTCCTATAATTCATATGTTTTCTCTTTTCACACTTCATCCTTTTATAGACTCACATACATTAACATGACTCTACCAAGAAAGGATAGTCAAGTCCTCAGCTATTAGTACATGCAGTCATCAGCTGTGGCGTTTATATTTCCTTATGTCTTCAATTATAAGAAACTGTTCATGTGAGTGCTTGTGTGTGCTCAGCTGCTTCAGTTGTGTCACTCTTTGCGACCCTATAGACTTTTGCCAACCAGGTGCCTCTGACCATGGAACTTCCCAGGCAAGAATACTGGAGTGGGTTGCCATGCCCTTCTCCAGGGGATCTTCCCATCTGAGCAGTCGAACCCATGTCTCCTGCTTGGCAAGCAGATTATTTACCACCTAGCCACCTGGGAAGTCCTATGTGAATGCTTAGTAATAAACGTATTTACATCAATCCATCAGGCTTCCCCAGGTGGTGCTAGTGGTACAGAACCCACTGTCAATGCAGGAAATGAAAGAGACGCAGGTTCCATCCCAGGGTGGGGAAGATCTCCGGGAGGAGAGCATTGCAATCCACTCCAGTATTCTTTCCTGGAGAATCCCATGGACTGGGGAGCCTGGAGGGCTACAGTCCATGGGGTAGCAAAGAGTGGGACATGACTAAAGCAACTTAGAATGCACACGTGGATCCATGAGATGTTTTTCGATATACAAAAGCTGAAAGAATTGATCACCTGAGATCTACATTAAAAGAAGGGCTTACCAAAATCCTTCAAATGGAGGGAAGGTTTTATTAAATGAAATATTTATTCACATAAAGAAATGGAGCATGCTGAAGTGGAAACTACATAAATAAATATGTGCATTTTTCCTGTAATTTAAAACCCATTAAATGAAATTTTCTATTTAAAATTAAAACAAATAACAGCATTAGTACAAATATTAAGAGGAAAAAAATCACAGTGAAATATCTTAAATTCTTATCCTATATGTGAAGTCATATAATAAGTTAGAATGCCTTCTAAAATAACTACATGTTTATTCTTTCTCTCAAATTTTGTCTTTGACTATATATTACATCTTTTTATTTTGTGTCAGTTCAGTTCAGTCGCTTAGTCATGTACAACTCTTTGCCACCCCATGAATCGCAGCACGCCAGGCCTCCCTGTCCTCCCTGTTCAACTCCCAGAGTTCATTCAGACTCTTGTCCATCAAGTCAGTGATGCCATCCAGCCATCTCATCCTCTGTCATCCCCTTCTCCTNATTTGATTTAGGTCATACTTGAATGGTCTAGTGGTTTTCCCTACTTTCTTCAATTTAAGTCTGAATTTAACAGTAAGGAGCTCATGATCTGAGCCACAGTCAGCTCCTGGTCTTGTTTTTTGCTGATTGTATAGAGCTTCTCCATCTTTGGCTGCAAAGAATATAATCACTTATCTAATTATTTTAGATATAGATGATTTTACTACTTTTGTTTTTTGACTTTCATACTAGTTTTATGAATGGTGACCTACTACCTTTCCTATATGTTTTCCTTTACCAGAAAGATTTTATCCTTTTGTGATTTTTTTTTGTCCGTTTGTTTCTAGTTATGACATATTCTCTTTCATTAAAGAAAAGTCCCTTTAACATTTCCTGTAAGATTGGTATAGAGGTCATGGACTCCTTCGGACTTGCTTGTCTGGGAAACTATTTATTACCCCTTCATTCTGAATTATAACCTTGTGTAGAATATTCTTGACTGTAAGGTTTATTTTGTTTGTTTGTTTTAGCACTTTGAATATATCATGCCAATCCTTTCTGGCCTGTAAGTTTTCTGCTGAAAATTAGCTGAGAATATTATGATAGTACCCTTGTTCATAACTAGTTGTTTTTCCATTGCTGCTTGTAAGATTTTCTGTTTATCTTTGACTTTGAGCATTTTAATTATAATGTGCCTGGTATGGGTCTCTTTGGGTTAACCTTGTCAGGGTGGTGGATTCTGACTACTTGTATCTATGCTTCTCTCCATCTCAATGTGGCCTTTTCTATATATTCTTTTTTTTTTTAATTTTTATTTTTTAGTTTGTTTTGCTTTACAATACTGTACTCATTTTGCCATACATTGACATAAATCAGCCACAAATGTACCTGAGTTCCCAATCCAGACCCCCTCCC
>SJYA01001708.1:68863-101950 GCA_006410615.1 Neotragus moschatus | reverse complement strand
TCCCCACACCATCCCTCCAGATCATCCCCACCCATCAGTCCCAAGCCTTCTGCATCGAACCTAGACCGGCAATCCGTTTCCCTTATATGTAACATACATGTTACAATGCCATATTCCCAAATCCTCCCACCCTCTCCCTCTCCCACAGAGTCCAAAAGGCTGTTCTACACATCTGTGTCTCTCTTGCTGTCTCGTGTACATGTTTAACACCACCATCTTTCTAAATTCCATATACATGTGTCAGTAATTGTAGAAACTCTGCTCTATTAGTTGTCAGGTCATTCTCCAAGAGAGCTGTTCTTCATGCAGCTGGAGTTCTGGTGTGTCCATGGGATCTCTGAATCTCCTAACTCTGCCATCTTTGTCTGGACTCTGACTTGTATCATATTGAAAGCTAGAATTTATAGGGTTATCACTGAAGTATAAAAACAGTCGATATTTGTAGAGATTGAAGAAAATAATAATTAGAAAAATTTTCCTGCAATAAGAAAAAATCACTGCAAGAGATTAAAATGCACTATGAATAGGACAAATAGGGAATGCAAAAATAGCATAAGTAAACCCAATCTCTTTCATATATAATGGTTTTTCTTTGAGTCTCATGGTTTAAATATTAATCTTCCAGTAATCCATTTCTGATAATTAGGCTCTAAGAAAGAAGTCACTGAAACAAATTCAACGGGAAGTCACTGAATAGTTCTAAACATAATAAGCCACCATATCACAGTGGTCAGCGACTACTTCACATCCTCAGCAGAGATCAAGGGCTGAATGAGCATTAACACCAAGTAACACAGTTATTCCTAAAATGGTCCCTCAGGTTTAGGTTGACTGAGCTTTAAATTGCCTGCATTCTATTGACTCTTCAATTCTCTCAGCCACTGATAAATGAAATACTTTAGTCATCAGAGTTAATCCACTTTCATGACACTTGCTTTTCTTGAAACATTAGATTAGCTCCTTTTGTTTTCTGAATTTAAGATTCAGGTCAAGTTAAATGGAGTTTATATCATTACAAATTGTCAGGCATAACCTCTCCTGGGAAATCTGAGGATTTTTGTGGAATTAAAGTCTTTATAAAATTAGCAGAGAGCAATATAATTTATGTCAGCACATTGAAATAGTTTTTTATATATATATAAAATAATTACATCAAAATAAAATATTTGGAAGTTGCTATTTTATAAGTATCAACAATTAGTTGGATTTAGCATGACTGGACCATTTCTGTATTGTGGATAAAAGAAATTTGCATGTATGTCAAGTTTACATTTAATATAGATTATTTGATTGTGTTTGAGATGTGTAAATGTACTTTGGTTTTTCTTTTCCTTGCCAGTAATTTAATTTGGAGAAATAGTCAAATCATTCTATATTGATAACTTCCTTTAGTCATAATTTTTAAACAGTCAGCTAATAAATTTTCTTAGTTTTCCTTAATCTGTGAATGTGTAGATTTTTTTTCTTGATTCTATAAGGATATTTTCATGCAGTGTGAATTCTGGGTTTATAGGGTTTTCTTATTGCTTATTTTTTGTTTTCCCCAGCACTTGAAAAAATTTCCTTCTGATCTCTAGAAATATTTCTTATGAGAAATCTTTTGTCATTTTATTTTGTTTCTCAGTAGGGACAATAAATTCTTCTATCACTGTTTTCCAATATCCCCCTTGTCTTTAGTTTTTAAAAATTTGACTATAGTCACCCTTGGTTTGTATTTCTGTAGGTGGATTTGCTTGGGGTTTCATGAAATTCTTGGACTATAGATTTATGGAGTTTTGGAAAAATTCGAGGAGTTACCTTGCTGTTTCTTTAAGTGCCTAAAACCATCCTTACTTCTCTTCAACATCAGTGACATGATATTAAATATTTTTAAAGTCTCACCATTCCTTATGTTCTACTCAATATTAAATTCTATTTTCTCTTTTTTGTTCAGATTAATTAATTTTTGTCTATGTTTAATTTCACTAATTACTCAGTCTTTCCCTTCTGCTTCTTAAATCCATTAAGGATTTAAATAAATTTTTTGTTATTGTGTTTTACCAGGCTGAAATTTCCATTAATTTCTTCTCTATATTCTCTATTCCTTTGCTGGAACTATTCATCTTCTCATTCAGCGTGATCATTGAAGCAGGTTTATGACGACTGCTTTAAAATATGTCATAATTCTAACATTTCTGTCACCAATTTGTTGGCATTTCTTGATTGACTTTTTNAATCCATTAAGGATTTAAATAAATTTTTTGTTATTGTGTTTTACCAGGCTGAAATTTCCATTAATTTCTTCTCTATATTCTCTATTCCTTTGCTGGAACTATTCATCTTCTCATTCAGCGTGATCATTGAAGCAGGTTTATGACGACTGCTTTAAAATATGTCATAATTCTAACATTTCTGTCACCAATTTGTTGGCATTTCTTGATTGACTTTTTGCCAGTCAGTTTGACATCTTCCTGGTTTTTGGAAAGTTGAATGATTTTTAATTAAAACCTGACATTTTGAGTATCATGTGGTAAGACTATGAGAGTTGAAATTGTGTCTCAGCTTGCCTTACTTTGACTTGGTTCCTGTGGGTTAGCCACAAGAGCCTCATTGTGAGAGGGAATGTTTAGAATCTCTGCTCAGACTTCACTGGCATGAATGGAGGCGAGGCTACAGTTTTATTCTGTGATGCTTGAATGCTGTTTTTTGAAAGCTTTCTGTCATCTGGGCTGCCCTTTTCTTAACTTTTTGTGTATAAAGGACAGCCATTTGGGGGGATTTTTGCTACCTACACCTCTTAGCATTTCCACATTGCTGGGTTCTCCAACATCCATTCTGGGATGTAGGAGGCAGAAAGAAAGCCGTAGAATGTAATACCATGTTTTTTTTTTTCAGGTTACATGAGCCCTAGCTAGACTGCCCTAGAAGAAGAAAAAAAGTTCAAACACTTCATTTACATGGAAGTAAAAACACTTCTGTTTTTTAAATTCTTGCAGTTTGATGCAATTTTATTTTTACATTAGGTTCAAGAAAATGTGCCATTAATTGATGAAGAATGTATGCAGTGGTTAATTTTAAATCCTTACCAAATAATACTCATATCATATTCTTTTTGGTATTAGTGTCACCTTATCTTTCTCATTCAAACTGAAATTTTCCTGGCTCCTCATGTGACAAGTGTTTTCAATTGTATCTTGGACAGTTTGGTTATTATGTTAGGGGAATCTTGATCCTATCTGAATCATCTGTTTTAGGCAGCAGTGATTCAGACAGTAAAGCATCTACCTACAATGCAGGAGACCCAGGTTCAATCCCTGAGTCAAGAAGATCCTCTGGAGAAGGAAATAGCAAACCACTCCATTACCCTTGCCTGGAAAATCCCATGGACAGAGGAGTGTGGTAGGCCACAGTCCGTGGGGTTGCAAAGAGTCAGACATGACTGGGCGACTTCACGTTCAGCTTCTTTCACTTATCCTGTTTAGATTCAGAATGTAGATTCAGGCCAGTTTTATAGAATACAGTTAATATAATTGCTCAGTTTCCTCCCTTTGTAGCTATTTTCCGCTTCATTTCTTTAGTTCTCCAGGGTCTCCTGCTCAATCCTGCTGGATGTGTTAGCTGCTCAGTCATGGCCTACTGTTTACAACCTCATGGACACCACCAGGCTCCTCTGTCCATGGAATTCTCCAGGCAAGAATACTGGAATGGGTTGTCATTCCCTTCTCCAGGGGATCTTTTCAACCTAGGAACTGAACCTGGGTCTCCTGCATTGCAGGCAGATTCTTTACCATCTGAGCCACTAGAGAAGCCCCGATTTTGCTGGTGCCATCTGCAATGATGAAAGGAACTTCTTTGAGCATTCTGTGATCACTTGGCAACTTCTGGAGAGAGGTGGGCAAAGCCACTGGGTCTAGGTGTCCTTATGCCACTGTGTAGAGGGCAAAAAGGTATAGAACTTTGCTGCTGCTGCTGCCGCTGTCAGCAGATTGGTCTGCCTGCTGGTATCCAGTTGTTGATTCAGGTCTGGGATGGCCCAGTAAGACTTTGTGGCCAGAGCTACAGATGGACTGACCCATCCCTTGGGTCTTGGTTTTGAATCTTGGTGTGGGATAGGCAGGGCTTCATTGCAATCGCTGGTGCAGACCAGTCAGATTGCCCAGGGATGCCCTTAATTTTAAGAAGGACTGGAATGGATTTGGGCTTTGCTGCTACCACTAATCCCAGTGGATCAGTTCGTCAGTAGCAGCCAGGCGATGAGTCACACTTTGGACTCTCTAAAGTTCTCTGTTGAACTTAGGCTTTCTAGGTCTCTTAACCAGGGAAGACCATCTGTTCTTGTTGGTTTGCTTAAAATATTGACCCTGGTGGCTTGGACAGTAAAGAATCTGCCTGCAATGTGGGAGACCTGGGTTCAATCCTTTGGTTGGGAAGATCCCCTGGAGAAAGAANAACTGATGGAAAGGTAATCTATTGTCTTAACATTTAATACCTTTATGAGGCATTTTTTTTTTAATTTCTCTTTCTGATTTCACCTGTCCCAGTGTTATGAACCTGACATAATTATTATCGGCCAGTACTACATCATCCTCTTAAGTGTCATTTAGGTTGTAGCTTTATTTAGATTTACTTGATTGCACAGTCATTTGTAAATGGCTTAATTATGCTAAGGAAAATAAAAAATATTCTTATAAAATTATATTTTCAGTAATGTGAGCAAAATAGTCTGAACCAATCCTCCAATTGAAAATAATTAAATTTACTGAATTAAACAACTGAAAATATAGTAGGAAATCATCAGCACAGAATTTGACAGATTAAATGAACTGAGTTAAGTGAATTGAGACCCAAAGGCTTCTGTTGATGTTGTTGTTATTGTTCAGTTACTAAGTCCTGTCTGACTTTTTGACCTCATGAACTATAGCATGCCTGGCTCCTCTGTCCTCCACTAACTCCTGAAGTTTGCCCAAATTCATATCCATTGAGTCAGTGGTGCTATCTAACCATCTCACCCTCTACTGTCCCCTACTCCTTTTGTCTTCAATCTTTCCCAGCATCAGAGTCTTTTTCAATGAGTCAGCTCTCTGCATCAGGTGGCCAAAGTATTGGAGCTTCAGCTTCATCAGTAGTCCTTCCAATGGTTGATTTCCTCTAGGATTGACTAGTTTGATCTTGCAGTCTGTGATCAAGAGTCTTCTCCAGCACCCAAGTTTCACATCTATACAGGACTACTGGTAAAACTATAGCTTTGGCTATATGGACCTTTGTTGACAGCGTGACATCTTTGCTTTTTAATATGCTGTCAGTGATATCTCTGCTTTTCAATATGCTTGTCCAAGGAGCAAGCATTTTCTAATTTCATGGCTGCATTCACCATCCACAGTGATTTTGTAGCCCAAGAAAATAACAGCTTTCACTGCTTCTGCTTTTTTTCCTTCTATTTGTCATGAAGTAATGGGACAAGATGCCATGATCTTGTTTTTTATAATGATGAGTTTCAAGCCATGATTTTCATTCTCTTCTTTCACCTTCATCAAGAGGCTCTTTAGTTCCTCTTTGCTCTCTGCCATTAGAGTAGTATCCTCCAAATATCTGAGGTTGTTATATTTCTCCCAGTTATCTTGATTCCAGTGTGTGATTCATTAAGCCTGGCATTTCAAATGGTATACTCTACATATAAACTAAATAAGCAGGGTTACAATATACAGCCTTATTGTACTCCTTTTGCAATTATGAACCAGTCTTATACACACATACACACACACACACACACTCACACGGGAACAGTGAAAAATAAAGTCAATTGGGCAAAGTTAAACACTGAGTTTTGATAAAATGTATAAGAGCATTTTTCATACTATTCTCAACAACTTTAATAAAAATAAAGTCGAAAGGTAACATTTCCAGTGAATCAAAAAAAATTAAAAAAGGCATAACACTTAACACAGTCTCTGTGTTGAAGAAAATTCTATTGACCTTGAAATACTCTAAGAAATTTAGTTTTAGATTTATGTTTTAGGTAATACTTAAGTTACTTGCTTGACTAGCCAAAAAAAAGTATTAATAGAAAGTGATGGACTACATTAAAATTTTAAAACAATATCATAATGACTAGAAAAATATAAAATATTATATGTAAATCATGTTTAAAATTTATAGATACAGCAAAAACATATACATCTGGAAGGAGATATATAGAGTTCAAATATTCTAAGGCCATTTATTATATGGAGAGCAGAATCAAACTGCATGAAGCCAGCATGGGAACCTTCTGTCACAATGTACCTTATTAAATCACAATTTCAAAATCTGTACTCCTGCCCACAGTCTCTAAAGATCATTTTAATGTTTTATATCTTTTCATATGCAGCAGTTTCACTTTGCCCAGATTCCTTCCTATTGCCAAACCTAAACTTTATATTTATCTGTGTTTCCTACTATACCATCTAGGGTATGAGGACAAATCTAGCATCCTTTCCCATCTTACCTGTTGCAAAGGTTCTTGTGTGCAGAAGAGCATGAGCCTCTTATAATTCCCAAGGGAATTTCCTGTCTCCGTTGAGGAATTTTTCTTCATTAGCATCCAGCCTTTTCTACAAAATTTTTAAGCATTTCAGTGGTTATTTCTTCCAATATATATTTTTATGCTCTCTTTATCTCTTCTCTTATTTGGAGTTCAATTTACATGTTCTAAATTGCTTGCGATTTCACCATAAGTTGTGCCTGTTCTGTTCATTTTTTTTTCTCTTTATCTCTTATTATTTTCTCATTATCTCTCTTTTTTCTCTACTTCATTTCAGAAAGTTTCACTGTTCAATCTGAAAGGGCTCACTTCTTTTTTTCAGCAGTTTCTAACATTCTGTTTCCATACTCATAGCATTTCTTAGATAGTGTTTATTGTCTTGTCTACAGAAGTTGCTTTTGCATTTTCTTCTGCATTTCCTTTTTTCCTCTCTTGTTCTATTAAAGTTCACTCTATTGTCTTGACTGCATTGAGTCTGTTTGTAATAGCTATTTAATATTCTTGGCTGCTAGAATTCATCTCTGTAATTGCTTGGGCTGTTTCTGTTGATTGCTGTCTTCTCCTGGTTACTAGTTTTATTTTCCCTTGCATGATAAATTTTAATTGTGTAAGGAAGATTCTAAATTTTACTTTTGTGTTTCCTAGTTCTTGATATATTCCATTAAATGGTGGTCAGCTTATTTTGGCATTCAGTGAGTGTATTCATTTTGATGCTTGCTTTAAGTTTATTAGGCTAAGTCCAGAATAACCTTTCAGTTCAGTTCAGTCGCTCAGTCTTGTCTGACTTTTTGAGACCCCATGAATCGCAGCACACCAGGCCTCCCTGCCCAAGACCAACTCCTGGAGTTCACTCAAACTCATGTCCACCAAGTCAGTGATGCCATCCAGCCATCTCATCCTCTGTCATCCCCTTCTCCTCCTGCCCCCAATCCCTGCCAGCATCAGAGTCTTTTCCAATGAGTCAGCTCTTCTCATGAGATGGCCAAAGTACTGGAGTTTCAGCTTTAGCATCATTCCTTTCAAAGAAATCCCAGGACTGATCTCCTTCAGAATGGATTGGTTGGATCTCCTTGCAGTCCAAGGGACTCCTCAAGAGTCCTCTCCAACACCAGTTCAAAAGCATCAATTCTTCAGTGCTCAGCCTTCTTCACAGTCCAACTCTCACATCCATACATGACCACAGGAAAAACCATAGCCTTGACTAGACAGATCGTACTCGGCAAAGTAATATCTCTGCTTTTTAATATGCTATCTAGGTTGGTCATAACTTTTCTTCCAAGGAGTAAGCGTCTTTTAATTTCATGACTTCAGTAACCATCTGCAGTGATTTTGGAGCCCAAAAAAAATAAAGTCTGACACTGTTTCCACTGTTTCCTCATCTATTTCCCATGAAGTGATGGGACCAGATGCCATGATCTTCGTTTTCTGAATGTTGAGCTTAGGCTAAAACTATTTTGCTGGTGGTTGGTTTTAGTTGCTAAGTCAAGTTCAACTCTTTGTCACCCCATGGACTGTAGCCCACCAGATTCTTCTGTCCATGGGATTTTCCTACAAGAATATTGGAGTGGATTACCCTTTCCTCCTCCAGGGGATCTTCCCAGCCCAGAGATCGAACCCATGTTTCCTGCTTGGCAGGCAGAATCTTTANCTTCAGTAACCATCTGCAGTGATTTTGGAGCCCCCAAAAAATAAAGTCTGACACTGTTTCCACTGTTTCCTCATCTATTTCCCATGAAGTGATGGGACCAGATGCCATGATCTTCGTTTTCTGAATGTTGAGCTTAGGCTAAAACTATTTTGCTGGTGGTTGGTTTTAGTTGCTAAGTCAAGTTCAACTCTTTGTCACCCCATGGACTGTAGCCCACCAGATTCTTCTGTCCATGGGATTTTCCTACAAGAATATTGGAGTGGATTACCCTTTCCTCCTCCAGGGGATCTTCCCAGCCCAGAGATCGAACCCATGTTTCCTGCTTGGCAGGCAGAATCTTTACCAGGGAGCCACCAGGGAAGCCCCAGACTATTTTAGCCCCACTATTTAGGTGATCCCTTTCTGAAAAATTCTGTCCAGTATGCTATTTTGTAATTAAGAAGTCTTCCTCTCTCTGGCTACTTGCAGACTTTTATAAGTTCCAACCCTTTTTAAGTTTCAGAGGCATTCGTCCTTTCTAGTGGTTCTTCCTAGTGATTCTTTCCCTAATAGAAGCTGCTGTCTAGTGTTCCCGAATAGAATATTGCTTTCTAGTGGTTCTTTCCTGGATATTGAATAATTTCTTTTGTTTTTCTAACTTGACTGAGATAATCACCATGTGATATTTTGTATATTTAAGACACAGAGAACTTTGATTTGACACACATAAATACTGTGAAATGATTACTACCAAAGTTTAGTTAGTACCTTTATCATGTCACATGTATGCCAAGTCACTTCAGTCACATTAGACCCTTTGTGGCCCGATAGACTGTAGTCCACCAGGCTCCTCTGTCCATGGGACTCTCCAGGAAAGAATACTGGGGTGAATTGCCATTTTCTTTTCCAGGGGACCTTCCTGACCCAGGGATTGAAACTGCGGCTCCTATGCCTCTTGCATTGTAGGCAGATTCTTTACCACCGAGCCAGCAGGGAGGCCACACTTCTGTCATATCATATAGTTACCTTTTTCTCGCAAGAATATTTAATATTTGGGCTTCCCCAGATGGCTCAATGGTAAAGAATCTCCATGCCAATGAAGGAGCCATGGGTTCGATCCCTGGGTTGGGAAGATCTGCTCCAAGGAGGAAATGACAACCCACTCCAATACTCTTGCCTGGAGAATCCCATGGACAGAGGAGCCTGGCACATCACAGTCCATGAGATTTCAAAAAGTCAAACATGACTTAGCAACTGAGAATGCATGCTTTTAAGATCTATTCTTTGAGCAGCCATCAAATATAAAATGGTGTTTTTTAACTGTTTATCACCATGCTGTATGTTAAACTTTCTGGAACTTTTTTCATCTGGAAATTTGTACCCTTTGACTAAAATCTCCCCCATATCTCCCATCCCCTAGACCCGTGTAATCGCCATTCTACTGCTTCTATGAGCTCAGCTTTCCATTTACACGTGTGAAGATCAGTACTCTCCCACAGATCTAGGGAACCCACTGCTCTTTTTCTACATCATCCTCACTGCTCTGGTCTCATGCTCATGCATTCTAACTTTCTAAGCCTCTGTGAACTCTCACTTGTGTTTCCTCAATTCAGAAACGTGCCTTGACCCTGTTTCCCCTTTCCTTACTACTGGCTAAGATGTAGCTATAGGTACTAAGCTAAAACAACTGTTGGGTTCTTTTCATTTGAGCCGCTTCCTTCAGGGTTCACAAACACACGCTGCAGTGTTATCTGGTGTCTGAATATCATTGTTTAACATATTTTATCTGATTTTCTAATTGTCTAAGATAGGAGGGTTAAACTTTTCCCTGTTACTCTATTATGGCTTATAGCAGGCACCAAAGATAAAAACTTCTTTTAAAACTTTATTAGTGAGTTTATTTTTAAAGACCAATTTTGTTATAAAAATTTAACTACAAGCATTCAGTTATTTTAATCCCTTGTTTTTTTTTTCCCCCACTCTGAATAAAAATACCTGAAAAGGTAATGTCTTGCCTTAATTATTTTTAACCATAATTATAAGTTCATAATAAAGGCAACAAGGACCATCTATCGTAATGCCAGAGATTTTTTGGCATTATGCAGTATTCTGCTTTTCACTGAGAAAGTTTTTCCTTTTTTAATTTGTAAATATTATTTAATAATGTACTATACTTTTGGAATATGCCTAGTAATTGTAATATTTTTGACAGTAATGGTGAACACATTTAGTACTGTGCTTAGTAATGGAACAAAGAACAATTTTCTAATATTTATTTCTGTAGATGTCAGACATATGTGTGCCTGCCTGGATTCAATCTTCTTGGTAAAGACCAAACAAATGATAGACTATTGAGAAAGGTTTCCAAGAGGCCTCTTTCATACTTTAAAATGTAAATACTTCTTGAGGCACTTCACATATATCCTGAGAGAGTAACTGAATGTTTTTCAAGCAACTTTTCTTAAATTTCTATGTCTCTTTAAAATACAAAGAAACATTTAAAGTTATACTTTTCAAATGTATTTTTATGACAGATTTTACCATATATCATTGGTATTCAAAATGGANTTCCAAGAGGCCTCTTTCATACTTTAAAATGTAAATACTTCTTGAGGCACTTCACATATATCCTGAGAGAGTAACTGAATGTTTTTCAAGCAACTTTTCTTAAATTTCTATGTCTCTTTAAAATACAAAGAAACATTTAAAGTTATACTTTTCAAATGTATTTTTATGACAGATTTTACCATATATCATTGGTATTCAAAATGGAAACCAATAATATATGCCTGTGTTCCTAAAGTTATATTTTGCTAGGTAAAATTTATATGAAAGATGAAAACAAAAAATCTTATATAACAGGCATAAAAACTATTGTGTTTTGAAAATTTGTCCTAGTTGGCTTAAAGATAAGCCTGGAGTCAGAAGTTTCAAAAGCTTTGAATATAATCAAATTAAAGAAACAAGAATTATAATAAATAAATAAATTGTATTACTTGGCTAATTTAGCAATATTTACTTTCATATAAATAGAGTTTATTTGCCTGAGAATGAAAGACTTGGAAAAGAAAAGATCACGTAGGGGTTTTAACTTGCCAGTCACCTTTTAATAAATAATAGACATTATCTACTTTTGAAAATATAGCTACTCATATTCTTGATTCAGTCCCAAATGTATGTCACATGTGCCCTGCACATTGCCTCTCACAAATTCAGCTTCCCCCTCCGAAGGCCAGAGGGGAGTATTCTCCTCCAGGGTATCTCCCCAAACCAGGGATCAAACCCAGGTTTCCTGTACATATTGCAGGTGAATTCTTTACCATCTGAGCAACAAGAGAAGCCCATTGAATACGATACTATGTGCAATTCCTCCGGGCTTGCACCTCCTTCCCAATCAGGACCTGAAGTGGCTGCACTGTGTGCCTAAACTTGGCAATCTTACTTATGTGAGAATGTACCTTAGGTGTCAATTCCTTCCTCCTTAAGAAAAATAAATCAAGGTGCTCCCTATTTATGTGTGAATAAATCAAGGGCTTCCCAGGTAGCACTAGTGGTAAAGAACCTACCTGCTAATGTGGGAGATATAAGAGGCATGAGTTTGATCCCTGGGTCCTGAAAATCCCCTGGAGAAGGAAAAGACAACCCACTCCAGTATTCTTTCCTGGAAAATCCCATGGACAGAGAGGAGCCTGGTGGACTGTGGCCCATCGAGTTGCAAAGATTTGGACATTACTGAAATGACTTAGCACACACAGACACAAATATGGCATATTAAAGAGGAATTCGACACAATTTTTGAAGAAACAACAATCAGGTAAGCGGTTGCATGGGAGATGATCTTGCCTGATAAGGTTGCATGATTCTTCTCAGGGCCCCAAGGTGAGAGACTGAGAGGAAAGAATTGACACCTAGGGTACATTCATACACATGTAAGTGTAGTAGTGGTAGGCAGCACATTTTTATAAAGCAATATATTTTGCCTTTTCCTACAGCTACTGCTTTTAAATGATGCTCTAGGTTATTGAAAAATACTTCACCTGTTGTTTCTGTGTCGTTGCTAAGTTGAATTCAATTCTTTGTGCCCAGGCAAGAATACTGGAGTGGGTTACCATTTCCTTTTCCACGGGATACTCCTGACCCTGGGATCAAATCCAGGTCTCCTGCACTGAAGGTAGATTCATTGAGCCACTGGGGAAGGCCCACTTGACATATGCATTTAACATAGCTATGGATACTGTTTCCTGTTGCAATGAATCCTGGGCAGCAGTTTTGCCTCCAAAATTCATTATCCTGCAAAGCTTCATAGCTGTATCAAGAAATGTTTAAATACCAAAGCCATGAGAACCTAGGCACAATGGTTTTGAGATTTACCGACAGACCTAAAAACACCATCATAAAGCAAAATACAGGGTCATGAGATATGTTGCCATGGATACCACACTCTGACCTGCTACTATGGCCCGAGCTATATCACCATATATGTGCAGCAGTTCTGACATGTGAGTGAATTGCTTAGGTCATAAATTTATATTAAAAAAGAAAAAGCACCTGGAAAGAATAAATAAATGCTAACAAAAGTAAATTTATAGGATACTAATATTTATAAAATATACCTGGAATTTTAAGATGAGCAATGTTCTACTCTATAATCTAAGTGAATTTTAAATACACACTGATACAACTAACAAAGTTAATTCAATGTGCCATTATTTACCAAACATAAATAATTTAGGGGACTCTGTTGCTTTGGTGTAATGTACGACTATAAATAGCGGTCATTTTAGTCACATTGTTTTAACTTTAGAGGTCTTTGTTTAGTTTAATTAATTATTTTTTGAAATTATTGAGCCAAACCACTGCATGAGCAATACTTCTTAGGTAGGCAGTAATTGTCATATCACTGGACTTGAATCAAATGTGAATTTCCCCCCCTAGTCCTTACAGAGGATCTATGAATTCCCTTAATTTCTTCCTTGAAAAAATGTTGGTTTCATTTGAAAAATATTCTTTGGAAGAAACTCACAAACAGAAATTCAGCCAATCTTTTTCTATCCATTGCTGGACTTGGATGAGAATTAGGCAATTTGGAAAGCTGCGATACATGTTGGAGGACACACAGGTCCCACACTAAGGCCGTAATGTGCCCCAATAGGACTCTGGAGACAGAATCATTGGTCTGAGTGTGCAAATTGGGATATATTCCTCACATGCTTGGCAGAAGGTGTTTTCTGAATTTGACTTTTTTGAACTATATGAAAATTTTCTGCATAGTTTTCTATTTTGGGTAGAGACAGTTATGACCACTGTTTAGTAGTAGTACTATTAGTAGTAAGCACATTTTAAAAAGCAATATAATTTTTCTTTTGTTATAACTACCCCTTTTAAATTTTATTATTGTATATATAATTTAGTCAATATTTTTCCTGGAATTTAGTAACATATTCAATAAGGTATGAAAATTATTATTCAGATTCACTTGTTCACTTGACTCTGAACAACACAGATTTGAACTTCCCAGGTCTATTTATATTATAATTTTTAAAAAACAAATACATGGGAAAATTTGGCAGAGAACTGAGACAATAAAAAAAAAACTTGCAGATGAACCACATATCTTTGAAATATCTAAAAATTTTTAAAAATGTTTATGATGAATGCACTGAATATATGAAGCTATTTATCTATCCTTGCATAGACATAAAATTAGTAACATGTTAGTTTTCTTACTGTTTCAAAATTTTGCTCTCAAAGAATTGCATTAGAATACAGTATGCCAGTCTCTCTCACAGTGGAAAAACTGTATCAGTCTACCATCACAGATAAGTGCTTTATTTAATGTAACAATATTTCTAATACTGTATTATGAATATGAGTTAGTTAATACTTTATGCCACAAAAATGTGTAATGATCTGTGCATTAATATATAGACTAGGCCACAGTGAAGCAATCATATGGGTTATACTAGGCTACCATAAACCAATTATATTTCTGCTCCTTCCTTATCAATGTATGAATACATTTATACCTATAAGCATGAATTTCTTTTGCACATTATCATTATATTTTTATTTTTCATATATAGTGTTAGATATACATATAACATGACAGTGTTTTATTAAGACAATATTGATGTAGGTTCTGACAGACAACTGATCTTGTAAATAGATGATATAAACAACAAATTGATAACACCAGAATATTACTATACATGCGTTTTCTCTCCTTATGATATTTAATAACATTTTACTTCTTGTAGCTTACTTATTGTATAAATACAGTATGTAGTACAGTTAACATACAAAATAGTGTTAATTGACAGTTTATGGTATCTCTAAGACTTCCAGTCAACAATAGATGATTAGTTTTAAGTTTGGGAAGAGTCAAAATTTATATGTAGATTTACAACTATATAGGGACTGGCACCCCAACCCCCATGTATATTGATTCTACCAAATGTATAATTACTGTTTCAGTTATAATATTTTTAAGGAATATATATATTATCTGCAGATTTGAGAATCATACTTAATGAATAATATATATGTACTGTGTTTTTAAATTTTAACTTGATGTATGTATTTTGTATCTATAGTTACATAGTTGTTTAAATAGTTTTAAATTCTGAGTAGGGCTTCACAGGTGGCTCAGTGCTAAAGAATCCACCTGCCAAACAGGAGACACAGGTTTAGTCCCTGGGTTAGAAAGACCTCCTGGAGAATGAAATAGCAATCCTCTCCATTTTTCTTGCCTGGGAAATCCCGTGGATAGAGAAGCCTGGTGAGCTACAGTCCATAGGATCACAGAGAATCGAGACAACTTAGTGACTAAACAACAACAATAACAAATTTGGGGTAACTAAAAAGTAAATTTTCTACCTTATTGCTATGTAAATAATCTACTATTTCACTAGTTGTTTTGAAATGACAACACTTTATTCAATAGGTCCACATCATTTTTGTGCCTAGCAGGGCAGATCTACTGGGTGCAGGTCTACTAGTAGTAAATTGAATAAATGCTAAATTGCTAGGTAACATAGTTTTGATAGTCAATAAGTTTCTGAAATACTCATTTCAATAACCCAAAATCACCAAGCAGCATTACTCAATATATTAAATGCATCTTAGATAATATAAAACATAACAGTTTTCTATATAAGCTGCATTATTGAAAATTATTTTCATGTTTCTAAAAATCATGCTCACATCTTCAAAATTTCTAAAAACATATTAATAAATGTCAGGGCTTTAGCAACCACAAAGGTGATATTGTGTATATTATTGATTACAATGGTGATGGTGGTTTAGTTGCTAAGTTGTGTCTGATTCTTTTTACCCCATGGACTGTAGCCTACCAGGCTCCTCTGTCCATGGGATTTTCCAGGAAGAATACTGGAATTGGCTGCCATTTTTTTCTCCAGGGGATCTTCCCAACCCATGGATCAAGTCCAGGTCTCTGGCATTGCAGGTAAATTCTTTACCAGTGAGTCATTGGGGAAGCCCAGTCATTAATTACAATGTGTGTGACTAAATTAATAATAATGCTGTTAAACCTGAAGCTATATTACTAGTAAATGAGAAAGTATTGAAAGAAGATAGGGTTTGGTAAACAGTATTTGCCAAATATAGAGCCCAAGTAATTCACAGAAGAAAACAGTGGGAGTGCTTTGAAGAAAGCCTGAACACAGGCAGCTCCTGTGCACCCCTTCCACTAACATGCTACCCAAGTGATGGAGAGCCATCAATCAGCCTCTGCAAGAAGGAAGACACTTACTGAGATCAGCACATTAAAATAAACACATCAGGCTAATTTTATGAATTAATTTAATCTTTTATTCAGATTAAATAAGTGAAAATCCAAAGATAAACTTCAAAGTACCACCTTAAAAGGGCAATAATTAATGTTTATTTACTCATTCCTATTTAAAGCATATAGAATATTACTTAGATAAATATTTGCTGCACAAATGAACAGCATAAATGGGAAATCAAAGTGAATACTTCACACTGTGGATGTAGTAATAATCGAGAAATTAGAAGAAAGCATTTAAATTATATCTAGTAGATTTGACAACATTAAGAAAAAAGCACATCTAATAAAAATGAAGCTCTTTGAAATTTAAAAATATGATGACTATAATTAAAATGGAAGTGTTGGGCAAGAGAATTAAAATGGTTAAAAATGTAATTTGCAATCAGTTATGTAAGGTTGTGGATCACAACAAACTGGAAAATTCTTAAAGAGATGGGAATACCAGACCACCTTACCTGCCTCCTTAGAAATCTATTTTCAGGTCAAGGAGCAACAGTTAGAACTGGACATGGAACAAGGGCCTGGATTCAAACTGGAAAAGGAGTACATCAAGGCTGCATATTGTTACCCTGCTTATTTAACTTATATGCAGAGTACATCATGCAAAATGCCAGACTGGATGAAGCAGAAGCTGGAATCAAGATTGCAGATGGAAATATCAATAACCTCAGATATACAGATGGCACAATCCTTATGGCAGAAAGCTAAGAGGAACTAAAGAACCTCTTGCTGAAAGTGAAAGAGGAGAGTGAAAAAGTAGGCTTAAAACTCACCATTCAAAAAACTAAGATCATGGCATCTGGTCCCATCACTTTATGGCAAACAGATGGGGAAACAACGGAATCAGTAAGAAATTTTACTTTCTTGGGCCCTAAAATCACTGCAGATGGTGACTGCAGCCATAAAATTAAAAAATGCTTGCTCCTTGGAAGAAAAGTTATGACCAACCTAGATAGCATGTTAAAAAACAGAAACATTACTTTACCAACAAAGGTCTGTCAAATCAAAGCTATAGTTTTTCCAATAGTCAGGTATGGATGTGAGAGTTGGGCCACAAAGAAAGCTAAGAGCTGAAGAATTGATGCTTTTGAACCGTTGCTTTGGAGAAGACTCTTGAGAGTCCCTTGGACTGCAAGGAGATCCAACCAGTCAATCCTCAAGGAAATCAGTCCTGAATATTCATTGGAAGGACTGATGCTGAAGATGAAGTTCCAATACTTTTGCCATCTGATGGGAAGAACTGACTCATTGGAAAAGACCCTGATGCTGGGAAAGATTGAAGGCAGGTAGAGAAGGGGATGACAGAAGATGAGATGGTTGGATGGTGTCACCTGCTCAATGGACATGAGTTTGAGCAAGCTCCAGGAGCTGGTGATGGACTGGGAAGCCTGGTGTGCTGAAGTCCATGAGATCACAAAGAGTCAGAGACAACTGAGTTACTGAACTGAGCTGAATGTAAGGCTGAGAATTTTTCCAAATATATTAGAAAGAACACTTGTAGAATGTGTGAGGATAAAACTAAAGCTGAAAGAGTTCCAGGTCCAGCATGGTAAGGGCCATTAAACTTATTACCAACAAGGAGGTCTTCATGACAGATTTCCCCTGTGGCTCAGTGGTAAAGAATCCACCTGCAATACAGGAGCTGAAGGAGACTTGAATTGGATCCCTGAGTCAGGAAGATCCCTGGAGGAAGGAATGGCAACCCACTCCAATATTCTTGCCCAAAGAATCCTTCATATAGAGGAGCCTGGCGGGCTATAGTCCATAGGGTCACAAAGAGTTGGACATGACTGAAGTGTCTGAGCACACATGCAGGCAGGTCTTCTCTACACATGCAGGCTGGAGAACCATTGAGAGCTGCCATTCCATATTCTCAGTTTAGGTTCTGGTACCCAAAATATTGATTTTCTGGAAAACACACACTTAACAGAGAATTGTTTACAAAAAATATATCAGGGCATGTCCTCAAAAGATAACCCTGTCAGGATGCAAGCCTGCAAAGAGGGAGAAATTGGCCTGAAACTTGGTGGCAGATGAGTCTGTGGCTAATCTAGTCAGAGACTGTAGATCGAGGATGGCTGTTCAGTGTTGTATCAGAATGAGATATTTCACTTCCTTATGTAAGCCTTATGTCTCATGGTGTGCTGTTAAACCAGATCTTCAAAAGACCAAAAAAAAAAAAAAAAAAACAGCAAAAAAAAGCTCTAATTTTTGGATTGATTTAATGCTACCCTAAGTTTAGCTGCAGGGTAGCAAAGTTCTTCAGTATTTGACAAATGACTTCTTGCAGTCAGCAGAAGCTACTTCCAGCACAACTTTCAGTGAGGTTGTGAAGTGAAAGTTGCTCAGCTCTGTCCCATTCTTTGTGATCTCATGGACTTTAACTGACCAGACTCCTCTCTCCATGGGATTCTTGGGCAAGAATAATGGAGCAGGAAGCCATTCCTTCTCCACGGGATCTTCCCAACCCTAGGATGGAACCTGGGTCTCCCAACATGGCAGGCAGATCCTTTTCTATCAGAGCCACCAGGAAAGCCCTCAATGAGCCCTTATTGAGGTTGATCCTTANTCAGTCCTTCCAATGAATATTCAGGACTGATTTTCTTTAGCATGGACTGGTTTGATCTCTTTGTAGTCCAAGGGACTCTTAAGAGTCTTCTCTAGCACCACAGTTCAAAAGCATCAGTTCTTCGGCACTCTCCTTTCTTTAATGTTCTACTCTCACAACCATACATGACTACTGGAAAAAAACATAGCTTTGACTATATGGACCTTTGTCAGCAAAGTGATGTCTCTGCTTTTCAATACACTAAGTTTGTCATAGCTCTTCTTCCAAAGAGCAAGTGTCTTTTAATTTCTTGGCTACAGTCACCATCTGCATTGATTTTGGAATCCAAGAAAGTGAAACCTGACACTGTTTCCACATTTTCCCCATTTACTTGCCATGAAGTGATAGGACTGGACGCCATCATCTTCATTTTTTGAATGTTGAGTTTTAAGCCAGCTTTTCCACTCTCTTTTAAATTCATCAAGAAAAATTAGCTATTGATTAGTTTTAAAAGTTCAAATACCCTTTGTTTTCTTAATACTGTATATTGTACCTCACCTGAGTATTTTATGTAATGTCTTCTAATTATTTTTTGTACTGACTGCAAATATATTTATTCTAAACAATGTCTCAAAATGATGGAAGTGTGCATAGAATGGATGTTTTATCCATGCTTTCTGAATTCCTCATTCTGAAAACAGAGAGAGTATTTTTCTGTGTTTGTATTTCAGCTGGTTCAAAAGTTAATATTACAAAGGCTTATAGCTTCTTGATAAGTGATAAATTGTTATATTAAATTCTTTGTTTTTAAAAGAACTGAAAATCAGAAAGATAAATTTTGTGTTTTTACCCTTTCTACCCTCTAATAATATACTCATCAAAAGTAAGTCTTTTATCAATGATTAGAAAAATAATTTATCTTATACCGTATACTTATATTACACTTAATAGTAGTATAATTTCAATATCTTTTACTACTAGAAACTTCACTTTGAACTGAAAATTATAAATTGCCCCAAAATATAAATGCTGATAAAGTACACATTTAAATTGCCTTCTTAAAAACTCTATAGGTTCTACTGTTACTTTGATTTATCCTTCAGAAACTTAGGAGAAATGGATAGTAGGATATTATGCACAATAATGGAACTCATACTTCAGCATTTTACTCTTCAACAGTCTATAAAAGACATATATTGAAAGGATTACAAAAAAGTTAAATAATAATTAAAATATTTTACATAAAATCTTGTACATTATGAAAGATAGGTATGAACATGTGTGTGTGTGTGTGTGTGTGTGTGTATTTATATAAATGAAGTGAAGTGAAGTTTCTCAGTCATGCCCATGTCCAACTCTTTGTGACCCCATGGACTGTAGTCTACCAGGCTCCCCCATCCATGGAATTTTCCAGACAAGAGTACTGGAGTGATTTGCCCAAACATAAGACATATGTGGTTTTTGCTTATGTCTAACTTTAGCAATATGCATGAGTATATATATATATATGTGTGTGCGTGTGTGTGTGTAATATTGTATAATGATTATATATATACACATATATGTGTGTGTTTCATAGAAAAAAAATCATTTACAAATTAAATGCTGATGCTAAGCATTGAAGAACAGGGAAGCCAGGAGCTATGAGATAGAATTAGTACACTGGTAAGTGAGCACAAGACTTTTTGGATAGCAGTTCAGAGATAACCAGTAAAATTACCACTTGGGATATAAGATAGAGAATCCTCTTAATATAAAGTTTTAAAAGAAGAATATAGTTTAATATAGCTATTTATCACTTATCAGGAAGTTATAACCCTTTATAGTCTCAACTATTGAAATTCAACAGAGAAAAATACTCTGTATTATGTCTATCTTTACTAATATTTAAGATTCTATGTAAAATAATTTAAATATTATCTAACTTTTCTGATGTGAATGAATGAAAACTAATGATTTTCTCAGACAAAACCAAAACTGTGAGAATTAATTACCAACATACCTATTCTGTTAAAAATACTAAAGGAATTTTCTTCAGGCAGCAATACCATATCAGAATTTGCACATAAAAAAACAAACAAAAAAAAAAAAAATGAAATGAATAGCACCGGAAGTGTAAAGATGATGGTACAATGAAATTCATTATTTTTTCCTCATTTAAAATGGCATTACTGTATTGTGTGTTTATGCAATATTTAAGAGAATATTACAAGAACAGCACAAAGGATAGGAGGAAGGAATTAGAAATATATAGTTGTAATATTGTTACACTACATGTGAAGTGGTATTAACATTTTTTGAAGGCAAACTCTGAATAATTAAACATGTATATTATTAGCCTTAGGGTGTCATTAAAATAATTAACAACAACAAGATATATACATATAACTTAACAGAGGAAATAAAGTAGAATCCAGAAAAATGGTCAGTTAGCCTAAGGGAAGGCAAAAAAGAAGGAAAAAGATAAATTGAGACAAGTAGAAAAATTGCTGGATGGTAGATCTTAATTAAATATGCCAATACTCACATTGAATGTGGCATAAAGACATTGATTATAAGATGGATATTGCCATTATTGATAAAATAAGACAATTATAGGCTAAGTAGGAATTTAGATTCTGAATTATGAAATAAAAATTCTTACAGTTTCAATGTATAAGGTGATTTAAAATAAATTAAGTAATAAGACAATTTCTTCCACGCTTCAGTTTGAATCGTAGAAAATTGAATTTTTCTGGTACTAGCATATGTTTTCATGCAAATACTACTTTTTCTGGCTTCTGAAATATTATATTAACATATAAAATAATATATAATAGTATTTGTAGGACACTTAATCTTATCTATGTTTTTAAACTATAATCTTCAAATAAACATATATATGTTGCATATGTGTTAATATGTATATGTATGAATGTAATAAGCATCAAAATATTCAGAAAATATGTGAAATGAAGATGGTCATATGTGTTATTTGGGAGAAGTCAGGTGGATTCAGTGAAGGAATTTGTGGCTTAAATGTACCTCATACATTTTTTCATATGACTTTGTATTTTACATAATTCAGATATCCCTCTACCAAACTAATACAGCAACCATTATATATAAAGATCCAAACTTAAATTTATAGGGCAAAAGTGCTTAATTCCAAGGAATTATACAATATAAAATGTAGAAGAGTTGCTCTAACAAAGGGCCTGGAGTACCTACGGGTTTCTGTCTTTCAAATTCAAAATAAAAGCCTCTGCAGCATCTCCTCAAAATGCCCAAGGCTCAGTAGGAGTACTTGGCATATTGGTACACAGAGATGATCACAGGGGATTCCCCGGTGCCGCTAGTGGTAAAGAACCCGCCTACCAATACAGGAGACAAGAAAGATGCGGGTTCAATCCCTGGGTGGGGAAGATTCCTTGGAGGAGGGCATGGCAACCCGTTCCAGTATCCTTGCCTGGAGAATACCATGGACAGAGGAGCCTGGTGAGCTAAAGTCCATACAGTACATACAGTCCAAAGACTTGGACATGACTAAAGTAACTTAGCACATAGCATGAGTGTTTTATTCCTCATGAGTTCAAATTATGCTATGATGCTCTCTAAATTGCATTGTTGGCATTTCCTTCAGAAACATCCTATATAAGAATATTCTCTTGTTAATATATTGTTGGGTTTTACAGGTTCATTGACGAGCACTGTCTGGGAGCTTCCTTGGAATTAGCAACCCACTCCAGTATTCTTGCCTGGAAAATCCCATGGATGGAGGAGCCTGGTAGGCTGGAGTCCATGGGGTCACTAAGGGTCGGACACGACTGAGCGACTTCCCTTTCACTTTTCACTTTCATGCATTGGAGAAGGAAACGGCAACCCACTCCAGTGTTCTTGCCTGGAGAATCCCAGGGATGGGGGAGCCTGATGGGCTGCCGTCTATGGGGTCGCACAGAGTTGGACACGACTGAAGGGACTTCGCAGCAGCAGCAGCTTTCTGTTCCATTGAATCCTAAAATTATATATGAACTATTTTCACACTAAATACTTATTATATTCTAAAGTTAGCATTTTAACAATATTTTTTTAAGGTCTATTGAAAACTAGATAAAGTGTCCTTATGCCAAAATCCCACCGTTTGCTTCATGTCATTTATATTGTTTCACTGTAGGATAAAAGCTAGATTTACTAGCTGGCTGGCAAGCAAAAACAATATTAAAACTAAAAATAGTTCTCTGCAGAAAAACTTATCAAATATTTATAAACTTTCTAAAGAAGATAAGAGCTTAAAATCTGATTTAAAATAAAAATAATTATAACAAAGTATACACTGCAAAGGACATTTTCTATTAGTGATATTATACAGAAGAGTTTTATAAACAAAAATATGTTCCATTCTCATCTTCTTTCATGAATGATATGATGGTGAAAACTTGTCATCTTGAATCCTGATTAATATATTCTCTCTTATCTAAATTTATGCTACTTCTAATTGTGTTATGTGTCATCCAGGAATGGATTATAGATCGATCGATGACAGATAAAGGAAAATGAATTGTGTCTTTATGGAGATCAATTATAGTACAAAGCTGATGATATTCCAGAATGTAAAGATATAGAAAGACAGAGGAACATAATCCAGAGGAAATGTCTGAGTGTTTTAAGAACTCCAGACTATTAAAACCATTCTTTTGTGAATGATTTTCAAGAAATTATAACTGTCTTTATTCACTGTCTTTGTGACAACAAATACCCTAATCTCTTGCTTCAAATGTTGCAATTGATACAAAAATATTTTATAGTTTCTTTTTGCTCCTCAAAATCTATTCTTACCTGACAACAAGAGTCCAATTCAAAGACCAGAAATAAACTGTCTCTCCCTTTTACTCCCTGATTCAACACTCTCTCTACACACATACACACACACACACACATGCATTCTATGATGGGTAAAATAAATAACAGGTCTCCTTTGGGTTTTCATTATCAAATCCCTTAAGAAATTCTTGGCATCATCTCCTACATTTTTCTCTTCATTTTGACCATTTCCCTGGCCTCCCTAATATTCCCAACAACACTTCTGCCTTTGCAGCCTTTCTTGCTGTCTCCTCTACCAGGAATGTGTTTGGCTATATGCCCACACACTCTTATTTCTTTCAAGTCAGTGCTGAAATACTGCTCTCCATAGTGGCATTTCCAGTCTGTCTTATCTGAAATAACATCATCCCTGTAACTCTCTAATCACATACACTGTTTTAGTTTTCTTCGCAGCTTTCTTTATTATCTGATTTCATGTCAAGCATCTATGCATTTATCATACTTTATCAAATAGAATATAAACTCCGAGTGCAGGAAGTTGATCCATTGTATTCACTGCAGTGTCTCCAACAAATAGAATCATGCCTAGTGATTGCTCTGTGAAGTTTAGTTGACTATATGGATGAGTGAATTAAAAATTACTGAAAACAACAAAAAAAACATACAAACCAAATTTATTGCTATCTTCATCATTGTGGTAGTCAGTGATGATCCTCAATGGCCTTGCCATTGTATGATACCCTCCCCTGGATTGTGAGTGAGACTTATAAATTCCTGCTAATGGAATATGGCTATAGCATATGACAAATGAAATGGGCTATGCAGGTAGGTGTGTGCAAATAAAATTAATATCTTTAATTTGTTGAATTTGGCTTAATCAATAGAGAGTTTATTCTGGATGGGCCTGACATATTAGATAATGTCTTTGAAAGAAGATTTAAGGAAGCTCGACAACTGACTCAATTTCTGGTGCTGAGAAATCATATTGCCATGAGTTCTATGGTTACAAAAAAAGTCTAAGCAACAAAGACATGAAGCGGAAAGAGGGTCCTGGATTCTGTATGAAGCCATAGCCCTAGAAACAGCTTTGAGAAATCCTGAACAAAGGGCTCAATTTAGTCATGCCAGATGCCAGGCCCACAGATGGTAAGATCATAAATATATGTTACTTTAGGCTACTAAATGTGTAGTGATTTATTATGCAGAAATTAAAAACATATAATCATCACTATCATTATTACATCAAAAAATAAAATTTGGTATTCATACCCTAATAAATAGCTAAGCACTCTGCTCTAAACAAACAAAACCCTCCATTCCTTTGGCATAGTTTGGTACAAAGTAAATTTAAGAGATGTGCCATAAAGACATACTGCTGCTGCTGCTGCTAAGTCGTGTCAGTTGTGTCCAATTCTGTGCGACACCATAGACGGCAGCTCACCAGGCTCACCCGTCCCTGGGATTCTCCAGGCAAGAACACTGGAGTGGGTTGCCATTTCCTTCTCCAATGCATAAAAAGTGAAAAAGGAAAGTGAAGTCGCTCAGTCGTGTTGGACCCTCAGCGACCCCATGGACTGCAGCCTCCCAGGCTCCTCTGTCCATGGTATTTTCCAGACAAGAGTACTGGAGTGGGGTGCCATTGCCTTCTCCGAAAGACATACTAAGTTTATGCAAAAATTTGTTTCCTGAATTAATTTCCTTTGTAGGCATTTTTAGGTTAAATGTATATAAAATGCTTTCTAATTACTATAAAAGAGAACTCTTTCCTGTTTATGCTTATTAGATATTAAAATTATTAATGTATTTTAATAATGAGCAAAATAATAAATAAGATATTACGTTTGGGTTACATTAGTAGATCATTTCTACATTTATATAAAATACTGCATATTATATACTTATTGAAGGCAGGAGAAGATTGAAGGCAGGAAGAGAAGGAGACGACAGAGGATGAGATAGTTGGATGGCATCACCTAACTCCATGGACAAGAGTTTGAATAAGCTACGGCAGTTGGTGAAGGACAGGGAAGCCTGATGTGCTGAAAGTCATGTGGTCACAAAGAGCTGGACATGACTGAGCAACTGAACAGATATACTTATTAATAATATGCACCATCATTATCTGGCTACTATTGATAGACTTCAAATTCTAAAAGATGATATTGTCAAAGTGCTGCACTCAATATGCCAGCAAATTTGGAAAACTCAGCAGTGGCCACAGGACAGGAAAAGGTCAATTTTCATTCCAATCCCAAAGAAAGGCAATGCCAATGAATGTTCAAACTACTGCACAATTGCACTCATCTCACAAGCTAGCAAATAGTGCCCAAAATCCTCAAAGCAGGCTTTAATAGTACATGAAACATGAACATCCAGATGTTCAAGCTAGATTTAGAAAAGGCAGTGGAACAAGAGATCAAATTGCCAATATCTGTTAAACCATCAAAAAAACAAGAGAGTTCCAGGAAAACATCTACTTCTGCTTTATTGACTATGCCAAAGCCTTTGACTGTGTGGATCACAACAAATTGTGGAACATTCTTAAAAAGATGAGAATGCCAGGCTACCTTACCTGCCTACTGAGAAATCTGTATGCAGGTAAAGGGGCAACAGTTAACATTGGACATGGAACAACAGACTGGTTCCAAACTGGGAAATGAGTATGTCAAGGTTGTATGTTGTCCCCTGTGTATTTAACTTCTATGCAGAGTACATGATGTGAATGTCAGGCTGGATGAATCACAAGCTGAAATCAAGATTGTCGGGAGAAATACAAATTACCTCAGATACACAGATGACATCAGCTTTATGGTAGAAAGTGAAGAAGAACTAAAGAGCCTCTTGATGAAACTGAAAGCGGAGAGTGAAAAAGTTGTCTTAAAACTCAACATTCAAAAACTAAGGTCATGGCATTTGGTCCCATCAGTTCAGTTCAGTCGTTCAGTCATGTCCAATACTTTGAGACCCCATGGATTGCAGCAGGTCAGAGTTCCCTGTCCATTGTCAACTTTTGAGTTAACTCAAACTCATCTCCACTGAGTCAGTGATGCCATCTGACCATCTCACCCTCTGTCATCCCCTTCTCCTCCTGCCTTCAGTCTTTCCCAGCATCAGGGCCTTTTCCAGTGAGTCAGCTCTTCTTCACATCAGGTGGCCAAATTATTGGACTTTCAGCTTCAACATCAGTCTTTCCAATGAACACTTAGGACTTTAGGATGAACTGGTTGGATCTCCTTGCAGTCCAAGGGACTCTCAGGAGCCTTCTCGGAAACTACAGTTCAAAAGCATCAAATCTTCAGCACTCACCTTTCTTTATAGTCCAACTCTCACATCCATACACGACTACTGGAAAAACCATAACTTTGACTAGAGAGACATTTGTTGGCAAAGTAATGTCTCTGCTTCTTAATATACTGTCTAGGTTGGTCATAACTTTTCTTCCAAGAAGCAAGCATCTTTTAATTTCATGGCTGCAGTCACCATCTGCAGTGATTTTGGAGCCCCAAATAATAAAGTCTCTCGTTGTTTCCATTGTTTCTCTATCTATTTGCTATGAAGTGATGAGACCAGATGTCACGATCTTAGTTTTCTGACATTGAGTTTTAAGCCAAATTTTTCACTCTCCTCTTCCACTTTCATCAAGAGGCTCTTTAGTTCTTCTTCACTTTCTGCCATAAGGGTGGTGTCGACTGCATATCTGAGATTATTGATATTTATCCTGACAATCTTAATTCCAGATTTTGTTTCTTCCAGCCCAGCGTTTCTCATGATGTACTCTGCGTATATGTTAAATAAACAGGGTGACAGTATACAGCCTTGATGTGTTCCTTTCCCCATTTGGAACCAGTCTGTTGTTCCATATCCAGTTCTAACTGCATACAAANCGACTGCATATCTGAGATTATTGATATTTATCCTGACAATCTTAATTCCAGATTTTGTTTCTTCCAGCCCAGCGTTTCTCATGATGTACTCTGCGTATATGTTAAATAAACAGGGTGACAGTATACAGCCTTGATGTGTTCCTTTCCCCATTTGGAACCAGTCTGTTGTTCCATATCCAGTTCTAACTGCATACAAATTTCTGAAGAGGCAGGTTAGGTGATCTGATATTCCCATCTCTTTTAGAATTTTCCAGAGTTTATTGTGATCCACAAAATCAAGGACTTTGGCATAGTCACTGAAGCAGAAATAGACATTTTTCTAGAACACTCTTGCTTTTTCGATGATCCAACGGATGTTGGAAATTTGATCTCTGATTCCTCTTCCTTTTCTAAATCCAGCTTGAACATCTGAAAGTTCATGGTTTGTGTATTGCTGAAGCCTGGCTTGGAGAATTTTGAACATTACTTTACTAGCATGTCAGATGAGTGCCATTCTGTGGTAGTTTTAGCATTACCTTTCTTTGAGATTGGAATGAAAACTGACCTTTTCCAGTTTTTAGCCACTGCTGAGTTTTCCAAATTTGCTGGCATATTGAGTACAGCACTTTTACAGCATCATCTTTTAGGTACCATCACTTCATGGCAAATTGATGGGGAAACAGTGAGAGCCTTTATTTTCTTGGGCTCCAAAATCACTGCAGATGCTGACTGTAGCCATGAAATTCAAAGACACTTGCTCCTTGGAAGAACAGCTATGGCCAACCTAGACAGCATATTAAAAAGCAGAGACATTACTTTGCTGACAAAATCTGTCTAGTCAAAGCTATGGTTTTTCAATAGTCGTGTATGGATGTGGGAGTTGGACCATAAAGCTGAGTGCCAAAGAATTGATGCGTTAGAAATGTGATGTTGAAGAAGACTCTTGAGAATCCCTTGGACAGCAGGAAGATCCAAACAGCCCTATCTAAACGAAATCAGTCATGAATATTCATTGGAAGGACTGATGCTATGCTGAAGCCAATACTTTGGCCACCTGATATGAAGAACTCACTCATTTGAAAAGACCTGATGCTGGGAAAGATTAAAGACAGGAGAAAAGGGGGATGACAGAGGATTAGTGTTTGGTAGTTAAAATAGGAAAAAGGAGCCCAGACTGGTGGTGGCTAAAAGACAAGGAAGGGAAAAGCCTGGGAAAAAAGAACAAAGGAAGATCCAAGGGCCTGAGTGAGGACTTCAGGTAGAACAAACAGTACTCCTGGCTGGTCCAATTTACATAGGGCAGGCCCAGGAGGAGGAGAAAAAAACATAGAAAATGATGAACCAAAGGGTTGGGAGTCTCTCCCTCCCTCCTGCTCTCTCTCTCTGTCTTTTCTTCACATCTTTTAGGTCAGCATGGCCTTGTGCCTTGAGGATATATTTTCCTTTATTTTCGAATAAAACTGAGTTATAACACCGATCTGTAACACTGATCCATCCAAGAGCTGTAACGCTGGTCTGTCACTTCAAAATTTTTGTGATAAAACAGAACTGAGGAAATTACACACTCCCCTGACATCTGTTGTGCTGTGACTACACAACACAGGTGCGGCCCCCCAAGGTGGAGGCCTAGCACAGCAGGAGGCCAATTCAGTGAAAACTCCTGTGGTGGGAGCTGACCGAGAAGAAAACTCAATGCAGGGAAAGTGGCAAGAAGCCCAGCATGCTGGAAACCCGGACAGTGAAAAACGAACTCAGCAGAAAGCTCACGCAGCTCAGTCTTAGATTCCAGAAGACCTCCAGTTAACGTAGGAGGTCCTCGCTCCTATGGCTGGAAGGACATATGCCTAGCAAAATCTTAATCCCTTTACAATCTCCATTTCTTGTTTCCTTGAATCCCCCTAGACCAGGCCAGTGGCAGTGGGTGCAATTGAGGGACTCTGGGAGGGCCTACTCCTCAGTATATCCCAAAGGCTCCACTATCTGCTGAGCCCCAGCACCTGTTGCCCAAGCTGGTGGGGGTTCTTCTGTCCTTAATCTTCTTTGTGCCAAGAATCAGGTCAATGAAAACTGTGAGTACAGGTCAGGTATTTAGCAGATTTTCTGGCAAGTTATGAAAGGGATTCTTTGGCACGTTTTTCCCACTGCTTTTTCCTCCCGTCCTTCAGATCCTCTCTCCTGGGACTTAAGCCCAGCCAAAACTCATGATGCCTGGCTTCCTAGACCTAATGAAGCTCAGGCTTTGATGTCTCATTGCAAAAATTCAGTTAGAATCATGGCAATAGGTAAGAGGTGGATTTGTTAGGATTCAGAGAGAAGCACTCTCTGCAGGGTGTAGGCCATTGCAGAGGGCAAGTGCTTAGGCCCTGGAATGTGGGGTGGCTAGGTTTTGCAAGCTGGGTGAACTCATATGCTAATGAGTGGGAGGATCATCTCAACGCTTGGGGAACCACCCACTTCTCTTTTGACAGTGCCTTGGATCGTCCTGCCACCTCTGGGTGTGTCATTTAATTTACGGATTGGAGATTAAGGTTTACTTGAATTTGAGTTGTCATCCTGGACCCAATTGATTTTAATCTGTTTATGTTATGCCCTTGTGCTATGTCATTCTTTCTACAGTTGTGCCCTGCCACCTTCCCTTCTGTTTCATGCTCTTTTCTGAGCCCCATCTGGGCCCACAGTGTTGCATCTACAATCTTCTGGAGGAACAATCAGAAAATAGCTGGCCCTTGGGAGGGAAATACTGTATCATATCCAATCCCTCTAGATATTCAAGCCTTCACGTTCCAGGTTTTCTACAACATGTGCAATATCGGCATCTCTCAGTGAACTCGCTAGGGTGGGAGACAGGCACACAATGCCTGCTAGAAACCCATCTGTCGGCATCCCTTCAAAGGCAGCTGGGCTTCCAGGGATAATGTTTGCCACTTTAGGAGTTAGCCCTGCATGCGGTTTGGTCCCAAACCCTTATGACACTTCTAAAGTTACAAACAAATCCCCGGATCAAATCTCCATTCCACTTTAATGGAATATCTGGTCTGTTGCCTCTTATCAATTTGTTCTTAAGCCAATTACTAACTCCTACAACCAGGACCCTGCCCCCCTGTAGGCAACATTCCTCCACCCAGCCTACTATTAAAATACTCTTAATACCCCTAAGAGGGACAGAAAACCCACTCATTTGTCATTAATTTCTGTTATTACCTAAAATGGGTCTATGACAATGAAATGTTTACCACTGGAAACACCCTAAGCTGCTCTTATGAAGGAATAGGGATGGAAATAATGACTTTCAATCCCTTACAGCAGGAGGAGGATAAGTCTTATGAGTGTTTCACCAGGTTCCCTGTATCAGGGCCCAAGCTTGGGTTGCTTTACATAATGATACCTATTTCCATCTGCAGTGAACAAACTGGCAATAAGTTAAAATTACAGTCCCTTAACTGTACCAGGAGAAATATCAATAACCTCAGATATGCAGGTGACACCGCCCGTATGGGAGAAAGTGAAGAACTAAAGAGCCTCTTGATGAAAGTGAAAGAAGAGAGTGAAAAAGTTGACTTAAAGCTNCTTTTTTGTACTGCTCTTCTGTGTTATTGCCACCTCTTCTTAGGTAGAGGTGGCAAGAATAGATAGACTCTTAGTTAATAGAGTGCTAGCTAATCAAGTCAGGAAGATGAATTACAATGCAAAGGTGTTTTGTCTGTACGTATGTATACTATTTTATATACCATGTTCAGGGAAGTCTTCACTGATAAGGGAAAACTTAAACAGAGGTCAGAAGGAAGTAAGAAAGCAAGTCACTGGCTTACATAAAGAGAGTTACAGGCAGTGTGCTCAGCAAGGCTTAAGATGGCAAGATGTCTTGGTATGTCTGAAGAATAGTAAAGAAGCCAGCATATGTTGAAGGGAATGAAGAAATAGTAGATAAAATCAGAGGGTTAGCTAGGGTCTAGATCACATAAGACCTTGAAGAGACTGGTTTTTACTCTGAGTAAGATCAGAAGTCACTGGAGTATTTTGATTAAGGGAGAAAAATTATAGTACAAGTTTGAAAATCTCGGTGTAAAATTGGATTCCTTGTCAACTTCAGTTGACAACTTTAGTGTCATGACACTCTATCATTATTGCTACATGCATGGGATTTTTTTAATGTTATTTTTTAAAAAGCCAAAAACTAAATACAAGGAATTCCCTGGAGGCCCAGTGGTTAGGACTCTGTACTTTCACTGCTGAGGACACAGGTCCAATCCGTGTTTGAGGAACTAAGATTCCCCAAGCCATGTGAGGTGGGGCCAAAAAAAAAAAAAAAATCTAAATGGATACACTTGAACTTATCATATAATCTAAAACTTCAGCTATAATTCCCAATGATAATTCTTTATTTTCCATTAACTATTTATAGTAAATTGACTCATCCTGTACTACCCTGTCATTTAAAATTTAGTTCCTTAAGACTGAACTATACATTGCAGATTTTATAAAAAGCTATATGTATAAATACATAGAAATGTAGACAGATCAGAATAACCATGCATCCTTTCACTGATAAACTAATGATCAGCAGTGATCAACTAATGGCCATTTGTTTCATAAATTTCCCCACTCAATTTCATTCCACTTACAGATTACTTCTTATCCAGTTTTATTTAAGTATAATTTGCATACAGTAAAACCTACTACTTCAGCTCTGCATTTCTGTGAATTTTGACGGATAATATCATTTTGTTACCTCCTTTACTATCAAGTTATCAAGACGCAGAATTTTCCCATTACACCAAAGTTCCCTTTCAAAGTCAATTCCCTGTCCTTAGCCCAATTCCCTGGTAGTACTGTTCTCCCTCCTTGTAGTTTTTCTTTTGTGAAAATGTAATATAAATATAGAAGAGGCAGAGGAACCAGAGGTCAAATTGCCAACATCCGATGGATCATCAAAAAAGCAAGAGAGTTCCAGAAAAATATCTATTTCTGCTTTATTGACTACTCCAAAGACTTTGACTGTGTGGATCACAACAAATTATGAAAAGTTCTTAAAGAAATAGGAATATCAGACCACCTTATCTGCCTCCTGAGAAATCTGTATGGAGGCCAAGAAGCAACAGTTAGAACTGAACATGGAACAACATACTGGTTCCAAATAGGAAAAGGAGTACTTCAAGGCTATATACTGTTGCCTTGCTTATTTAACTTATATGCAGAGTACATCATGCAAAATGCTGGGCTGGATGAAGCACAAGCTGGAATAAAAATTGCCAGGAGAAATATCAATAACCTCAGACACACAGATGAAATTACCCTTATGGCAGAAAGCACAGAAGAACTAAAGAGCCTCTTGATGAAAGTGAAAGCAGAGAGTCAAAAAGCTGGCTTGAAACTCAACATTCAGAAAACAAAAATTATGGCATCCAATCTCATCACTTCATGGCAAATAGGAAACAATGGAAATAGTGAGAGACTTTATTTTGGGGGGCTCCAAAATCACTGCAGATGGTGACTGCAGCCATGAAATTAAAAGACACTTGCTCCTTGGAAGAAAAGAGACATTGCCAACAAAGGTCTGTCTAGTCAAAGCTATGGTTTTTCCAGTAGCAGGTATCAGTGTGAGAATTGGACTATAAAGAAGGCTGAATGCTGAAGAATTGCTGCTTTTGAACTGTGGTTTTGGAGAAGACTCTTGAGAGTCCCTTGTACTGCAAGGAGATCCAACCGGTCCATTCTAAAGGAAATCAACCCTAAATATTCTTTGAAAGGACTAATGCTGAAGCTGAAACTCCAGTACTTTGGCCACTTGATGCAAAGAATGAACTCATTGGAAAAGACTCTGATGCTGGGAAAGATTGAAGGCAGGATAAGGGGACAACCAAGGATGAGATGGTTGGATGGCATCACCAACTCAATGGACATGAGTTTGAGCAAGCTTCAGGAGTTGGTGATGGACGGGGA
>SJYA01001708.1:0-34110 GCA_006410615.1 Neotragus moschatus | reverse complement strand
TGTCTGACTCTGTGCGACCCCATACATGGCAGCCCATCAGGCTCCCCCGTCCCTGGGGTTCTCCAGGCAAGAACACTGGAGTGCATTGCCATTTCCTTCTCCAATGCATGAAAGTGAAAAGTGAGAATGAAGTCGTTCAGTCGTTTCCGACTCTTCGCGACCCCATGGACTGAAGCCTACCAGCCTCCTTCATCCGTGGGATTTTCCAGGGAAGAGTACTGGAGTAGGCTGCCATTGCCTTCTCCGAAAGTCAGCTAGCTGAAAGAATACAAATTTCTAAATAAGGAAGTTATTTTTATCTTTTTTGGATGTTAATTCACATCTGTTTTAAATGGGCCTAGAAGAGAAAAACTATGGAATGCCGTTTAACCTAAAATAACTTATCTTCTAAAAGTCTATTCTTTTGGCCACAAAAATTTGTGAGCACTTTTTAGCAGTCTGTTCCCCATGGACAAGGCATTTTACTGTCCAAGGAACCTTGTTTTATACTGCATGCATCACAAATTCAATGTGCATTTCTTATTCAAGATTACTTAAAAAATCCTAAACAAGACTTGCTTTATTTGTGTTAATAGAAAAGTATAATAAATAATCAGAAGCATTAGTAATCCATAAATCATCTGTATGATTTAGAATTTATTATGCAAATTGAAATGTACAGCAGAATTAACATTCTAATACAGTTTGCTTAGGATGGTATTTAAATTAGTTTACATTCTCCTGTCATCCACAATTGAAGGTGAAAGGGGTCTACATGTAGATGTGCTTAAGTGGGGAAAAACTGTTTGGAAATGAAGAGTGTGCTGTGAAAAATACAGAAAATAGAGCAATATTTACTCTGAGAAATGTCCCATATCAATTATTGAATCAGTCATAAAAGTTTAAACTGAGGCATAAGAACAGTTTCTTTTTTTAATGAAAATTCTTGTCAACTTTTATATCTTACACATATTTCTACTTCAACGTATAACCACATGAAACAATCTTTTTATACTATTCTTTAAAATATATGTTCTAGCCTAAACTCATTTTCTAACATTTAAGTTTATATACACTCACCCTAGAATCCTGGGGCTTACTAGATCTACAGAAAATAAGAACATGTCTAGTCTTCAAATAGAAGACAGTGAGAGTTAAAAGTTGAGTCACGCATTAATTAGAGAAAAATAAATATCATATGATATCATTTATATGTGGAATCTAAAAAAAATTATATAAATGAACTTTTTTATGAAACAGAAACAGACTCACTAGAAAACAAAATTTTTGAAAATGAAATTCTAGTTACCAAAGGGGAAAGGTTGGGAGAAGGGATACATTAGGAGTTTGGGATTAACATATGCACACTACTAAATATAAAACAATTGCCAAGGGGCTACTGTATAACACAGGGAACTCTACATAATAAATAATCCCTTTCCTAAATAAGGGCTTCCCTGGTGGCTCAGTTGGTAAAGTGTCTGTTTGCAATGCAGGAGACCTGGGTTCAGTCCCTGGGTTGGGAAGATTCCCAGAGAAGGAAATGGCAACCCACTCCAGTACTCTTGCCTGGAAAATTCCATGGATGGAGGAACCTGTAGGCGCCAATCCATGGGGTTGCAAAGAGTCAAACACAACTGAGCAGCTTTTCCTAAATAAATATTATTGTGATTGAATATAGATTTCAAAATACCACAAATATGCTAAATATTCAAAGTAAAAATCCATAAACAATAAATATGAAGTATCACTGAAGATATAAACTAAAGATTAACATCATGAAACATAAAATTTACAAATTTAGAGACTGACATTAAGATAATTTAGGCAATGATTAAAATAAAAACAATAAGCTTATTTGTTTGGTCTTTTTTCCATTTCACTTATGTTGTCATGCAGACTTTGAGTCACAGTGGCTGACAAAGTTTTCCAAGGAATGACAAGAGATAGCCTGAAAAGAATCAAAGAAAGAACTATAAAAGGTAAACAAAAAAGTGAATATAAATATCTAAAATCTAGGAACCGTAGAAACTCTAGATCTAAAGTAATCCACTTTATTTTTAAGCACAGCTTTTAACTCTGGAGGAAAACACTGTACAAATAAATACACAGTATCAGGAAAGTTTTATGAAGTAGATATTTAATATGAAAGGGCATAACCTCAGATATGCAAATGACACCACCCTTATGGCAGAAAGCGAAGAAGTACTAAAAAGCCTCTTGATGAAAGTGAAAGAGCAGAGTGAAAAAGTTGGCTCAAAACTCAGCATTCAGAAAACTAAGATCATGGCATCCATCTGGTCCCATCACTTCATGGCAAATAGATGGGGAAACAGTGAAAACAGTGTCAGACTTTACTTTTTGGGGCTCCAAAATCACTGCAGATGGTGACAGCAATCATGAAATTAAAAGACGTTTGCTTGCTCCCTGAAGGAAAAGTCATGACCAACCTAGACAGCATATTAAAAAGCAGAGACATTACTTTTGAATGGTCCATCCAGTCAAAGGTTGTATGGTTTTTCCAGTGGTCATGTATGGATATGAGAGTTGGACTGTAAAGAAAGCTAAGCACCAAAGAATTGATGCTTTTGAACTGTGATGTTGGAGAAGACTCTTGAGAGTCCCTGGACTGCGAGGAGATCCAACCAGTCCATCCTAAAGGAAATCAGTCCTGAATATTCATTGGAAGGACTGATGCTGAAGCTGGAACTACAATACTTTGGCCACCCAGTGTGAATACCTGACTCATTGGAAAAGACCCTGATGCTGGGAAAGATTGAAAGCGGGAGGAAAAGTCAATGACAGAGGCTGAGATGGTTGGATGGCATCACCAACTCCATGGACATGAGTTTGAGTTGGTGATGGACAGGGAAGTCTGACATGCTGCAGTCCGTGGGATAGCTAAGAGCCTGACAGGACTGAGCGACTGAACTGAGTTCCCAGGTGGTACTAGTGGTATAGAAACCACTGGCAATGCAGGAGAGATTAAAAAAGGCAGTTTCCATCCCTGGGTCAGGAAGACCCCTAGAGGAGGAAACAGCAACCCATTCCAGTATTCTTGCCTGGAGAATCCCATGGACAGTCGAGCCTGGCGAGCTACAGTCCATGGGGTTGCAGAGTCGGATACAACTGTCGCGACTTAGCACCCAGCAACATAAAAGCAGTGATTAAAAAGAAAATGGTGGTAGAGCTTTACAAAGTGCGACTATGCAGACTTCAGGCAGCAGGCTGTAGGTCTTCTGAATAATTAAAACAGAAGTCCTGATTTTTCTACACAATGTGTCAGAAGCCCTATATTTTTATTTAAATTAGAGAGTTATTACTTTCAATCCAAATAAAATATCACACTTATTAAACAAATGAGGCACGGGATAGTCCTGTTATGAAAGCGTGCACAAATGTATGAAGATCCCCTGGAGAAAGAAACGGTAACCCACTCCAGTATTTTTGCCTAGAGAACCCCGTGGACAGAGGGGCTGGCTGGGTTACAGTCCATGGGATCACCAAGTCCCATACAGCTGAGTGACTGAGCACGCACGCACGCACATAGGCACGCACATGGATGTTCTCTAGAGTGCTTACAATGTGAATGCTTTGAATTTAATAAGAAATCATCATGTACTTTAAAAAGCAGGGCTCTTTAAGTAAAATGTTTTAAATTATTTTAAATGAACATTATCTATAAACTTAGATAGAAAGATATGACAGACTTGACTGAGTACTATGCTGCTGCTGCTAAGTCGCTTCAGTCGTGTCCGACTCTGTGCGACCCCATAGACAGCAGCCCACTAGGCTCCTCTGTCCCTGGGATTCTCCAGGCAAGAACACCGGAGTGGGTTGCCATTTCCTTCTCCAACACATGAAAGTAAAAAGTGAAAGTGAAGTCGCTCAGTCGTGCCCAACTCTTAGCGACCCCATAGACTGCAGCCCACAAGGCTCCTCCGTCCATGGGATTTTCCAGGCAAGAGTACTGGAGTGGGTTGCCATTGCCTTCTCCGGACTGAGTATTATACTTTAACTATAATCTGCATCTTCATTGGTGTGGCAAAGGAGGAAAAATAATCCTACTAATGTCATTTGCCTGGATTAANAACTCTTAGCGACCCCATAGACTGCAGCCCACAAGGCTCCTCCGTCCATGGGATTTTCCAGGCAAGAGTACTGGAGTGGGTTGCCATTGCCTTCTCCGGACTGAGTATTATACTTTAACTATAATCTGCATCTTCATTGGTGTGGCAAAGGAGGAAAAATAATCCTACTAATGTCATTTGCCTGGATTAAAATTAAAAATCTGATATATTTGCATGTTTTACTGTATTTACTCGCTATTGATTGTACTTAGAATACTTTAGTTGAAGCTTCTCCACTGCCATACTCTATAATGTGTGCGTGTGCGCTAAGTCGCTTCAGTCGTGTCTGACTATTTGCAACCCTATGGACTCTAGCCTGCCAGGCTCCTGGGTCCATGGGATTTTCCAGGCAAGTATACTAAGTGGATTGCCATGCACTTCCACAGGATCTTCCTAACTCAGGAATTGAACCTGAATGTCNCTAATTTTCTTGAAGAGATCTCTAGTCTTTCCCATACTGTTGTTTTCCTCTATTTCTTTGCACTGATCGTTGAAGAAGGCTTTCTTATCTCTTCTTGCTATTCTTTGGATCTCTGCATTCAGATGCTTATATCTTTCCTTTTCTCCTTTGCTTTTTGCTTCTCTTTTTTCACAACTATTTGTAAGGTCTCCTCAGAGAGCCATTTTGCTTTTTTTTCCATTTCTTTCCCATGGACATGGTCTTGATCCCTGTCTCCTGTACAATGTCATGAACCTCAGTCCAAAGTTCATCTGGCACTCTATCAGATCTAGTCTTTTAAATCTATTTCACTAGGATAGTGAAGTCTGAATCCTTTACTCTTTGATTCTGAGTTTGCCCACTGACTTTTTTTGGCTAATGGGATCTCAGCATGTGTGACACATGAAAAAGCTTTCACTTCTGTATTTCAGCCTCAGCTCCCACCCTGGAAGTATGATTAGATTAACCTTCCTGGAGGATGAAAGACACACGACCCAGTCATCCTTATAGAGCTAGATGAAAGTTAGGTTATCAGTATAAATATATGACTGAGCCCAAACAGGCAATGAAGAGGCACTCAGCTGAGTCTCAATAATTAAGCGATTTATAAATTCTTGCGTTAATAAATATATTGTTGACCAAAAGTTCATTCACATTTTTCTGTAAGATGTTATGGAAAACTTTGGCCAACTCAATAGTTTTTAAACCTCTGAGTACTGGATGAATTTTTATATAGCATCTTTTAGTAGGTAACTGATAAGTAAGGCCCATATTGTGATATGACATTTTGAGAAGAGACCTGAATGATTTTAAGAGGAGCATTCGGGCAAAGAAGTACAGTTAGTGTCATGAGAATAGAGAGTGATCCTTCTGAGGAGGAGAAAAAAAGTTGATATATCTTGAGTAAAGTGATTAAAGACAACAATTGGAGAAGGCAATGTCACCCCACTCCAGTACTCTTGCCTGGAAAATCCCATGGACGGAGGAGCCTGGTAGGCTGTAGTCCATGAGGTTGCTAAGAGTCGGACACAACTGAACCATTTCACTTTCATTTTTCATTTTCATGCATTGGACAAAGAAATGGCAACCCCCTCCAGTATTCTTGCCTGGAGAATCCTAGGGATGGGGAAGCCTGGTGGGCTGCCATCTATGAGGTCGCACAGAGTTGGACACAACTGAAGTGACTTAGCAGCAGCAGCAACAGTAAAACAATAGATTGGTAAGTTAAGCAGGAGTCACATCATGTGGGGTTTTGCAAACAGGTGAAATATCTCTATTTTACGTGTATTGGTACACTTTTGGAACATTTTAAGAAGAATTTAATATGACTTTGTTACCAACCAGTGTTGTAGGCCTCTTTAATCAATGGAAATTGATTATAGGCCAGACAAGAAATTCAGCAAAAGTTTCACTGCTTGGGAAGCAAGGGAACCAAGGAGCAAGTGTGGAGGGGTGAGCTGGTTCCTTAAATGGGTTGAAAGGAGTGGCTTGGGTGGTTCACCCACCCCTTAAATGGTAAGGTGGCAGTGAGGCAAGGGGATCTTACTTTTGCTCCAGCCTCTTCAAAAGTGGTAGTTGAGTTTTTTTTGTCTCTTTGTATCTTTTGCCCAGAATTTGCCCCAACTGCAGCATGCATTCAATTATTTGTAGTCCTTTATAGTTAATTGTATTTTATTGTGCAAGGAGACGTGTGTCCAGGTGCAAGGATTGAGGCACATCTGAATCCCAGGTCCCAACCTCTCTCAGTTTAAATTTTAAAAATAAGTTTTCTTTGATTTCCTCTGAGGAATAGATTTCAGAAGAGCAAGAATAGAAGTAGGGAAACCCACTATGAAGCCAGAATTCATATGATTGCTACTTGGACTCTGCAAGATGTACAGTTTATGGCATGCCTTCAGAAAGTGGAAAGTGAAAAATATCTCAAAAGATAAAATCTAATAATGTCTCTGGAGAGTATAAACTGTTATGTTACATTTTATTTCTATCTTTCATTTAAGAAAGAGTCATTAGTTGGAAGAATAAATATTTATGATATTACTATTATTTTTTTTATCTTAACCACATTCAGAGTCTGAAGTATCACAGACATTATCTCCTGAATTTTTACATTTATTTTTTTAATTCTGTTTATAAATGTTTGAAAGCATTTCTTGCTTACATATCTTATATTTATATATTCTATCTTTTTCTATCTGAAACATACTTGAATAGAATCCACAATGTTGTTATTTTAATGATATATATTGTAATTTTCCTACTGGGTACATACAAATGGTTTGACTTCCCTTTCATGCCATTAAATATAGTTAATAAATTCTAAATTGTTGATTACATATGACTTTATTAAATTAATATTGAATTAGAATAAAATCATTATGGTGCTACTCAAGTAACAAGGACAGTTTCTCATAATATCTTCTGGAGTAGTTACTGTTCCTGACAGCAGTATTTAGTTGGAGATTGTTCATAAGAACTTAGAAAGTTGCTAAAATGTATGGACTTTGCACTTAATAGATCATTCATTCTGTATTTTAAATATTACCAATAATTAAAATTGCATCACTGGACTGTAGTTTAAAAGTTAATTAATTATTTCATTCAGTTTGATGATCTTTTCAAAATATGAGGGTCTTACTGCACTTTCATAGACTTACTGCATCAGGAAAAAAGTCTAAAGTGCCTGTACTGATCACAAGATCCTGTTTCCTCTTACTTCTGTCTGTCTCTAATATTTTCCTTTTTCTAACTCGCTATAAGCCAGGATGTCATTTGCACAAAATGTTTGTGCTACAAGACTTCTTGACCTCTTATACTTTGGGAATAGGGCATTCTTTCTTTTTAATTTTATTCAATATGACAAGGAAGTTTACATAGTTTACAGATGGAAATTTTAAGGTTATATTCTTTAAACGTAATCCTAAGGAATATTAAGTATCCTATAAATTACTCCATTTTGTCAAAGGCAATCTGTTTCTTTATATGAAAAGAGGAGTGATCAGATTCAGTCTTCTCTCTTTCCACCTTCTGCAAATTCAAGGGAGGTTTGCTTGGAGCTACTTAAGGCATTGCTGTTGGTTAGTTGCTAGTTGTGTCCGACTCTTTGCCACTTCATGGACTGTAGCCTGCCAACCTCCTCTCTGTCCATGAGATTTCCCAGGCAAGAATATTGGAGTGGGTTGACATTTCCTCCTTCAGGGGATCTTTCTGACCCAGGGATAAAACCTACATCCCGTGCCTTGACAGGCAGACTCTTTACCACTGAGCCATAAGAGAAACCCACTTAAGGTACTGGAAGATCATATAAAACCCTAAGGTGATAGGTAAAATAACTTCTTTTTTCACAAAGTGATTCTAAATTCTAATAGTTTTAAAAACAGTTAAATCCTTATTTAAGTTATTGACTCAATGTTGATTATAGTATACTGATAAGTCTTTAATCACTAGAAATAGAAATATAATTTAATTCTTGCCTTAATTTTCTCATTTATTTTTAGTTGTTTTTTTTCTTTTCTTTTTTAGAATTGCATTTTTTCATTTAATAGGGTTTTATAGTGGAAAGAGTGAAGGAAGTTAGGAGACGCATGGAGGAGACCTTGCAGGAGTTACTGGTCACTTGTGCTATTTCTATGGAAGAAGAGATGGATGGGAGCTGACAAACATAAAATATGCTGTGTACTAGAGTTTACTGCTGCTGCTGCTGCTAAGTTGCTTCAGTCGTATCTGACTCTGCGACCTCATAGACGGCAGCCCACCAGGCTCTCCCGTCCCTAGGATTCTCCAAGCAAGAATACTGGACTGGGTTGCCATTTCCTTCTCCAATGCAGGAAAGTGGAAAGTGAAAATTGAAAGTGAAGTCGCTCAGTCGTGTCCGACTCTTAGCGACCCCATGGACTGCAGCCCACCAGGCTCCTCTGTCCATGGGATTTTCCAGGCAAGGGTGCCATTGCTTCCTCCTCTAGAGTTTACAGATGAAGTTTATTTTCAGAATCTGGAACTAAAGATGCACTAAATAGACTAAAAAATTTTAAATCAACATCAAACTAGATATCAATACAGAAGAGTTAGACTAGCCTTCCATCTTAACACTCAAGTTTTGCTCAAAATATGTTTTAGAAAAAAGGAAGACTTATGTTGTTGACTCCTATATAAAAGGGAAAATGAAACTACTATAAAAAAATGTTTGCAAATTAATGAGTAGTGCAAGCCAGTGTGTGGTTTGACAAATGTTTTGTGTCTTAGTTTTAGCATATTCTAACCACATGAACTCATCACAGACCTTTAAATAACATGTACTCTTTCTTTTTTCTAAAGCTGTAACATTAATAATAACATTTACTTTAACAAGTCTCTAATTTGTTCTGAAGGTCATGTAAAATAAATGGGATACAATATTTTGGGCCTCAAACTGTTTGTTTTGTTGTTATTGCTGGAGTGGTAATTGTAGGAGCACAGGTGAGGCTAGATGTCACAGACTTTGTAAAACAAAAGAATATTCAACTGACATTTTTAAAACTGAAAATAAATATTTGTGCAGATTAAATCTGCTTAATTGTACTTCTTTGTTACTGTATTTTGAAATTAAACAAAATTATTATAGAAGCATCTCTGAGAACAAAACTAGTTGGAGGTGATGGAATTCTGATTGAGCTATTTCAAATCCTGAAAGACGATGCTGTTAAAGTGCTGCACTCAATATGTCAGCAAATTTAGAAAACTCAGCAGTGGCCACAAGACTAGAAAGAAGTCAGTTTTCATTTCAATACCAAAGAAAGGCAATGCCAAAGAATGCAGAAACTACTGCATAATTGCATTCATCTCACACGCTAGCAGTCATGTTCAAAATTCTCCAAGCTAGGCTTCAACAAAACATGAACTGTTAGAAAAGGCAGAGGAACCGGAGATTAAATTGTCAACATCTGTTGGATCATCAAAAAAGCAAAAGAGTTCCAGAAAAATATCTACTTCTGCTTTATTGACTATGCTAAAGTCTTTGACTGTGTGGATCACAACAAACTGTGGGAAATGCTTAAAGAGATTGGAATATCAGACCACCTGACCTGCCTCTTGAGAAATCTGTATGCAGATCAGGACGCAATGGTTAGAACTGGACATGGAACAACAGACTGGTTCCAAATAGGAAAAGGAGTATGTCAAGGCTGCATATTTTTACCCCGTTTATTTAATTTATATGCAGAGTACATCATGAGAAACACTGGGCTGGAGGAAGCACAGCTAGAATCAAGATTGGTGGGATAAATATCAATAACCTCAGACATGCAGATGACACTACCTTTATGGCAGAAAGTGAAGAAGAAGTAAAGAGCCTCTTGATGAAGATGAAAGAGGAGAGTGAAAGAGTTGGCTTAAATCTCAACATTCAGAAAACGAAGATCAAGGCATCTGGTCCCATCACTTCATGGCAAATAGATGGGGAAACAGTGGAAACAGTGGCTGACTTTATTTTTGGGGCTTCAAAATCACTGCAGATGGTGGACTGCAGCCATGAAATTAAAAGACACTTACTCCTTGGAAGAAAAGTTATGACCAACCTAGACAGTATATTAAAAAGCAGAGACATTACTTTGCCGACAAAGGTCCATCTAGTCAAAGCTATGGTTTTTCCAGTAGCCATGTATAGATGTAAGAGTTGGACTACAAAGAAAGCTGAGTGCTGAAGAATTCATGCTTTTGAACTGTAGTGTTGGAAAAGACTCTTGAGAGTCCCTTGGACTTCAAGGAGATCCAACCAGTTCATCCTAAGGCGGACCAGTCCTGTGTGTTCATTGGAAGGACTGATGCTGAAGCTGAATCTCTAATACTAATGCGAAGAGCTGACTCATTCAAAAAGACCCTGATGCTGGGAAAGACTGAGGGCAGGTGGAGAAGGGGACGACAGAGGATGAGATGGCTGGATGGCATCACTGACTCAATGGACATGAGTTTGAGTAAACTCTAGGAATAGGTGTTGGACAGGGAAGACTGGCATGCTACAGTCCATGTTTTGCAAAGAGTCGGACACGTCTGAGCAACTGTACTGAGCTGAACTGACTGAGAAGTATTACAATTGTACTAAATGTAACTGCAATTGTAAAGAATGAGGATTGTAACTTTGAAGGTAAAAAGTCATTTTATACTTCTCTAATTTCCTTCCAAGTTAAATCTTGATGCTAATGTATTATTCCACATCCACAACAAATAATTATGGTTACTTTGATTATGCTATTTGATACTGTGTTTGAAATCTGGTCAAGTTTTCTCTTTTTAAATCTTTTCAGAGTACCCTCTGTCCTTCTCATCTGAAATAGAAGAATTTTTACATAGTGCTCAGAACAACAAGGGGCAAAAATAGCTTAAAGTACCACTGCATGCTCAGTCACTCAGTCATGTCTGACTCTTTGTGACCCACTGAACTATAATCTACCAGCTTTTCCATCCATTGGATTCTCCAGGCAAGAATACTGGAGTGGGCTGCCATTTCCTTCTCCATAAAGTGCCATTGTATATATATAAATGAACCAGATAAACCTAAGTATTTATTCAACAAAAATTTTTGTTGTTGACTGTCTACTCTGTATTAGACAATTTTAAGTAGTTGGAGCTCATCAGTAAACAAAACAGACAAAATTTCCCAGCAAACTGAGTGTTGACCACTGACTGAGCAATGCATAATGTTATCAGTCACATCAGCAAGAGCAGATTGGAAGGGAATTCTTCTATTAAACTGGGCTTAGAAAAGAATAAAACACTACAGAATAGGATAGAGCATTTTCAAATAACGAAAATGGTCTTGCATCCAGAATATAGGAATTCTTAAAACTGAATGATGAAACAAATAACCCAATCAAAAATGAGCAAAGGATTTGAATAAACTTTTTGCCATAGATGGCAAACAGTACTAACTTGCTGGAGCTTTCCTCATGGCTCAGAAGGTAAAGATTTTACCTGCAGTGCAGACCTGGGTTCAATCCCTCAGTCATGAAGATCCCCTGAAGTAGGAGATGGCAACCCACTCCAGTATTCATGCCTGGAGAATTCCATGTGCGGCAGAGCTTGGTGGGCTACAGTCCATGGGGTCACAAAAAGCTGGAGGTGACTAAGCAAGTAATACTTTCACTCTCTTTTCAATAACTTGCTGATGATCTTTCAAATGGATTACTCTGGGTCCTTGAGAAAGCAAATGCTCGGTTATAAAACTATCAAGAGGTTTTTAAAAAACATTTACATCACAAAGAATTAGATAAGTAACTTGCAGTAACACATTTTTTAAAGTAAATATGTTAAGAAAAGGGAGAAGAAACCTCTAAGGTTAAGCCATCTGAGTTCTGTAAGAGACAGAGTAAGAGGGAAGTCATTGGTTAAGAATCAGGAAGAAGCATGGTTAAGAGTTAGGAAGAAGCATGTCCAAAGTTCAGTCAAGCTGTGGGAGATATTAAGATCAGTACACATGATTTACACCAATGTCCACAGAAAGCTACAAGATGACATTATTGTCTTTCCAACTTCTACATGAATCTTCATGATTTTAAGAGATCTAACAAAATCCATAAGGTTATTTACAGTAAACTCAAGATTCAAACTTGGTTCTATTGATGGCAAAGTATTTTTTCCTAAACAGAGTTTTTTTATTAACATAAAACATGACTCTCTGAATTTCTATTTTCTGTTTTCTGTGCCATATGAATCTAAATTATATATATAAAAAAAAAAAACAGGTAAAAAACATGAGACACTAATAGACTCAAAAAGCTGTAGAAGTTCCAAGAGAGATTTGAAAGGTTAGGGATCAAAGACCTTGTGTTTTCAAATTGCACATTATCTATGCTGAATCATTATACTAATGAGTTCCCACTGCAGAGCTAGCATTTACAGACATGGGTTTTCATATTACAAATGTAGAGTCAGATTTTCCTAATGCATTTCCTTTTGCTATTAGAAACAGCCTTAACTCATTAAGGCCATAAGGGCATTAAATCCTAAAGCTGGCTCTCTTTAAATTGATAACTTGATTAAAAACATGTCTGCCAGGAGAGTTTATTGTAATATGAGATACTCATACCTACACACATTTTTTCACTGTCACAGTCCCATTACCTTGGGGGATGTGCTCGACTTTGTCCCTTTTCTGTGTGTGTTATGCTCATTTATCAGTGAACTCTCCAGGACTTCAGTCCTCCTTCCATGCTAATCCACATAAGATGCTAGCCTGTCTTACCCAGCGAGGTTCAAGAGTTGACACTGTTATTAAGGGCCTAACCTTTCTTCAGATGCACTGTTATATGTCAAGGTAATATATAAAGCAAACTAAAACTTAGTATCTCCATTTGGAGAAGGATTTGGACTCAAATCTCCCTGTCTATGACTAGTAATTTTCACTAAAGCCTGAGGCACTTTTGTAAGAATATGATATTCCATGGAAATCATTTAGAAAATCAGTTATCTTTTATAATCTCCACATATTCAGATAAGTAAACTGAAGGAAAAACGTTAGTACTCCATATCTTGCTTTTTATAAACAGTATAAAATAAATTTTTAATCAAGCTAGTCCTAGTCCTATGTGATTTCTAGGTTCACTACTTCTCAAATTATTAGAAATTCAAAAAGAGGTAAAATAAAGTCCCAAATTGGAATTGTTCAAGTACAAAAATGTGTGCCTTTTTCAACTTCACAATTAATAAAAGTCATTTATTTTATTTCCACATGCAGATGTTTAATATCATATTCATTAAAAAGAGAAACATGACATAAAACTGGTGAAACTAATGACACCTTGTCCTTATTTCCAGTGCACCAAATTCCCAGCTTTTGGTTTTCTCAGACTAGTTAGGATCGCTGATTTAACTTTTGGAATCTACCATGAGTGGATCACAATAAATTGTGGAAAATTCTGAGAAAGATGGGAATACCAGACCACCTGACCTGCCTCTTGAGAAATCTGTATGCATATCAGGAAGCAACAGTTAGAACTGAACATGGAACGTTCCCACTGCAGAGTGGGAGATGGAGGCCTGGCATGCTGCGATTCAGTTCAGTTCAGTTCAGTTACTCAGTCGTGTCCGACTCTGTGGCCCCATGAATCACAGCATGGCAGGCCTCCCTGTCCATCACCAACTCCCTGAGTTCACCCAAGCTCATGTCCATCGAGTCAGTGATGCCATCCAGCCATCTCATCCTCTGTCATCCCCTTCTCCTCCTGCCCCCAATCCCTCCCAGCATCAGAGTCTTTTCCAATGAGTCAGCTCTTTGCATGAGGTGGCCAAAGTACTGGAGTTTCAGCTTTAGCATCATTCCCTTCAAAAAATTCTCAGGGCTGATTTCCTTCAGAAAGGACTGGTTGGATCTCCTTGCAGTCCAAGGGACTCTCAAGAGTCTTCTCCAACACCACAGTTCAAAAGCATCAATTCTTCAGCACTCAGCCTTCTTCACAGTCCAACTCTCACATCCATACATGACCACAGGAAAAACCATAGATTCACGGGGTTGCAGAGTCGGACACGACTGAGTGACTGAACTGAATTGAACTGAATGTCAAGAATAGAATCTCTTACTTGGAAATCTAGACGATTATGTTATCAGAAAACCTGATTACAGAATTTTTATTTAATTTGCTACTTATTTATTAATTCAACTCAAAAATTACTTGGACACTTGATCCTTCCTCTCTCTAAATAGCATTTTTTTTTAACCCCACTTGCTGACTTTGTCAATTTACAAAGTTACACCATTCATTCATCATTATCTCATCTTTATCTATGAAGCAGTTTATCTCTTCTTTATCAATGAAGTTTTAGGGCTAATAAAGAAGACATTTGGGTCAAAGATATAGCCTTCTAAGCCTATTATAAGTCTAGCTCTTAAGTCTAGACCTTCCAATGTATTCGGAGTCTCCCTTAGTTAGAATCTCCTGTTGTGGCCCTGTGTTTTTCCTCATTTTCATCAGTTCCTATCTATTCATAATGGCATACTCCTCACTTAATCTTTCATTGTTGGGTAATATTATTCTCATTGTGATGGTAGAAATTTCTTTACTTTTAATGTCTAGTCTCTGGAGGACAATCTTTGCCTCTCTGAAAAATTTAAAATATACTTCTTTTGCATCTAAACATTTTGAAATATTCTCAATAGCCGTGTCCAAAAACAGTCTACCAATAGATTTATTAGTAAAGGTGAGATGATTTGTTAAAGCATCTTTCTCAGGTATTTTGGGCTTCCCTTGTGTCTCAGCTTGTAAAGAATCTGCCTGCAATGTGGGAGACCTGGGTTCGGCCCTTGGGTTAAGAAGAAGGGAAAGGCTACCCACTCCAGTATTCTGGCCTGGAGAATTCCATGGGCTGTATAGTCCATCACGTCACTCTGATCCTATAGTGCATTTTTACATTCCAGAACAGAATAGGTCTGTGATAAGTGCAGTTAATAACTTTAAAGAACAAACTTAGTCTTCACACCTATGCAATATTTTCTGAAAAAGCAGCGATAAAATAAGTTTTGCACAATCAGACAATGTATTTCATGGCTAAGATCTTAAACATTTACAATATAAAATGCTGAGATGAATGTCAAGAATCAGGAATTTGTTCATTATTGGTAGCAATGAATAGGTGGGACACAGGCATTTTAGAGTGGCTAAACTATTCTCGTTGATACAGTAAAGGAGGACACATGATATGCATTTAATCAATATCCATGAAACTATACGACACAAAGAAAGATAGCTAAGCAAATTAGAGATTTCCATTGAAAATAATGTATTCATATTTATCAATTGTAACAAATGTACCACATTAACACAAAGTGTTAATAGTAAAGGAAATTGTAGAATTGAGAGATAGGGACTAAATGAACATTCTCAATATAATATAGCTATAATTTCTTTCCATTTTGAGCTATCTAGATATATAGGTTTGGTGGTGGTGGTTTAGTCGCTAAGTTGTGTCTGACTTTTTTGACCCCATGGACTGTAGCCTGCCAGACTCCTCTGTCCATGGGATTCTCCAGGCAAGAATACTGAAGTGAGTTGCTAGTTCCTTCTCCAGGGGATCTTCTCGACCTAGGGATCGAACTTGGGTCTCCTATATTGCAGGCAGACTCCTTATCGACTGTGCTACAAGGGAAGATAGGTTTATAGATATATAAATACATAGATATTTATGTCACAATTCCTTTAAAAACCCAGTGAAATGCTTTTTTAAGATACAAACACGGTTACTTTAAAATCGATTCGGAATAACAAAAGAACAGGAATAGCTAAAACAATTTTGCAAAAAAGGCATAAGCTAAGAGAAATCAATGGACTGGATTTCAAGGCTCAATATAGAGTGAACATAATTAAGACCTTGTCCAGGTTGTTTTGAGCAAGGATATAAAGATAAATGGAAACAGATAAACTAGAAACAAAGATAAATGAAACAAAATAGAGTACTCAAAATAAACCCAGATAATTATGCCCAATAGTTGTTGACAAATATGCAAAATAAGTTGAATGCAGAAAAGTTAATATTTTTAACAAATGGTGCTGGAGCAATTGCACATCCATGGGTGGGGAGAAAAGCAATCCTGAATTAATTTCCACTCTTATAAAACAACTAACACAAATGTTTTGGGTCTTAAAGTTGTATAAAAATGTATAATTAAAAAATATTCATAGAAAAATATTACAGTCTAGTCTAGAAATAGGGAAGATTCTTAGACTTTACAACAGAACTTTGTTCCATAAAATGGAAAATTGATGAATCTGACTTCATTAAAATTTAAGTCTTTTGTTCTGCAAAAGGCTGTCTCATCAGATTCAGCAGTTGCTGACTGGAAGAAAACATTTGCAGATGGCATATCCAACAAAGACTAGTACCTAGAATATACAGAGAACTCTAAACAGTAAAAAAGNAGGGAAGATTCTTAGACTTTACAACAGAACTTTGTTCCATAAAATGGAAAATTGATGAATCTGACTTCATTAAAATTTAAGTCTTTTGTTCTGCAAAAGGCTGTCTCATCAGATTCAGCAGTTGCTGACTGGAAGAAAACATTTGCAGATGGCATATCCAACAAAGACTAGTACCTAGAATATACAGAGAACTCTAAACAGTAAAAAAGAAAGAAAGAAAGAAAATGAGCAAAAGGCATTATTTAACATTTTACCAAAAAGGATATACAGATAGTAAATACAAGAAAAGTGTATTAAACATTATATTAGGAAAATGTAAGTTAAAACCACAATGAGTTATTAGTGTGCACTTATCAGCATGCTCAAAATATAAATAAAGACATAAGTAAATGCAGGTTATGATGCAGAAAGATTGTAACACATACATGTTTGTCTAGAAACTAAAATGGTGTTCAATTCAGTCGCTCAGTTGTGTCCGACTCTTTGTGACCCCATGGCGTGCGACCCTGCAAGCCAGGCCTCCGTATCCATCACCATCTCCCGGAGTTCACTCANACCACAGCTTTAACTAGACAGACCTTTGTTGGCAAAGTAATGTCTCTGCTTTTTAATATGCTGTCTAAGTTGGCCATAGCTTTTTTTCCAAGAGACAAAAAATTTCATGGCTGCAGTCACCATCTGCAGTGATTTTGGAGCCCCCCAAAATAAAGTATCTCACTGTTTCCATTGTTTTTGTTTCCCCATCTATTTTCCATGAAGTGATGGGACTGGATGCCATGATCTTAGTTTTCTGAATATAGAGTTAAAAAAGGGAAATATACAACAACAAAAACAATCAATTTTCAATAGAATCATGAATACAATTGCATTAGCATAAGCTTTTGAAATAGCTCAACCAAAAGGTGAATATTATCAAACTGGATAAAAATGGAAGACCCAAACATATGCTCTGTACAAGATGCTGATTTTAAATACAAATGCACAGGCAGTTTAAAATTAAGTGTTCTTAATGATATGTGTATACTGATATTTCATCAATTTTTTTTCTTTATTTTTGCATGACATTTCACTGGGTATTGATTTCTAGATTGACAATTGTTGTTTCTTTGTTTTGTATGACTTTGTGAATTTCACCCGGTGCTAGATATATCTGTAGTTCATAAATATTCTATAACTTTGTTCTAGAGTGTAAACTAACTTGAATCTGTTTTATCTCTTTAGGTTAGGCATTAAAGACTATTAGGTTAGAAGAGCACAACATTTAGTATAGATTTAATTGCCTAAGATTAAGGCAAGACCCTCCTGAGTAATCTACTCAATTCTCAATGAATTACAAATTTTTCCACCTGGTGGGAATTAGGTATGATTTCCTACCTGGTGGTAGTGAAGCATGATTTCCAGACCTGTGTGAACACTAACGATTGTTCTTTCCCCTTAGATATTTTCTTCAGGTACATGTACCAGTCAATATTCTGATGAATATTCTAGTGGACCTCTCTGAATATTTCTGGACTTGCCCCTGTGTTCAGCTCTCTAAATATGCCTAAACCCTGGTAACTCAGATGGTAAAGAATTTGTCTGCAAGGCAGGAAACCTGGGTTCAATGTTTGGGTTGGGAAGAATCCTTGGAGAAGGGAACAGCAACCCCCTCCAGTATTCTTGCCTGAAAAATGAAAAGCCTGACAAGCTTCAGTCCATGGGGTCACAAAGAGTCAGACACAACTGAGTGACTAACACTTTCACTTTCACTTGTCCATTTAGAGTCTTAACTCTATCAAAAAATCAAGAAATTTGGAGTTCTCCTTCTTAATTCTCCCTTCAGTTAGAATGTTGTCTTGAAGCAATAAAGTAGGACAGTTGAAGGCTTATCTCAATTTGCTTTCTCTCTCTTGGAGACTATTATTCATCATTTCCTAATATATTGTGTTTGAAAACCACCATTTCATATGCTATGTCTGGTTTTAGAGGGTTATTTCATATGGAAGAGTAATTCTGATCTGTTATTCTATTTTGAAAGATGTAGACAGGATGGTCATATGAGTATTTTAAGAAAGAGCTTCCAGGCAGAAAATTTAGTTTTTGGAGCAATAGCAAGGAGAACACTTAGACTGGAAAGTGAGCAGAAAGCTTTATATTTTTTGAACAGTTACTTCTGAGAAAGGGTAATGTTTATATTTAACTGAAGTTCTAATCCTCCCTCTTGGAAGTAAACTTTCAAAATGACTGCCTTCAGTAGTGATGTATAACACATGTGCATTCGGGCATGAGGAGAAAGAGANGGAGCAATAGCAAGGAGAACACTTAGACTGGAAAGTGAGCAGAAAGCTTTATATTTTTTGAACAGTTACTTCTGAGAAAGGGTAATGTTTATATTTAACTGAAGTTCTAATCCTCCCTCTTGGAAGTAAACTTTCAAAATGACTGCCTTCAGTAGTGATGTATAACACATGTGCATTCGGGCATGAGGAGAAAGAGACAGGGCTGTATGTACAGTGATGTTCTAGAGAACCAAAAGTTAAGTGCTAGCTAAAATATACTGAGACTTACTTTTTATTTGAGCACAGCAATGAGATATTTTTCTGGAGAATATTCCATTTGCTTTTATGAAACTCTTAATTGGAAATCCTTGTTGATGTTCAACATATCTCTCATCATTTAAGTTGAAGTGTTTATTTGCATAAGGAGTTACTAAAATGCAAGCGACAGTGAACAGCATATACAGGAGCTAACTTATATCCAGTATATAAACAAAGGTTTAATTTTAGCATATATATATATAGTAAATTTCATTAAAATGTGATAAAAAACAAATGACATGTCCTGGCTTTGACTGAAATTCCTAATCTCATTTATATAAATTCAATTTAATTTTAACTCCAAAAAGAGATGAAGATTTAAATATTCTCTTTTTTTGGCCAATAATTTGTTCTGGAAAGAGTTTAAAAACCCAAAATGAAAAAGCTCACTACAAAAAAAAAAAAAAATTTTTTTTGCCCCAATGTATCTACCTTAGGGTTTGCCATTGATAGTAATTACTGTTTATGAAAAATCATAAAATTCATTTTTTAATGTTTCTTCTGCTTATGGTATGTGAGACTCCTTATTGTTAGGTTACCAAACACTGAAAATATTGTATTATTTTGTTCTTGGAAACAGAGATGATTCTTACAGGAANCTGCCATTGATAGTAATTACTGTTTATGAAAAATCATAAAATTCATTTTTTAATGTTTCCCCTGCTTATGGTATGTGAGACTCCTTATTGTTAGGTTACCAAGCACTGAAAATATTGTATTATTTTGTTCTTGGAAACAGAGATGATTCTTACAGGAAAATGATTTGGGTAATAAAACGAAGTGTGTATTGAAATTATAAATATAAAATGTGAATGTATTAACAAGTTTTACAATTAAAAGTGGTATATTTGGATAAGTCATAGTAATATTGTATAATATAGCCATTCTAGTATTAATCCAGTGTAAATATATTTTTAAAGTAGCTACAAGCTCTATTTAGATGACAAAAGACAAAAGCATATAAATTTAAAAGACCATTAGATCATCTAAAACTATTTTGAACATTAAATCAATGACAAGTTTGTATTAAAATTTATTATATGTCAGATACTGGTTATTCATGAGAGAAGAACAGTTAATCAAAAAATACTTGATGTTTTAGAGAGTCTAAGAGTACCAAGAAGAGAGACAAGAAATTTCTTTTTTAAAATGTGATAAGTACTTTGGCAGGAGGAAAGAGAATTGTTACAGGAATGTACCTAAAAAAAAAACATATATTAAAGTCAGAACATAAAAGATACTGGTAATGACATGTGAGCTGATAACAATACATAAAATTAGCAAGGAGATTCAACATATACAAATGTAGAGAAAGATTGCATGGCACACTTGGAGATATAAAAGAAGTTTTGAGTGGTAGAGGAAGAGGATGAAGATTAAAGAATAAGAAATGAGTTTTACCACGTCTTGGACATGAAAGTGATTGTAAAGCAAATACTGAATTTCCCCAAGGAAAGCTTATAGAAAAGTTAGATAATTAAATGCACTCAAATGTTTTTGTAAAACATGGTGTGATGAGAGGAAAAATGAAGCCTAGAAGGCCAGTAAGACAGTTGGTTAAGATTTATTTTGACATGACATTACTGAGGACTATGATGATGACAGAAGATGGTAAAAGAATTGATTAAAAAGATACTGAGAATGGTGATGTGGTGATTATGAAATGGGAACTCAATGGTACAGCAAATAACACAGTGAAGTCTGATTCTCAGGTGTCAGATTAGAACAACTGGTGTCTACAGCTGAGACAAGGAAATCAAGTGGAAGAGGTATTTTATTAGTTGTGAATTATTGTAATGTCAATATAATAATACTTTAATAGATTATATGCTTACTTCTAAAAAGAGAGCTACATAAAAAGATAATTATTTTGCATTATCATAGACTCCATTTTTCATTCTTAAAAGAATTAGAAAAAAATATTTAAAAATGTATCTTCAATACTAAAATCTCCACTATCTTGGCTCTAAGATTTCCTGATTCTAGAATTGCTACTATATATAATTATTATATACAATGACATAATAAGTAAGAAGTTTCCAGTTGACTGAATCCCATAAATATTTCCATATTGTTGTATTGCTAGGTTCTTGGTATTCCTGTGATTATTTGCTTTTTTAAATGATGTNACCAGGCTCCTCCATCCATGGGGTTTTCCAGGAAAGAGTTTGGGAGTGGGTTGTCATTTCCTTCTCCAGTGGATCTTTCTGACCCAGGGATTGAACCCAAGTCTTCCACATTGTAGGCAGATGCTTTACCTTCTGACCACCAGGGAAGTCCAGATACTAGTGGGAAATTATATATGACTAAATGCTTCACAACATATACATTTTTATAATTAAATGGTAGAAAACAAAAATGTTTTACTATGAAATATAAAGTTTTGAAAAACTTAACCTATGTTTTTCCTATTATTTATTGTTTCATACATGTTAACTTAGAATTTTGGAAATAGAAGCTTACTCTTCAAAATTCTATATCATCCCAAGTGTTATATTATATTCTCACAAATGATAAAAATGGAATCCTAAGGATAGCATTTCTAATATAATAAATTTCTCTCTAGAGAAAATGTCCCTCTATGAAACTACCTCTATGTGAGCAGTTTTCAGTTTTGTGGGTTGCATTTAAGGCTCCAGTATCCTAATATGCAACTAAAAAAGTGAATTTAATGGAACTTTTAAATCCCTCGATTAAAATTGCTTAGAAAAACTAGCACCAAAAATACCACCTTGCTTTTGGGTAAAGTTTAATGTTATTTCCAATGTGATTAGAATATATTAATCTGTCAATAAATAAGTTACCTTTCTCCACAATATTTGAGATTTTGAAACCAAATGGTTCATACGTAGTAAATCTATTGTGCAGCTCATGTCAGGCAGTTTGCTTGAATAAAGATCATTACTTTGGCTCATTGTTTTCACTTATTAGTTTGAATAAATTTTCAATGTCCCTACTGTGGACCTAGTGCTATCTCTATAGAGTTCTGTTCTCATTTTTTAGCAAATGAATAAATGCATGGCTAATTTCTTGTGTAAATTTCAATATTGCTAATGGGAGTTATAACAGAGGTCTCTTTGGCTGTATTTCTCTGCAATTATTAGTGAAATGTTTCCTTTGTTCTTTAGATTTCAATCCACAGAGCTTACATGAATCTTTTCTAATTCGAATGAAAAATTAAATAAAATAATTTAACTTCCAGCAGTACCTTTTACTTTGTACTACTGTTGGTGCAAAAAAAAATTTATACCATGAGTTCATAAAGCTATATTGATATTTGTGAAGGTTATTATGTGCAAATCAAAATAAATAAAAGCTAAAAATGTTTAAACAGTATTCTTACATATCAACCTAAATTATTTATCCTGGTATAAATTTGATTAGATCTAAAAGGTAAATATAAATATCAGTTCAGTCGCTCAGTCGTGTCCGACTCTTTGCGACTCCATGAATCGCAGCATACCAGGCCTCCCTGTCCATCACCATGACTTGCTGTATATTCAGTTTGTGTTCAATGGAATGCTATATCTAGGAGCATGATTGTTTGTGTTGTACTAGCTCTTCTGAAAAAGGAAATGTTGATGCTTGGATATACTTCAGAAATAAGAGCACAACACATGTTTGGGGAACTCATAGTCTTCTTGATATATTTGCGAGATTCATTAGTCACTGCAAAGCCCAATTGGCCCCATTCGGTTTATTTTGAAATGAAAGCCTGAAGGAAATATGAGCATTATGCCACAGATTCAGCAAGAGATAATAAATGCAGTGCTAACAAAGGAAACTGAAAAGAGGATCCCCATTCAGCCTGGAATCTTTACATCATTAAGGGATTTCTTTCTATCCACCATGAGCGGAGTGGCACTTTGGATTTCAAATTTATAAGATTTCATGTCAGTATTAAAGTTGACCTGACAGAATGGAAGAAACTGTCATTTATGAAGATCACAAAGATTGTGTTTTTAAACACAGCAAGTCTTCTTAACACTATGTACACTCTTTTGAAATTATTAGAGAAATTATTTGGAAATGTGATATGAAATGTTTTCGGAAGAATTGAATAAAAAGTGTCATGTACTAACTATCCAAAAATAAGCAATGATAATATTTTAGATCATACCCTATTTTTATAGAGAATTTTGTATTGTTGCAATGTTATTGAAATTACATTATATCTCTCTCATTTATAGTTTTCAGCCCTTAACCCCTTCACCCATCTCCCTCACCCGCTCAAACCTCTGCCTTCTGGCAACCTTTTGTTCTCTGTATCTGTGACTCTCTTTCTCTTTATGTTCTTTGCCTGTTCATACTTTACTTAGATTCCATATTATCAGTAAAATCACAATACTTGTTTTTCTCTCTCTGACTTATTCTCTTAGCATAATACCATCTACATGCATCTGTGTTGTCATGAACAGCAAGATGTCTTTCTTTTTATAGCTAAGTAATATTCATATGTATGTGTGATATTCTTTATCCATTAATCTATCAATGGACATTTAGGTTACTTCCATATCTTGGTCAGGGCTTCTCTGGTGGCTTGAGAGCCGGGTTTCATCCCTGGGTCGGGAAGATCCCTTGGAGAAGGGAATGGCAACCCACTCCAGTATTCTTGCCTGGAGAATTCCATGGACAGAGGAGCCTGGCAGGCTACAGTTCCTAGGGTTGCAAAGAATCAGACACTGCTAAGCAACTAACACTTTCACTTTCATATCTTGGCTAATACAAAGTACCACAATGAACATATATCTTTCACAATTAGTGTTTTAATTTTCTTTGAATAAAAACCCAGACATGGAATTGTTGGATCATATCTTAGTTCTATTTTTAGTGTTTTGAGGACCCTCCACACTATTCTCCATACTGGCCATACCAATTTACATTCACTAAAAATGTACAAGTGAAAGTAGCTCAGCTGTGTCTGACTCTTTGTGACCCATGGACTAGTTCATGGAATTTTCCAGGCAAAAACACTGACATGGGTAGCCTTTCCCTTCTCCAGGGAATCTTCCCAACCTGGGCATCAAACCCAGGTCTCCCACATTGTAGACAGATTCCTTACCAGCTAAGCTACTAGGAAAGCCCAAGAACACTGGAATGGGTAGCATATTCCTTCTCCAGTGGATCTTCCTAACCCAGGAATGGAACCAGTGTCTCCTGCATTGCAGGCAGATTCTTTACCAACTGAGTTATCAGGGAACCCCAGAAAAAATGTACAAGGGCTCCCTTTTATTCACATTCTTCACAACACATGTTATTTCCAGTCTCTGATAACAGCCATTTTGACAAGTGTGAGGTGATATCTCATGGTACTGATTTGCAGTTCGCTGACGATCAGTCTCTTGGACTGCAAGGAGATCCAACCAGTCCAACCTCAAAGAAATCAGTCTTCAATATTCATTGGAAGGACAGATGTTGAAGCTGAAACTCCAGTAATTTGGCCACCTGATGCAAGGAGCTTACTCATTGGAAAAGACCTTGATGTTGGGAAAGATTGAAGTTGGGAGGAGAATGGGATGACAGAGGATGAAATGGTTGGATGGCATCACTGACTCAATGAGCATGAGTTTGAGCAAACCCTGGGAGTTGGCAATGGACATGGAGGCCTGGCGTGCTGCAGTCCATGGAGTCGCAAATAGTCAGACACAACTGAGCGACTGAACTGAACTGATGATTAGTGAAGCTGAGTATCTTTTCATGTGCCTATTTCCAGTCCTGTTGCACAAGGGGCCACTTGATTTGAAATGGCCTTGTATGGAGGGTGTGCTGAAGGCTCTGGTGTCCCACAAGGAAGAATCTCATATACCACCTTTTTTCAGCCTCACCTTTAGGCAACAGCTAAAGGATGCCAGACCTTTAGGCAGCAGCTTTTATAGTATGCAGAAATATACATATATGTGTGCTAAGTCACTTCAGTCGTGTCTGAGTCTTTGTGACCCCATGGACTACATGCCTTCCAGGTTACTTTGTTCATGCGATTCTCCAGGCAAGAATACTGGAGTGGTTTGTCATGCCCTCCTTCAAGGGATCTTCCGTACTCAGGGATCAAACCCACATCTCTTATGTCTCCTACACCAGCAGTGAAATTCTATGAACTTCCCACTAGGGCCACCTGGAAAGTTCATAGAGATATACAGTCCTGCTTAATTTCAGACCCGGTGATCTAGAGATGTCTCCTGGGTGACAGTTGCAAAAAATGGAGCTCTTAATGTCTGTGTGTGTGTAAGCTCTTTTAGGGTAGCCTCACTGAGCCGCAGGGAAGCTTAGAGGTTGTCTCTTGGAGCGCCTCCTTAGCCTATAGGTGTGTGAGCAACCTGAAGCCTGTCCCTCAGGGTAACGCTCTGATCGAAGTAAATAGGCCTTTTTTCACAGGAGAACTGGGACTGTGTTTCAGTCTGCTCTGTGTGCAGTGCCCCGGGGGTGGTGGCCTGTCAAGAACTATCTTTTCTGATTGTTATAGTCTTTTGGAACTCAGGTACCTAAACCCTATTGGCCACCAAAGTCAAGTGGTAAAGGAGTGTGCATACCTGTGGGGATCAAGTCTACCCACTGGCTTTAGCTGGGGTAGCTGGAAAGTAAGAGGGAAGAGCTGGTTTCTGGTTTCAGGAAAGCATTAGGAACATGACTATTGCCTGTGCCCATGGGCTTCTGCAGCAGAGTCTAGGTGTGCCTTGACCTGGGCTTGAGGACCCCCACCACAGCTCACGCTAACTAGCTCCAGCCAGGAAGCCAGAGAATATCAATTGACCTCAGGCTGAGAGAAGGATAAGATGTGCTGTGACATCTCCCACTCATCAGCTCCACCTGGGGTTCAGAGCAGTGTTACAGCCAACCCCACACAGACTTTAGCTAGGGAGCAGGAGAATGACCTGGCCCCCACTCCCCACGAGCTGGGCAGCAGGGGCGTACTGCAGCTTCTGCTGCTCCCTGGCTTCAGCATGCAGTGAAGTAGTATTGCAACTACTCACCCCAGATCCAGGCTCACCCACTGTCTTTGCAAGGTTAGGTAAGGAGTGCAACAGTGGTGTCTGTCAGTGCCAATGCCATTGGGTGCGGGGGATGATTTCCATCATCCTCTTGCCCCTTGAGCCAGTGTTTTCAGATTTGCAAATCACTCTTCACATATGGGGNCGTGCTGTGACATCTCCCACTCCTCAGCTCCACCTGGGGTTCAGAGCAGTGTTACAGCCAACCCCACACAGACTTTAGCTAGGGAGCAGGAGAATGACCTGGCTATCCTCTATCTCACCCCCACTCCCCGCGAGCTGGGCAGCAGGGGCGTACTGCAGCTTCTGCTGCTCCCTGGCTTCAGCATGCAGTGGAGTAGTATTGCAACTACTCACCCCGGATCCAGGCTCACCCACTGTCTTTGCAAGGTTAGGTGAGGAGTGCAACAATGGTGTCTGTCAGTGCCTATGCCATTGGGTGCGGGGGACGATTTCCATCATCCTCTTGCCCCTTGAGCCAGTGTTTTCAGATTTGCAAATCACTCTTCACATATGGGGNACTCACCCCGGATCCAGGCTCACCCACTGTCTTTGCAAGGTTAGGTGAGGAGTGCAACAATGGTGTCTGTCAGTGCCTATGCCATTGGGTGCGGGGGACGATTTCCATCATCCTCTTGCCCCTTGAGCCAGTGTTTTCAGATTTGCAAATCACTCTTCACATATGGGGCTTCCCAGGTGTCTCAGTGGTAAAGAATCACCTGCCAGTGCAGGAGACTCCAGGTCGATCCCTGGGTAAGGAAGATCTCCTGGAGGAGAAAATGGCAACCCATTCTAGTATTCTTGCCTGGAGAATTCCACAGACAGAGGAGTCAAGTGGTCTACTGTCCTTGGAGTCTCAAAAGAGTCAGACACAACTAAGCAACTGAACACACACACACACTTCATCACATTCGGTCTCAGCACTTTTCAAACTGCTGTTATTTCAGTGGGTCTCAGGGAAATAGAACTGCACTCGAGCTCTTTGAAAGGGGCTCTCAGTTTCCTTTAGCACTTTGGGACCCCAGGACATCAGCTCTATTGGCTTTGTAAGCCAGGCATTTGCGGGGCTTGTCTCTCCAGTCTAGATTCCGAGGGTTAGATGCCCATTGTGAGGTGACAACCCCTCAGTCTTCTGGGAGGAGAGTCTGTTTGGTCAGATCCCTCTCTGATGTCATGCAACACAGGGCATGAGTATTTGGGGAAGAGCTCTCTCTGCCTCCTGTCCATCTCAATGGAGTCTTTTTTCATCCTGTCATGTGTTTAGCTAGTTCTCAGGTTCTTTTCAGAAGTAATTGATCCATATGTACATGAGTATTTGTTGTGTCCATGGAAGGAGTTTGAAGTAGAAATGTCTCCCTTTTGATAAGTCCTAATTGGATCTTTTATTTGTTGTAGTACTTTTTCGTCATTGTTGTTTAGTTGCTTTGTCACTTCCGACTCTTTTGCAACCCCTCCCAAAAAACCCACAAAATTGGATCTTTTATTTATTTTATTTCCTTTCAACTGCCCAATTGTAATGTTGAATCAAATTGTTTCTCATTTGGTGACTAAAATACTATACTCCCTATTTCATCATTTCCAAAGACACTAATATTTTATACAATTAACCAAGGTCAATTTGAATCCTGGAGGGAAAAAGCAATCATGTTTTGAGGCAATAAATAAAAAGGATAGAAACAAAACACAAATTTTGATACTCGAAATATAATTAAAGTATTATTTGTATTTAAATCAATTATTGTCATTAATTTTTTTTCTAAATTAGTCTTTAGAGAATGATTTTTCAAATATGTTTCCCTAGGATGTTAACAAGATTTTTTTTTAATTGTTAATACTAGTCTTTACCTTATTAGAATAATGTTCCACATCTACCCACTTGAAGTGAGAAATAAAACTGTCTTGTAGCATGGAGGGAAAAAATTATGAAGAGCTGATTGAACTTTTTAAAATCTTAGTCTGAAGTCAGTGATTTCTTGAGAAGGCAATGAAATACAATTTCAAGAGAACATAGGGATAAAACTAACATAAGAGCTAATATGTAAATAAATATCAGCTAATTTTGTTGCTAATAAAAATAATTGCTTAAAGTGGTATGTCTTTTCCCTTCAGTGTTTCAGTGTAAGCAGGAAAATATTATTTTAGCATTTTTTCTGAAATTGACTCCAATGTGTATATGTCACATTTATATTTATTCTTGATTATAAATTATATAGACACACTTTGGATTAAAATAAGGCTCAAAAAATCCTTGGAAAACCACTGTTACATTGAAACTTTGTCAAATGTAGGAGCATCTTTACTATAAGGTTGGCCAAAAATTCAACTTTTTCCATACCCATATTAACTTTTTGGGCAACCAAATATATTTGATCTGATTCTTCTGTCAATTCCTAAAGATTATTTATGAGAATATAGAATTCTGAGAAGTCATAATACATAAATAGTCAAAAAAATCACTTATGCAGTTTGTTTTTTTTAAAAAAAGGTTCACTGGTAGGGTTTTTTCCCTAAGACTTTATAGACAGTTGAGTTAAATTTCATACATTTTGGATATATATAGAAACTATTTGTCTCCCTTATTTCTACTGAATGGATCTTTACTCCTCTTGACATCATCGAATAATTTTCCAAATTGAACTTTAGCTTAAAAATCTAAATAATATATATTTCTCAAGGACATAAATATTATTTATGCTAGCAAATGACTTACCTCCAAAGAAAACATTTATTTTAACAGATAAACAAATTTGTTAAAATAAATGCTCTTCAAGAAAATTCCTCTTTAGTATGTATTAAGACTTGGCATACATGCCTTCATCATTTCTGCCAGTTAAAGAAGGTCTTTTTAATTACCAGTGAAAATATTTGTCACTGCTTTTCCAGTTGTGAAACATGAGCACCTTAGTCCCAGCCCTCCAAATATTACAGATGTGCACCTCTGCCCATAGTTTCTTCTAGGAAAATGATCTGCCCACTGGAGAAGACACAGTCCAGTTGTAGCAGATAGTTGTTCTTGTGTTCTATTCCCCTACAAGCTCATTTCAGTGCTTCAAAAGGATTGACTTCACTTCCTGAGCTCCCACATTTATGTCAGATTTAATTCCTCTAATATACTCCTTTTCTTATAATATTTAGTGTCATTCCTTCCCTGAATGAACTATGACTAATATAATGATTAAGGTCTAATTTATTAGTTCTCTGTACTCATCTGTTTTTAAGATAAGTGTCCTCTATGATAGTAGGATACATTATTGAATAATACTTTAAAATTATTTATAAGCAACCTATCCAGGAAATGCATTTCACATGCTGCTTAGAAATATACAAAGAAAGGAATTTGGCACTGATATTGAAAAAATAATAAATTACTTCAGATATATTTTGTGCTTCATATATACAAAAGACATAATTCATAGCTCATCTGATTAACTTTTATAGAGAGGAAAATTGAAAAAAATGAAAAACAAAATTACAGTGTCTGAATCTTAACCTAAGAGGATAAAGAGGCCTTTAGAAGCAAGATAAAATCTGCATTGGGATTAATTTGGATTCCCAGAGATTGTATAGGAGAAGGAATAAATGAATGGTTCCCATGGAAGTCTGGGTAGAGTACTCCCTAGACAGAGAGAGGCCTAGAAACATGTTAGTTCTTGTCATGAGAAGTTTTGCCAATGAGCAAGAAGACTCAGAGAAAAATCAGTAGATGGTGAATTGGGAACGATCAGTAGACAAAAATGGCTGTTACATTTGTTGTGATAGACTGAGTCAGAGAAGGCTAGCAGAAACGCTCTAAGGAAACCAAGAAGATGTCCAAGTTTAGAGTCATTAAACATAATAGTTTAGTCAGACATTATGATTTTTTTGTCTTAGAACAATCTGGAAAATAGTTAAGGATCCTGTAAGTGTCAAGATTGAGTGAATAGCCACAGACATTCCTAAGCACACATTTAGAAACAGAGGAAAAATGTGCATAGTAAGAATTTTTAAAAAGGACAATATTGAGAGAAAGCAGGGGTAAGGGAGGAGGGAGGGAAAAATAGGTTAGCAAGAGAGGAAAAATATGACCCTGTAGATACTACAAATTACATCTTTTCAATGTACTGGTTATATATTTTTCCTTGCACATTTTACTTTGATTCTTTCCAAATTTAATAGAAATGTATTTCCTTTAGAATAATTTCACCATAAATAGAGGAAAATTCAAACATAGGCTTGTTGATAAGGATGACATGAATAAAACATATAGAAATATAAAGCAACTAGCTGAAAAGTATTTAGAAGAATCATAGAGAATTGGATCAGCTTTTTCAGAATCATCAACAGTGTGATTAAATACTTTTCNTTTAATAGAAATGTATTTCCTTTAGAATAATTTCACCATAAATAGAGGAAAATTCAAACATAGGCTTGTTGATAAGGATGACATGAATAAAACATATAGAAATATAAAGCAACTAGTTGAAAAGTATTTAGAAGAATCATAGAGAATTGGATCAGCTTTTTCAGAATCATCAACAGTGTGATTAAATACTTTTCCCCATACTGGGTGTTTAATTACCACACAGAAATTTGCCCAAGCATTTATATTTTATAGTTTTTTTTTTTCTCACCTAAATTACCGTACTGGACATCATAGCAATATATTATTGAAAATAAAAGGAATGAATTCTAAATTATATAGGCATAAGCAACTTGGAACTTCTGCTTTTCTATAAAGTCTCTGTTCTTCATTATTCTACATGTTTATTAACCTAAATATTTAAAATTTTTTCACCAGTATTTTGCCTTGGTCAGCATGCTTATCAGTAACCAACATTCAGTGCTTTTTAAGTAACTTGCCAGAATAACTGTGATTTTTAAAAATATAGACATCAGTAGTTGGATTTACTTTATAAATATGAGGTTTTGGAGTCCTGAATCCAAAGTTTAGTACAGTACCTTTGGCAGAGGAAAACATTCAATAATTGTCCAAAATCTTTAAAATACATTATATAGCTTACACTAAACCATTTCTTGTAATAGACTGGTAGTCCCTTTTATGCTTTTAAGCAACTGTCTGCTGAGTTTCTACAATATGTTACATATTGTGCTAATTTATCTTTTTGTGGTCCTTTATGCATCAGTCTCTAGCTAATTATTAAAATATACATAGATTCATTCTGCAGATTCATTCAGATATCATATGAAAATGATATGTTTCTACAATGTCATTGTAGAAAAGACAGAGATGGATTATTTAATTATTTCATGCTGTTTACTTCTTTAAAAAAGTCTACCGAAAAAAATACTACAAACTGAAATAATCTATAGTCGCTTGGTTTTCCCTTCCATGTAAAATGAAATGAATAAAATACAAATTTTTTAGCATTATGTCCTTTTAGAAAAAGTCAATGTGTTTATAGCTGCACTCTGTTTCTAAATGTACACTAAGAAATGTTTGTAGCTATTCAGCTCAATCTTAAAACTTAGAGGATCCTCAGTTCAGTTCAGTTGCTCAGTCGTTTCTCACTCTGCAATTCAATGGATTGCAGCAGGCAAGGCATCCATGTCCATCACCAACTCCCAGAGTTTACTCAAACTCATGTCCATTGAGTTGGTGATACCATCCAACCTTCCTGCCCTCTGTCGACTGCTTCTCCTCCTGCTTTCAATCTTTCCCAGCATCAGGGTCTTTTCAAATGTATCAGTTCTTCACATCAGGTGGCCAAAGTATTGGAGTTTCAGCTTCAGTATCAGTCCTTCCAGTAGATGTTCAGGACTGATTTCCTTGAGAATGGAATGGTTGAAGCTCCTTGTAGTCCAAGGGACTCTCAAGAGTCTCCTCCAACACCACAATTCAAAAGCATCAGTTCTTTGGCACTCAACAGTCTTTATGGTCCAACTTTCATATCCATCCACGACTACTGGAGAAACCACAGCTTTGACTAGATAGACCTTTGTTGGCAAAGTAATGTCTCTGCTTTTTAATATGCTGTCTAGGTTAGTCATAACTTTTCTTCCAGGCAGTAAACATCTTTTAATTTCATGGCCGCAGTCACCATCTGCAGTGATTTTGGGGCCCCCAAAATAAAGTCTGCTACTGTTTCCATTGTTTCCCCATGTATTTCCCATGCAGTGATAGGAGCAGATGCCATTATCTAAGTTTTCTTAATGTTGTTTTAAGCCAACTTTTTCACTCTCCTCTTTCCCTTTCATCAAGAGGCTCTTTAGTTCTTCTTCACTTTCTGCCATAAGGGTGGTGTCATCTGCATCTCTGAGGTTACTGCTATTTCTCCTGGCAAACTTGATTCCAGCTTGTGCTTCATTCAGCCCAGCATTTCTCATGATGTACTCTTCATATAAGTTAAATAAGCTGGATGACAATATACAGCCTTGACGTATTCCTTTACCTATTTGGAACCAGTCTGTTGTTCCATGTCCAGTCCTAACCTCTGCTTCCTGACCTACATACATATTTCTCAAGAGGCAGGTCAGGTGGTCTGGTATTCCCATTTCTTTCAGAATTCTGCAGTTTGTTGTGGTCCACACAGTCAAAGGCTTTGGCATAGCCAATAAAGCAGAAATAGATGTTTTTCTGAAACTCTCTTTCTTTTTCAATGATTCAACAGATGTTGGCCTTTTGATCTCTGGTTCCTCTGCCTTTTCTAAATCCAGCTTGAATATCTGGAAGTGCATTGCTTCACTAGTATGTGAGATCAGTGCAATTGTGCAATAGTTTGAACATTCTTTGGCATTGCCTTTCTTTGGGATTGGAATGAACACTGACCTTTTCCAGTCCTCTGACCACTGCTGATCCAATGGTTACATTAAATATTTTTCAGACTCTCTTAAAATCAGAAATTATAATATCTGGCTAAAACTATTAGCCCAATCAAAACCAGGTCTTGTGAACTGCAATCAGCTTCTTTACCAGCTGAGCCACAAGGGAAACCCAAGAATACCAGAGTGGGTAGCCTATCCCTTCTCCAGGTGATCTTCCAGAACCAGTGTCTCCTGCATTGCCGGCAGATTCTTTACCAACTGAGCTATCAAGGAAGCCCATAAAGTTGGACATCTTCGTTTCTTTAGCGTTTTCCTGCTAGCCTTCTCTAATTCATTCTCTCATAACAAATGTAAGAATTATTTTTGTCCACTGATCCTTTCCAATTCACCATCCTTTGACTTTTCTCTGTCTTCCTGCTCATTGGCAAAACTTCTTATTACAATAACTTATATGTTTCTAGACCTGTTCTCTCTCTGCTGCTGCTGCTAAGTCACTTCAGTCATGTCTGACTCTGTGCAATCCCATAGACAGCAGTCCACCAGGCTCTGCCCTCCCTGCGATTCTCCAGGCAAGAACACTGGAATGGGTTGCCATTTCTTTCTCCAATGCATGAAAGTGAAAAGTGAAAGTGGACACTCAGTCGTGTCCAACTCTTTGCAACCCCACGGACTGCAGCTTACAAAGATCCTCCGTCCGTGGGATTTTCCAGGCAAGAGTACTGGAGTGGGTGGCCGTTGCCTTCTCCAGTTCTCTCTCTAGGGAGCTCTTTACCCAGACTTCCATGGAAACTATTCATTAATCCAGATTATTCCCAGTGCAGTTTTTGTCTTGCTTCAAAGGGCCTCTTTTGCTTCTTGGATTAAGAGTCAAACACTATTATTCTGTTTTTGCATTGGCAGAAAACTCATTTAATGCTTCCCAGCTGGTCCCATGGAATAATCCATCATTCAGCTTGAGATGAAGTTAAGTCTTTCTTCCTTAATATGGAGGGAGAGAAATAATTGAAGTTCATAGCACAGAAATACATTTCCTTAAAGAATTTTCTCCCTGACATTTATTTTAATCATTTTTTTATTATTAAAGTGAATAGGAGGATTAAAGATTCATTGAATCTATTTTTAGTATCATTATTTCAACATGTATATTTATAGCTGGCAGTTGAGTTCAACTAGGTATAAATTAATTTTATTACTTTAAATATAAGATATATAAAATGTTGCTTTTATTATAATTTATTTTCTATGTCTTGTCTAGCCTATCTTAAAACATGATATTAAGATTTCATTTATAACCTAAAAGTATTTGTTGAGTATTTACAGATATTTAATTTATTATGTAATCATGTTGAAATTTTTTAG
>SJYA01001707.1:1616180-1745587 GCA_006410615.1 Neotragus moschatus | reverse complement strand
TAACAAGACACTGACATTTTAGGTGGAACTACAGGAACGACAGGTGGTGCATCAGGAAGTAGAGACAGAGGGAAGGCAAGAAGTTCTAGAAGAGGGATCAAGGGTTGAACTGTCCTCTGACACAGTGGAGGTTGGAGCCCAGAGTGCACAGGTATCTACATTCCCTGGCCTGGGAAATCAATTGTTGTGTGTGTGTTAGTCACTCAGTTGTGCCTGACTCTTTGCAACCCCACGGACGATATTCCACCAGGCTTCTCTGTCCATGGGGTTCTCCAGACAAAAATACTGGAGTGAATTTTCAGGAGACCCAGGTTCAGTCCCTGGGTCAGGAAGAGCTNACATTCCCTGGCCTGGGAAATCAATTGTTGTGTGTGTGTTAGTCACTCAGTTGTGCCTGACTCTTTGCAACCCCACGGACGATATTCCACCAGGCTTCTCTGTCCATGGGGTTCTCCAGACAAAAATACTGGAGTGAATTTTCAGGAGACCCAGGTTCAGTCCCTGGGTCAGGAAGAGCTCCTGGAGAAGGCAATGGCAACCCACTCCAGTATTCTTGTCTGGAAAATCCCATGGATGGAGGAGCCTGGTAGGGCTACAGTCCATGGGGTCGCAAAGAGTTGGACATGACTGAGTGACTTCACTTTCACTTTCTCCAGAGGAACTTCCCAACCCAGGGATAGAACCCTGGTATCCTGCATCAGAGGCAGGTTCTTTACCATTTGAGCTACAGAAAAGTCCCTAGCTCAAACGTTCCCTAGCTCACTTGTTGGGTTGGTTAAAAATCACTGAAGCATCTGCACTTTTCCCTTATAGCAAGTCTCATGGTTTGTATTTGTATATATCTGTAAGATTTGCTCGTATGTCTCTCCCCTAGTTTCTACTCTAACCTAGACCTACTCCAGAAAGACAAAAATTCCAATGGTTTTGCTCACCAATGAATCCTCAGCACCTAACACTGGCTTTAGTACCCAATGGGACTCACTAAATATTTGACAATGAACAAATGAAAATTCTCTCCTTCACTCAAGACACATTTGCATTAGAGTGGGCTGGCCTGGGGAGAAGCTGATTTCCACTGGTCTCCCTCCTAGCTCTCAGCCATGTCTTTTCAAAGATGGGCCAGGCTCGACACTGGGTGCTTCTTACCTGGATCTGGGCCTTGAACTACTTCCTTCCTCGCTGCTATCAATCGGCATAGTGTACTTTAGAGGCCATTCCCCGCGATAGATAGCTCAGTTGGTAAATCATCTGCCTGCAATGCAGGAGACCCGGGTTCGATTCCTGGGTCGGGAAGATCCCCTGGAGAAGGAAATGGAAACCCACTCCAGTATTCTTGCCTGAAGAATCTCATGGACAGAGGAGCCTGACAAGCTACAGTCCACAGGATCGCAAGAGTCTGACATGACTTAGCGACTAAACCACCATCACCACTCCATGATAAAGGTTACCAACTCACAGTGAAACAACACAGCCTCATTCTCAGAGAGCTCTACTGACTACTGTACCTTAACTCTGTACCTTCCAGGGGTGTGAGGATAATACTGCACATCAGTTCTGGTCTTTTCTGGTTCTTCTTGACAGTCTTAATAGGCCTTCCCAGCAGGGCAAGCCAAGATAATTAACTGAAGTCCAGAGAAGTCTAGGTATCCAATACTTAGCCCGCCCCCACCATTCTGCAGATGAGGAAACTGAGACAGACCTAGAGAAGTCACCAAGGGAGAATAAGAACAGAGACCCCCGGCCTTAAGTTCACGCTCCTTCTTTTCTCCTCCCCTGCATTTTCTCCCTTCAATGGCATCTCCTTATTAACATTTCCTACCTCTCCACCTTTTCTCAGTTCCCACTGCCATCATACCACCTCGGCATTCACACCCTTCCCTATATTCTCAATGCTCTCCCCATGGCATCCCCACCACTCCCATTAGCAGGCTCTTTTCCATCCAAAATTAAAGTTATCATCATTGAAATGCTAGCTCAAATATGTTCCAAAATTCCAGAAAACCCTCCTAGTACCGCTGGCCCAAGATTCCTTTCTGTCTCTAACACCTTAAATCTAAGACCCTTCTTTGACACTTTTGCATGTACTTTATTTCTTATACAGTTATCCTTTGTTAAGGGAAATGCTTCTTCCCCACCCAAGATAAGCCTCTCCCCTCCAAAAAGAGCATAATTATTAACATCTCTCTACCCTTATTCACTTCTTCTCAGGGAAAAGTAGCAAAGAATAAATTCGTAATTATAGACTCACTTCCTCAGTTTTCTTTTTGGAAATAAGCTCTTCTACAAAGAGTGGTTCCTCTGTGTTCCCCGGGGAGAGACTCACTGCACAGGAAGGGTGTAAGTATCTCTAAGTTTAGACTTCAGATCACCTGCTAGGATCTATGCTAAACTGTGTGCACCTCAGTCTAGTCTTTATCTAATCTAAATAAATGTACTTTATTCCCCAATATGCATTATATTTGGCGTGTTTCTTGACTGGTCCAGAACTAGAGGGGGAAGGGAGGGAATCCCTCTGGACACCACAGCATTCTATACAGGTATTTAAATCTCACTTCCTCCTTCAATCACTGTTCTGTGTGCTCTCCCACAGCTAGTATGAACCCCTTCAAGGAAAGAACAATGGAGTATATTTTTTCTATCCCCCAGAGCACTCAGTTCCGAGCCTTGTACATAGCAGGTGCTCAATCCATTTCAATTCAGTGAAATATTTGTTGAAAAACTCTGATACCTCCCAGCAATCAAGTAATTTTCCTTACAGTGTTTTCACCATAATTCTGCCACATACAAAGATCTGTAACCAAGGAAACCTCTTTTCCATTCCAGCTAAAACAGGTTCTTTCAGTTTTAAAAAATCTCCTTCCATAAGAACTTCTCCTCCTCCTCCATCATTTCTGTGACTCTCCCTGCCTGCAGAAATAAGAAACAAAATTTTTCAGCACTAATAAGGGCTTGCAGAAGGAGCGCCAGCTAAGGCATCTAGTTCTGATTACTCTTTCCCTCCTTTTCATTTAGAAGCCTGAAGAAGATACACTTGCTTTTAGACACAACGACACTGAAAGCTGGTAGAGCCTAGAGTTATTATATTTCTGCCAGCAGACTCTATGTCAGTATGACAGGGATGAACTTGTGACTATCCTAGGGATTTCAGTTGCCGTGTTTCCTCTCTTCTGCCTCACAGAGCTCCAACTTACCACCCTGTGACTGCATTTCCCACTTTCTGTGTCCATCTATCCAGAGCCATATTTCTGTATCACCTGGCCCAGAGTATTATCTGGTGACTGTGATTTTTCTCTGCATTGCCCCTTCTGGGAATTTGTTTCCACGTTCCCGCCATGCAAGTCCTGTTAGTGACATGTTACTGGAGTTCATCTAATTTTGTCAAGCCATTCTGGCCCATATCTAAACCCTCTGAGTTGGCTCTACTGGGACTTTCTTTTACTAACAGTGTAATTCTCCTGGTCCCATCTGATCTGAGGCCTTTCCTCTAATTCATCCTCTTTCCTAACCTCAGTCAAACCATCATTGTCATAACAGCCTGAGTCTGCCCAATGTAGTCCAAAATATACCACGTGTAAGATCAGAGTGCAAAAGAGAAGAGGAATTTTTAAGATGCTCTAGTCTGACGCCTTCCTTTTCTTCATTTTATAGATGGAGACACCACGGCACATGGAGGTTAAGTTACTACCGTAAGCTAAAAGCAATCAGGACTAAACCTCACAACACTTGACAAGCAATGTTTTACTCTAATATTTCTAAAGAAGTAAAAAATAACACAACAACTGATATTGATTTACCATTATTGTATGAAAGAGAACCACCAAAAGTGATACAGATTTCTCACAAATCAATGCCTCAAATCCAAAGTATCTGCAAGTTGAAAACTGATTTTCAGCAGCTTCTATGAGATGGATATTAAACTATACCACGTAACAAAGCTGGATGTTCTATCCTATGAGACCAACAATTTAGTCTATGAATAGTAGATGGTTGCAGTAAGAGAAACTCTAGAAGACTCTAAGGTCTGATATTCTGCAAGGACTAGAAATAGCAGCTATTGAGCTTAAAACAAAAGAATTTCACCATAACATTAAATGAAGAAATGCTCCATAAAATAAATTTAACCAAAAAATGACTCTAAACAAAAAATTCCAAATTCTTAAACAAATATGTAATGAGTTCATAAAAATAGTACAAATCCTATCTCTACCACTAAGAAATCCTTTGCAATGATACATGGAAAAGTCTATCACCCTCCAAATGCAACTTTCTGGATATTTTCAATATTTTGTGATGACAAACTATAAGATGTATAGCTGTATTAGCACGATGTAAACCAAAAAACAAGACTGAAAATATATTTACACTAAGAACATTCCATATTTTTGCTGTTAATTTCCCACTGTCAAAGAACAAACTACAAAATAGTTTCAATCAATTCAGCTCTGTGTTTTCATCAATACATGACTCTTGAAATAACCACGTATTTACTAAGATTCTCTTCATAAATTTTACATTGGTAAGTAATGTTTCAATTCACAACCATAATACTTGGCTCTATATGCAAGAGAGAGACAGAGATAGGAGAGAGACATGTATTATCCATGACTTTGGGCTCTCAGACTCAAATACAGCCATCTCGTTTCTGAACATAATCGTACATTGCTCCCTCTAAGCTGCCCATCTTCCTGAAATGGGAGATAATGACAGCACTGTTGGGAAGTGACTGGGCATTGATGCTTTGTCAGCAGTGGGGGAATGGGTTGGCTGAATCACTTAAAAAGAGTCCAGCACTTTGTCAGGCCAGTGCTTATAATGCAATGGGCTCTCTGTATGCTAACAGAGAAGCTTGACACACAAACCCACCCCAGCTTTAAACCAATAAGTAGTCTCTCACTTGAGCCACTCATCAAACACAGCAAAGGTGGGCCAGGACTCTATAGCAGGTACATTTCCTAAGTGGACTATTTAAAATCTTCTACATTTGCACTTGTGTTGCGAGATTTTGACCTTGCCAGTTACTGATTCTTTAATAACTGTAGATGGAATGATAGCAAAGCCTGGCACTCCACTGAGAGTTTTGAATAACATTAATATATTTAGTCCTCATCTAATTCTCAGTTGAGAGAACTGAGTCACAGTTCTAGTGAAAGCCTACCATAGTCCCAGAGATTACTCTCAGATGAAGAAATGCAGGAGAAAAATTTCCCACAGAAGATCTATGAGGTAGACCAAGGGGATATGATCAAGGCAGTGAAAAATTAATAAAAGAGACATCTATAATCTTTCAATGGTACTGTCATACTAGAACAAAGAACATCAAGAGAAGAAAGGAGATCTACATGGAGGCTTAACAGGCTCCGGAGAGCAATCTGTATTTGGCCAAATTTGTAGAGGCAGAAAAATCTCAAATCCTGATAATTCCAGTAAATGCAAAAGTGGTCTCTCTTAGAGCAGTTTACCAAAAATAACACCATTTATAATTTTTTATCTATTATGACAGGTGCATTGTTAGATATTGAGTGCTTACTACCTCATTATAACAACCCAGCAAACAAAGAAACTGAGATTTGAATGGATTTACTGATGTTTCAAAGTCACAGTGCTAGTAATCTCAGACTGTTACTAGCTGTACGATCTTGGGCAGATTGGACTTAAACTCTCCTAATTAAGTAACTTTGGCTTCATGACCACGGCTTTCCTCACTAGAGAAGGAGGATACTGGGCTCAGAGATCTCAAAACCCCTTAGAGCTCTGACAGCCTTATGCACCCTGGAATATCCTCACTGTCTTAGGTGTGCAAAATTGGACACTGCCTGAAGAGGAGAGTGAAAAAGTTGGCTTAAAGCTCAACATTCAGAAAACGAAGATCATGGTATCTGGTCCCATCATTTCATGGGAAATAGATGGGGAAACAGTGGAAACAGTGTCAGACTCTACTTTGGGGGGGCTCCAAAATCACAGCAGATGGTGAGTGCAGCCATGAAATTAAAAGACGCTTACTCCTTGGAAGGAAAGTTATGACCAATCTAGATAGCATATTATAAAGCAGACACATTACTTTGCCCACAAAGGTCCGTCTTCTAGTCAAAGCTATGGTTTTTCCAGTGGCCATGTATGGATGTGAGTTGGACTGTGGGGATATGATCAAGGCCGTGAAAAAAGAGGCATCTATAATCTTTCAATGGTACTGTCATACTAGAAGAAAGAACATCAAGACAAGAGTTGGGCTGTGAAGAAAGCTGAGCACCGAAGAATTGATGCCTTTGAACTGTGGTGTTGGAGAAGACTGTTGAGAGCCCCTTGGACTGCAAGGAGATCCAACTGGTCCATTCTGAAGGAGATCAGCCCTGGATGTTCATTGGAAGGACTGATGCTGAAACTGAAACTCCAGTATTTTGGCCACCTCATGGGAAGAGTTGACTCATTGGAAAAGACTGTGATGCTGGGAGGATTGGGGCAGGAGGAGAAGGGAACGACAGAGGATGAGATGGCTGGATGGCATCACTGACTCAATGGACATGAGTTTGGGTGAACTCTGGGAGTTGGTGATGGACAGGGAGGCCTGGCGTGCTGCGATTCATGGCATCGCAAAGAGACGGACACAATTGAGTGACTGAACTGAATTGAACTGATGTCTATTAAAATAACAACCACTATAATAATTAAATTCTGAGCTCTCTCCAGTCCCCATTGTCTATGATTTTTCCACTAACTTGTCTGCTTTCTATATATAATATTGGAGGACACATCAAATTTTGACAGAAATATTTCTAAGCTTATCTTGTTCCTTTTGTTCTAGCACCACATTCATATCATGATCCCCCCTCTTCAATGCTAGGATGAATCTGGATATCCAATGTACAGTTCATTCTATCCAATTCAATTTAATATACATTTACTGATTTCCTATTCTATGAGCCAAGCTGTATGCCAGACACATTTGGCAGCCCCAGGATGGATGAGGCCTGATTTCTGTCTTCAAGAGATTTATAACACTGTGGCAGGAGAGAAAAATGATATTTAAAAAGCTCTTTCTCATCCATTATCTTTAATCATCATAATGATTCAATAAGATAGTACAATATTAATATCTTATGGTATAATGGTGATAACTATATTTTCTATTTATCCTTATCCGAATAGACTTTTACTGATGCTATTTCATGGTTAATACCTCAGTTCTTAATTGTATATTAGGAATAAATAGTTTCAATGATTTGTAGAATTCCAATATAATTCCAATCTGCCAAATCCTCATGTGACTCTTGACCCATGATCAAGCAGCTAACACCCAAAAGTGTTAGTGGCTCAATCATTTCCAGCTCTCTGCAACCCCATGGACTGCACGGGCTGCCAAGCTACTCTGTTCATGCACTTCTCCAGACAAGAATACCGGAGTGGGTAGCCATTCCCTTTTCCATGGGATCTTCCCAACCCAAGGATGAAACTCAGTTCTCCTGCATTGCAGGTAGATTCTTTACCATCTGAGCCACCAGTGAAGCCCACAGAGAAAGAATTACACCATGATTTGAAGGACAAAATGAGAGCATTGACATACCCTCATCCCTACCAAACTATACTTCAAAAGAAAGATTTTATCCCTTGAAGAACCACAGGAATGCCACCATAAAATACCCCAAAGATGCATATGGTATGCTTCTTAGCTTTCAACTCGAGTTTGGCCAGTGCAAAATATTGATGAGATTAGGAAGTTGGTGAGAATGCCTATTGCAGGCATTTGCCATATTGGTTTCCTTTTTGGAGTTATCTGCTCCTAGTCTGCAGTTATTGATAGGGCAAATGTATTCTTATCCATTCTCATAAACAACAACAATAAAAAAAGAAAAAAACACTAAAAGTAGTTTGCTTTAATTTAGTCAGACAGAAGTATAGCTTTAGTGTCCTAGGAATGACAAGCCTGAGTTGTCAACTTCCGAGTTCTATGCCACAACTTAGTTTCCCAGAATCTTTCACAGTCCTATAGGATATCATGCCAGTTCAGTCCATTAAAGATATTATATTGGCTCTTTGGAAAAATATCCATTGAGTTCTTCTGCTCATTTTTCAAACAGAAAGTGCAAATGACAAATAGGCCTATTAAAAGATGCTCAACATCACCAATCATCAGATAAATACAAATCAAAATCACAACAAGGTATCATCTCTCACCTGTCAGAATGGCCATCATCAAAAAGAACACAAATAACAAATACTGGTGAGAATGTGAAGAAAAGGGAACCCTTGTACACTTTTGGCAGAAACGTAAATTAATGCAGTCGCTGTGGAAAACAGTAGGGAGATTCCTCAAAAAACTAAAAATACAACTATCGTATGACCCAGAAATTCCACTCCTGGGGATATATCGAAAAAAAAAAGAAAAAGAAAAACTAATTTGAAAAGACCCATGTACCCCAATGTTCATAGCAGCATTACTTAAAATAGTCAAGACATGAAGGCAAGCTGTGTCCAACATGAGATGAATGGATACAAAAGATGTGGTGTAAAAATACAGTGGAATAATAGCAATAAAAAGAAGGAAATTTTGCCATTTGCAATAATATGGATAGACCTGGAGGGTATTATGCTCAGTAAAATGTAGAGAAAGACAAATGCTATATGGTATCACCTGTATGTGGAACCTAAAAAATACAACAAAGTAGTGAATGTAAAAAATAAAAAAAGAAGTCTCACAGGTATAGAGAACAAACTAGTGGTTACCAGTGGAGAGAGGGAAGGGGAAAGCAGGAGCAAATAGTATGTAGAGAATTAAGAGGTATAAACTACTAGGTATAAAGTAAGCTACAAGGATATATCTCTAGTACTCTTGCCTGGAAAATCCCATGGACGGAGGAGCCTGGTAGGCTGCAGTCCATGGGGTCGCGAAGAGTCGGACACGACTGAGCGACTTCACTTTCACTTTTCACTTTCATGCACTGGAGAAGGAAATGGCAACCCACTCCAGTATTCTTGCCTGGAGAATCCCAGGGACAGGGGAGCCTGGTGGGCTGCCGTCTATGGGGTCGCACAGAGTCGGACACGACTGAAGCGACTTAGCAGCAGCAGCAGCAGCATGGGCGATACAGCCAATATTTTATAATTACTGTGGAGTATGACCTGTAAAATTGTGAATCACGATGTTGAACACTTATATAACATTGCACATCAACTATACTTCAATAATTTTTTAAATGATTATTATTATTAAATTGTCTAATTTAAAGGAAGAAAGAAAGACAATATATTGATGGAACAAAGTAGCAAGTTGTTCAAGAAAACAGTGCAATGTTTAACCCAACACTGTTGGGTTAAAGAGCAAGTTACATCACTTGGTGGTGTACTTGGATCACTTCACCTAGTAATTTAAAAAGCTGGCCACTCTAGATGGGGCCTAGAGCCACAGAAAATACTCAAACTGCTCCTGACTTCAGAGCAGGTAGCTCCGATAGATGCCCTTACAGCTCAGCACATTTTTAGGACCTGAAGTCCCTTCAATTTTGGAGAATAAGCATATGCTCTACAACAAAGTAATCAATCTTCTTCTGAAAAATAGTTCACAACTTACTAAGCTTGGAGGAAGACTAAACTCACAGCCGTGAGAACACGAGTCTTCCTCAGCCATGAATTTTCAGACATTTCAGCAGAACATCAGATCATCACAGGGTGTGAATCTGTGGAGGACTACCACAATCACGGAGGACTACCTGTTCTCGCCTGAATTACATAGAAAAACCAGATACCTGTTCATTGTCTAGGCTTGAGTGTTAAGTTCTGGTCTGTTGCTTAGATAAGAAAGCATTAAACTTACTGTTCAGCTTTCTATGGAACCTACACGGATAAGTTCAGTTCAGTTCAGTCGCTCAGTTGTGTCTGACTCTTTGAGACCCCATGAATCGCAGCACGCCAGGCCTCCCTGTCCATCACCAACTCCCGGAGTTCACCCAAACTCATGTGCATCGTGTCGGTGATGTCATCCAGCCTTCTCATCCTCTGTCATCCCCTTCTCCTCCTGCCCCCAATCCCTCCCAGCATCAGGGTCTTTTCCAGTGAGTCAACTCTTCCCATGAGGTGGCCAAAGTATTGGAGTTTCAGCTTTAGCATCAGTCCCTCCAATGAACACCCAGGGCTGATCTCCTTAAGAATGGACTGGTTGTATCTCCCTACAGTCCAAGGGACTCTCAAGAGTCTTCTCCAACACCACAGATCAAAAGCATCAATTCTATTGTATTAATACTTGGGTCCTGATCTGCCAACAACCTCTACAATAAACATTTATCTTCAAAAAAAAAAGAAAAAGAAAAAGCATCAATTCTTCGGCACTCAGCTTTCTTCACAGTCCAACTCTCACATCCATACATGACCACTTGAAAAACCATAGCCTTGACTAGATAGACCTTTGTCTAGACATACCAAGGTAAAGTAATCTCTTTGCTTTTTAATATGCTGTCTAGGTTGGTCATAACTTTCTTCCAAGGAGTAAGCTTCTTTTAAACTACAGGGTACCTACCGTCAGCTGCACAAGGCCATAGCTCTCCTCCTGTCCAACCTGAGCCTCCTGTCCTGCAATTGTGTGCTCTCTGCAGCTGCATTGTCTCCATAAAATCAACACTGTTTGCTCACTGGATATGAGATTACTGTTTTTAAATCCTCTGGTGTATTTTTAAAAGCACACACTTTCTTTTTAGAGTTAAACTAAAATCAAAACCCCATTTCATATCATTATGACAATTCCTGTGAAGTCCTATTAAATGTGATGCTGCAGAACCAGGAGCTAATGATAATTGCCCTTTAATGGCATCAAGTTCAATTTCATTTCAAAGAATACCCTCCAGAAATTATATCCCCAGCAAGCAAGCATATTTCAACCTGCCAGCAATTGCAGCTAAGTAATATGGTTAAAATAAAATTGTTAAGTGGAAAATGCAGCATCCACAGCCATCTCAATAATCTGGATTTTAACCATTTGTTTGTTGGTTTGTTTCAAAATCTTGAATGTTTAATTATACACACTGCCTAAGATAAAGGGGGAAATCTGACCAACTTCATAGCCTGAGGATCTCTCAGTTCAGTTCAGTTCAGTCGCTCAGTCATGTCTGACTCTTTGCAACCCCATGAATCACAGCACACCANGAATTTGCTTCTGAGTGAGCAGAGTCAAGCCATAAGAAGCTCCTTCTGGAGACTCTGCATAACTGTTTTCTCCTATCACATGTCCATACACGTAAATGTTCAGGTTCTCACAAGGCCAGAAAAGGATTCCACCATCACAACAACTTACAGTTATTCAGATTCTTTCAGATTAGTCTTTCCTGAATGAAGAGTTTGTTCTCTGATACCAAGCCTGCAGACATCCTCCTGCTGCTGCTAAGTCACTTCAGGTGTGTCCGATTCTGTGCAAACCCATAGAGAGAAGCCCACCAGGCTCCCCCATCCCTGGGATTCTCCAGGCAAGAACACTGGAGTGGGTTGCCATTTCCTTCTTCAATGCATGAAAGTGAAAAGTGAAAGGGAAGTCGCTCAGTCGTGTCCGACTCTTCACGACCCCATGGACTGTAGCCTACCAGGCTCCTCCCTCCATGGGATTTTCCAGGCAAGAGTACTGGAGTGGGGTGCCATTGCCTTCTCCAGACATCCTCCTATTGCTCTGCAGTTATTACCTTGACTTTCCACTCTTTGGTTAGCTGAAGTATCAGTGTCAGCAAGAGCTGTGCATGTTAAAACTCATGAAAGGGATTGTCATTTAACCCTGTGGACTCACTCCTTCTTGCAACACTGACAGCTGACTTAAGTCCTGGTTATGATTAATGACAACTTGGTAGCGGATATACATGGCACATTTCATCTCCAGCTTACAAAAGGCTCTGTAAAATTTCCCTCACCATCCTTCCCAGCAGGATGAAAGATTTAAGAAGCTAGAAAGATTAAGCTGCATGCTCAGTAAACAGTAATGAAAGAAGAAGCAGAAATCAAGTTTCTCTGGGTTTAAGCTGGTGCCTCTATTCATGGAGCCAGAATGCCTCCTCGGAAAGCAAGTGACATGATGGAAGAACTACAGTACTGCTGGTTCACAAACTGGCCCCCACTCCCAAAAGGTACAGAGAGGCTGAAGAAAGAAGCCTCTCCAGGCTGGTCAGTTCAGCCACTCAGTCGTGTCCAACTCTTTGCAACCCCATGAACTGCAGCACGCCAGGCCTCCCTGTCCATCACTAATTCCCAGAGTTTACTCAGACTCATGTCCATTGAGTTGGTATGCCATCCAACCATCTCATCCTCTGTTGTCCCCTTCTCCTCCCGCCTTCAATCTTTCCCAGCATCAGAGTCTTTTTAAATGAGTCAGTTCTTCGCATCAAGTGGCCAAAGTGTTGGACTTTCAGCTTCAGCATCATTCCTTCCAAAGAAATCCCAGGGTTGATCTCCTTCAGAATGGACTGTTTGGATCTCCTTGCAGTCCAAGGGACTCCCAGGAGTCTTCTCCAACACCACAGTTCAAAAACATCAATTCTTCAGCACCCCGGCTGGTAGGGAAGGTTTAATAAGCAAGAAAATGGACATTCAATGCTTGTCTTGGGCACACACATCCACACACCAGAACCTCAAGTTTACATACAGGACTTACCTAGGTTCCGTCACATATACCATCCAAATGATCTCCAACAACACATTGCTCTCTTAAGGCAATGTCCTTGAAATGGCTTTGGAAACTGTGAATGAAATGTACATTCCAAAGATGGGGTAGGGGATGAGAAACCTGCAATCGCCCAGGTCCAGCCCCCAGGTCAATGAGAGGTCACATGCTCTCAATTACCTCTTACAATAAATATTTCTCTTTTCCTTGTGTTTTCAGAATCTATTTGTAACTTTGAAACAGACCTATTGATCAGGTCAGGTGGGACTACTGGGGCTTCCCAGGTGGTAGTAGTGGTAAAGAACTCACCTGCCAATGGAAGGTAGACCTAAGAGATGCAGGTTCGATCCTTAGGTTGGGAAGATCCCCTGGAGGAGGGCACAGCAACCCTCGTCAGTGTTCTTGCCTGGAGAATCCTATGGACAGATGAGCCTGGCAGGCTGCAGTCCATAGAGTCGCACGGAATCAGACATGACTGAAATGACTTAGCATGCGAATGCACAGGACCACTATTTTTCTAGGACTACTACTAATCAAGGATCCTGAAAAAGGCTTGGAGAATTGTTACTAGTTTGGGGGGGGTGTGATTTATTTCTAAGCAGGAAGTTCTTTCACTCTTGTTTCAAGATCAGCAATAGTCAGGAAGAGAAACTAATTTTATATGTTTAAACTGGGCAAAAATTTCAAGACCTCTGTTGTTGAAGGTCCAGTGAAGCCACAATGACTCCAATCCCTTCTTCTTTCTCAAACCACATTAGCTTATTCTGCAAGAAGAGGCTCTGGGGAGCTATGTAGGACAACTTCTGACTCAGTCCTTTTAGCAGTGAGAGGCTGAAGAATTCAGTGGGAAAAAGTTCTGAACTCTTAAAAGAGCTGACTGCAAGCCTCAAATCTAGGTTTTCATGGGACAGGTTCTTTAATCTTCCAATATTCTGTCTCCTGGAAGTAGAATGAAAATTCTGTTCCAAGAAAATTAGGAAACTTATTTTTTAAAAAAAATCAAATAGAATCAGATAAGCCAAAATGGAAAACCTTAAGCTTTCTTCTTCTCACAGGCACACCAAAATTACAACTATTTACATTGAAAATAGGGGCTTCCTTGGTGGCTTGGGTGGTTAAGAATCTGCCTGCAATGCAGGAGACCTGGGTTCAATCCCTGGGTCAGGAAGCCAGCTGATGGAAAAGACCAAATCTATCAGAAATATATCTTTATATCTACACCTAAAGATATAAAGAAGAAACCAAAATGAGACGAGCAGGATGGGCAGAGTCAAGGTAGAGTCGAGTCCCATACCACCATGCACAATCCACAAATGGAAAAAGATTACCATTACAAAGCTTCTGCCTAAGGAGTGAGGTGTCTGAGTCCTACACTGGGTTCTGCATCCAAGGCTTCTGCATCAAGAGGAGCTCCCGGAACATTTGGCTTTGAAGATCAGCAGGACTTATTTTCAGGAGGCCCAGAGGACTGTGGGAAATAGAGACTCCACACCTAACGGCACAAACAAAATCTCACATGCTCCATGACTCAGGGCAGGGGCGGTAATTTGAAAGGAGCCTGGATTAGACCCACCTGCTAACCTTGGAGACTCTCCTGGAAAAGCAAGAGGTAACTAGAGCTCACCTTGGAGATTCAGATACTGGAATCAGCCATTTGGGTGAACTTGTTCTACCACACGGACACTGTGCCAGCAAGAGTCATTTGGGGATCCTCCTTCTAGTTTATTAGCCACAGGACCAACTCCCACACCTGCCAAACCTGTAGGCACCAGTACTAGAATACTTCAGACCAAGCATCTAACTGGGTGTGTACACAGCCCCACCCACTAGCAGACAGACTGCCTTAAGAGTCCCTGAGCCCACAGCCATCCCTAGACACAGCCACCAGAGAGCCCAAGAGCCCCACATACACATCTAGCGTGTAAGCTCTAGATCTGTTCAGGACCCCAGAGTCCTACATTCAGAAAACTGGGGACACAGCTCCATCTACCAGTGGGCAGATACCAGCTCCAGAATCCCCTGGACCCAGGTCTCACGCACCAGCAAGCCCACTGTAGCACTGGGACCAGCCTTACCCACCAGTGGGTGGACAACAACCCCAGGATACCCTCAGCCCCCAAGCCTGCAGACCTACCCCACCTACATGCAGGCCAGTACCAGCCCTGGGACCTGCTGAACCTTGGCCCCACCCATCAACCTGCCTTAGTCTCCCATCCTCACCCACCAGTGGGTGAACATAGCCCCAGGACAATGACAGCCCCACAGCCTGCAGACACAGTCCTACCACTAGCAAGTCAGCACCTGCTCTGGGGCCTGCTGGCCCCTAACCTCATCCACCATCAGGTCAACACAAACACTCAAAGAAAGAGAAAAAGGAAGGAAAAAAGAAAGAAAGAAAGAAAACTCTTTCAAGAAAAGTAATGGTCACCAGAAACAATTTAAAATATTTAATGATGACTGATGGATAAACTTTATTATGCATATAGTATGTATTTACAAAGCAGTGAGTACTAAGAAGAAAATAAAAGTGTGAAACACAGGTCCTATCTTTCTATATTTCATAAGCTTGCCTTAGATAATAAACAAGCACCCTCTTAGAAAGTAACTGAATAGCAACTTACGCTGTATAGCATGTAAATAAATAGAGTTTCAAATGCTACAGGAAATATATGTGGAAGAGAAGGCTTTGAAGGGTTTATGCAAACAAAGATGAAAGTGCAGGAAAACAGAAAACCCAAGGTAGAAGGGATACTTAAGCAATGCTGTGGTACTGGGGAAAATATAAGGCTCCCTGGGGGCAAATGTAAACCATTTTGCTAGAGAGGAAAATTGTTTGCACAAGTCTAATAAATAAAATAGGAATAATGAAATCAAATTATGATTCAGGCTCTACTGCACAAACACACATATATACATACACACAGAAAAAAAAAAAACCTCAATGAGAAGAAATAACAGAAGGGAAAACTTCCCATCTACAATATAAATAAGTAACTGAGGCAAACACTTATCAATAAATGTTCAAAATCTATTGAACAAAACAATGAAACTAAAAAACTCTTGAAGGACTTAAAAGTAGATTTATACAAATGGGGATACATATCAGGTTCTTGATTTGCAAGACAATGCAAAAAGCATTCTAAGTTACATTATAAATACTATGTGATCCCAGTAAAATACACCATCTTTTCTAAAGCTAGACAAGTTGATTAGAAAGTGTATTATTAAAAAATCATAATATGCCATATTAGTAGAATATTTCTGAAAAGGAAGAGCAACAGGATGAGATAAGGAGTGGTTAGGTCTACTATATAGTAAAACATAAACCCTCTAAGAGTAAAACAATATACTATGGCTATATATGGATTGAAAGACTTATCGATAAAGCAGAATTAAATACCTAGAAGCAGGATCTGTTTTGTATGAATATTTAATATTTTAGTATATTTAATATGCAAATCAATGAAAGAAAAATGTTTAATATGTCATATTGGGGTAACTGACTATTCACATCACTAAAAAAAAAAAAAAAAAAAATTAAACAGATTGTTTCTCATGCTACAGACCAGGACAATTAACAGGGGATAAGGCATTTAAATGTAAAAATTGAAAACTTACAGATATTAAGGGAAAAAGCATTGGTAAATTCTCTATAACCTGGAAAAAGAAAATTTTAAGAAGCAAAAAGAAAAGATTAATCAATTTCATAGACATTTTTTAATTATGCCAGAAAATGAAGTGGAAAAGACAATACACAGATAAATATTTGCAACATGCATGACAGATGAAGTGAAAGTCACTCAGTCGTGTCCGACTCTTTGTGATCCCATGGGCTGTAACCTGCCAGGCTCCTCTATCCATGGAATTCTGCAGGCAAGAATCTTGGAGTGGGTAGCTGTTCCCTTCTCCAGGGAATCTTGCCAGCCCAGGGATCGAACCCAGGTCTCCCGCATTGCAGATTCTTTACCATCTGAGCCACCAGGGTAGCCCAAGAATATCGGTGTGGGTAGCCTATCCCTTCTCCAGCAGATCTTCCTGACCCAGGAATCAAACCAGGGTCTCCTGCATTGCAGGTGAATTCCTTACCAGCTGAGCTACCAGATAAGGATTGGCAATCCTAAAACAGAATGATGATAAGTAGATAATCATCAAATATACAGAAGAAAAACTCTGATAACCCTATTGAAAAATGAGCAAGAGGTAATATAGATTTAACAGAAAAATGTAAATGACCCTTTAAGATGAACATATGCCCAACATCATTCAGAATAAGAAAGCTGCAGATGAAAACTACAAAGACACCATTCTCACTTCCCAGGCTATCAAAAATTCAAAAGTTTAGCAATATATTCTTCTTGGTAAGGATTTAGAGAAAGAGTGTCACACATTGCTGATGTGGAGGCCAAATGGTACAATCACTAGACAACAGAATTAAGCAACCTTGCTGATTCTACATCTGGAGCAATGAAATGTACAACATTTTTTAATTTGAAACATCTAGGAAGTTTTCACAGCTCTAACTCAACAGCCAACTTCAGGGAACTTCAACTAACTAAAGGCAGGATAATTTGAGCAGTATACTCAATATCTTCCTGAGCTTTAAAATCATTATATATGTTTTCTAAATAATTCTAAAAATTAAATACTAGCTTATTTGTTATCACTGGAGGATGTTAGAAGATTCAACACATAATTCAGAAAAACGTTAACTAAATTCAGAGTATTTGTCCTGCCTTTCCTCTTTGACCTATACCTCAGGGTAATCTATTAGTTGATAATGGGAAGTTTCTCTTTAAAGAATTAGTTATTTGTTAAAGAACCCACCATTTTGTAACTTGTAATGAAACAATGGGTTAAGGTAATAATCATCAATGATTCTGAAGCCACTGGGTGAAAATCTGATAGGAAACCTTATGACTAGGTCAAGTTGAACCTGAGCCCACTGATTAATCTTAACATCACAAAAAGAAAGAAATCAACCATTATATTCCACCTGAGGTAATGAAACACGAAGTTCTCACTGCTACAAAGTATCTGTGTCAACAATTTGAAGCTAAATCTGATTATACCTCCAGATTTAATTATTAAGTTGAACCATATAAAATGGCCAATACTTGACCATTTTGAACTACAAAAATACAGCTTCACCTGGTTCAAATGAATAGAGAGAACAGAGAATGTTATTAGTGAAAGTGAGTCATTCAGTCGTGTCTAACTTTTTGCAACCCCATGGACTTAATAGTCCATGGAATTCTCCAGACCAGAATACTGGAGTGGATAGCCTTTCCCTTCTCCAAGGGATCTTCCCAACCCAGGGATCAAACCCAGGTCTCCCGCATTCTAGGAGGATTCTTGACCAGCTGAGCCACAAGGGAAGCCCAAGAATGTTAATAGTGAGGCAATTGGCAAAATCTAGATAGCGAAAATCACTCCATTTCCTCAACAGTAAAACAACAGCAAATTAGTAAGGAAATTTTAAAGCAGGGTTAGAGTACTTATAGACTGAGAAGAATTGGTTTATTGATGAAACACAAGTGTGAATCTTACTAGAACTCTGATTATTAAGATTCTTGATTCAAATAATCCAACTATCAAAAGAAATTTTAAAATTTTTTAAACTGAATATTTGATGATGGTAAAGAATTATTACGAATTTTTGGTATATTAATGGCATTATGGTATTCTTTTAAGTATTTTTTTAGAGACATATATGCGAGTGTATTACAGACAAAATTCAGTTATTCTGGAGTTTGCTATAAGATAATCTAAAGAGTGGCTATAAGAAAAAAGAGATATGAGCATAGACGAACAAAGTTGACTATGTCAATAGTTATGGAAGGTGGGTGCTGGGTACATGGACATTCATTAAACTGTTCTTTATCCTTTTGTATATATGTATAACATTTCTCATCATTTTAAAAAAAATGGGGAAAGTATATTTAGACTCTAATCATTGGAGGGTCATTAACAGTCTCTCACTGGGGAAGAAGAAATCCATCAAATTACAAAAAAATAAAACACTCATTCTTATCTTGCATTTTTCTGTGGTACACATAGGAGACCAATATAACTGCAATTCCTTTCAACCTGACTGTTTGAAGCCCAAAGCAAAGGTTTCTCTAGAACAAGTGGGTGGCAGACACCCTTGCCTTACAGCTTTTTTTTTTTTTTTTTTTTTAAGAGAGAAATGAAAGAAAAAAGTCAACATGCAGGTCAGATCTTTGTGATTCTCTACTGCTCCAACAGATCGACTAGAAAAACTTTCCCCAAATAAACTGATGTTGTATAACTCAAAGACAGGAAAGGTTACACAAAGTTTATACATTTTTTAATAAAACTTTAGAAGTGAACCAATTTAAACTACCTGAGCAGAAAGTTAAAATGATATATTACTTTTTCTCTGTCTAAAAGAAACAGTTCTATGCTTACAAATACTCTTCGTAATCCAAGGCACATTAACGTATTCTCCGTGCAAACTTGTTTACTCTATTAATTTTCTTAAATTAATTTTCTTAAAACTTCCTTCCAAGAATGTAAGCATAAATTTGAGCTTATGCCTTAGTGTATTTTTAATTCTATTTCTTTTAGATTTCATACATGACATCCAAGTATTTTCAAAATTCAATTCCTTGCATCGTTGGAAATAGTAACTTCTTCTACTTTCCCCCTACGACATGACCCTTCATTGTGGTGGCTCTCAAGGATTTCTACCTCCTGATGTTCAAGCGATTGTGGGATCCCCTTCATTTGAACAGGACCTGTGACTTGCTCTACCCAACACAATGCTGCAAAAGTAGTTAGATGTCATTCTTGTGACTAGCTTACATTGTATTACAAAGCAGAGATTTGTTACTCTCATGATTAGGTTATGAAATGTATATGACCCTGTCTTGTTGGGCTTCCCATGTAGCTTACAGGGAAAGAATCTGCTGATAGTACAGGAGCTGCAGGAGACTTGGGTTCGATCCCTGGATTGGGAACATCCCCTGGAGAAGGAAATAACAACCCACTCCTGTACCCTTGCCTGAGAAATCCCATGGACAGAAGAGCATGGAGAGCAACAGTCCATAGGGTCACAAAGAGTTGGACACGACTGGGCGCAGCACATGCACACACACACTGTCTTGCTAGCATACACTAGAAAGTCTTTCTTGCAGGCCTAGAAAAACAAGTTGTTATGATATGACTAGAAAAGGCCACATGGTAGGGCCTCTAGGTTCCGAGGGCCATGATCTTATGACGCTATGACCATAAAGAAAACTTGGAAGGGGATCCTGAACTCCAGAAGGAAGTGTAGCCCCAACTGACACCTTGATTACAGCTCTGAGATACTGAGCAAAAGACTCAGGTTAGCCACGCCCACAATTCTGATCTATGGAAATGTAAGATGATAAAAGCATGTTGTATTAAGATGCCAAGTTAGTAGTAGTCTCCTAGGCAGTAACATAAAACCGTATGCTAGTCAGCACACTTCCTGGTCCCCATCTCGTGTTCAAATGAATTTTTCTGTTTGGAATGACTTCTCTCCCTTATTTACTTCTTATGCATTTTTGAATATATATATAGTATCCTGTAAGACATCGTTTAAACATCTCTGTTAATTTCCTCCAATTCTTGCTTCCAACCAGCCTTTGTGTATCTGCAGTGGCCTTAAACATACATCTCTTGCATACCCCATCAAATTTTTTCCTTCACTCATTCATTTCCTGCAAACAACATACTAAATAGTATGCTAAGTGCTAGGAAGACAGATCTGAAAAAGTCTTCTCAAAAGACAAAAACCATTTCTGTTCATTCTCCTGATTAGTGCTCTGGAACATAAAAAAATCGGGGCTCTAAGTGAATTTGCCAAAACATCAATTTTCCAAAGATAGTTTGCTAAATGACCAATTCATCAAAAACTGCCAAGCAACTTAAACTGGTTTTTCACAGTCATTTCACTTTGAGAGGCAAGTTCAGAATTGAAGTCTGAAAAACTGAGAACTGTATTTAAGGAAAAGCATCCTAGAATTCTGAGACACCTTTGCATTCTCCAGTATGAATCCCATGAAACATTGATATTCAGCTAAGTAGAATTCTGTTGGGGAAAAGACTCTAGCAAATATGAGCAATCTGATTATCTGGTGAACTAACTGCAGTAAGTTGGATTGACGATTATTATTCTTATCTCTTTCACAGAAACAATAAAAGCAACCGTGATTTTAAGGAAGACAAGATTCACATAAATAAGATTAGCTGGAGAGACCATTCAGGAGATTCAGGCCACACTCTGAGCTTTGAAAGAGGAGAAGAATCTAAGTGAATGGAGGGAAACTTTCTGTGTGTTAGTTGCTCAGTTTTGTCTTACTCTTTACAATCCCATGGACTGTAGCCTGCTAGGCTCCTCTGCCCATGGAATTCTCCAGGCCAGAATACTGGAGCAGGTTGCCATTCCCTTCTCCAGGAGATCTTCCTGACTCAGGCCTTCTGCATCACCAGCAGAGCCACCAGGGAGTCCACTTGGAAAAAGCTAATTATTTACAAAGGACAATGAGACTACATTTCCATCAAAGAAATTAAGTTGAAATTTATTTCGTTAACTATTGGAAATATTTAAAGTTATTTTATTAACTTATTTCCAGGACATTTAATTTAAAAAGTAGACATTCACAAAGAGATCTAAGAATCAGAATATTGTAGGAAAGATGAAACACCTACCTTGAGGAGAATTGCATTGCTCTTACAGTTAACTTTGGAGGGTTTAGAATTAGACACTGGGAGATCATTTATACTTGCTGCTGCTGCTAAGTCGCTTCAGTCGTGTCTGACTCTGTGTGACCCCATAGATGGCAGCCCATCAGGCTCCACCATCCCTGGGATTCTCCAGGCAAGAACACTGGAGTGGATTGCCATTTCCTTCTCCAATGCATGAAAGTGAAAAGTGAAAGAAGTCACTCAGTCGTGTTGATAAGCCTATATTTACTTTAAAACCAAAACCAAATGCAATGATATTCTGCTTAACATCAACAATGACAAAAATATGAATACATGGTCTTTACTTGTTTGATCTTACGCGTGTCCTCCATGTGTCTCTCATGGGAGTATTACTAGTTGCTTCACTTGCTTCTTGATTTCATGTCTGTTATCAGATCCTTTTTACTTCATGAAATGATTTCAAACTATTCCTTTATCGCTTTTATTTTGTGTTTTCTATTTTGAAGAATTGCTTGTGAAATTTTGGAATTATTTCTTCTTTTAATGACTGGCAGAATTTCCTTGACATAACCATTTTGACCTGGTATTTTTCATTCTTTGGCCTCACAGCATGACAAGCATGTGGGATCTTAGTTCCTTGACCAAGGATGGAACCCGTGCCCCCCACTGTGGAAGCACAGAGTCTTAACCACTGGACCTCCAGGGGAGACCCTGGCCAGGTATTTTTCTATTGGTGTTCTTTTCAATTCTATTCAGGTTTTCAATTTCTTCCTAGGTAATTTAAATTTGTCTAGGATTTTTTAAATTCTATCTAAGCTTTAAATCGGAGAAGGCAATGGCACCCCACTCCAGTACTCTTGCCTGGAAAATCCCATGGACTGAGGAGCCTGGAAGGCTGCAGTCCATGGGGTTGCTGAGGGTCGGATACAACTGAGCGATTCACTTTCACTTTTCACTTTCATGCATTGGAGAAGGAAATGGCAACCCACTCCAGTGTTCTTTCCTGGAGAATCCCAGGGACGGGGGAGCCTGGTGGGCTGCCGTCTATGGGGTCACACAGACTCGGACACGACTGAAGTGACTTAGCAGCAGCAGCAGCAAGCTTTAAATATATTGACATATAATTGTTCATTATATCATTATATTATTTGTTTACTTTCTACAGCATATAATTATGCCCATGTTTTACCCCCTAATGATATTTATCTGTACCTTCACTCTCTTTCTATTGAGCAAACTTGCCTTTTTTTTTTTTTGGTCAATTTTTATTTCAGTCCAAAAACTGTCATTGATTCTCTCTACTGTATTGTCACCTTCAGTTTTTATTAATTTTACCTCATTATTACCAGTTCCTTTATTCTGCTGTTTTGGGATTTATTCTGCTTTCCCAACTTTTGAAGTTAAGTGCTTAGCTCATAATGTTTAGTTCTTTAGCCACTTTAGAGTCCATTTTTTTCTTTTCTGGGTGCATTTTTCCTGATATTTTTTTCCTAATGTACTGTTATTAGTTACTGGTTTCAAACATAGTATGATTTATTTGAAATTTATTAAATCATGCCTTATGGCTTAGTATGCGGTCAGTTTTTCTAAACATCCCAGATGTACTTGAAGAAGTTCCCAATTATTAGGTGCAATACTCCATACATATTCATTAGGACATGATTGTTATTTGTAATATTCAAATTTTATGTATACTTACTGATATATTTTTATCTGAAGTCATATACTGAGAGGCATGTTATAACCTCCCTCTATCATGATAAATAAAATCAATTCCTCCCTTGAATTCTATCAATTTTTGTTTATATCTTCTTAAAGGAAACAAGTTTAGAATTATACCTTTCTGAGGAGATGAACCATTTATAGCTAGTATGTTTTTTGCCTCAAAGTTTTCTGATGTTAATATAGCTAACTCGAGGTCTTTTGGGTTTGCTTTTGTCTTTATAGCTTTTCCATTCTTTTACTGTTTATTTTTCTGTATCTTAATGTTTTAGGTGAGCTTCCCCAATAGCTCAGTGGTAAAGAATCCACCTGCCAATGCATGAGACATGGGTTCAATCCGCGGGTTGGGAAGATCCCCTGGAGAAGGAAATGGCAACCCACCCCGGTATTCTCACCTGGATAATCTCATGGACAGATGAGTCTGATGGGTTACAATTCACATGGTCACAAAAGAGTCAGACATGACTTGGCGACTAAACAACAACATTTTAGATACAACACTTGTAGAAACATAGCCTCCCTTTCTGTTAGTTTACCAATCTGACAGATTTTGTCTTTCAAATGGAGAAATTATACCATTTTCATTGATTCGAATTACCGACGCCTTTGGATACATTTTTATCTGAAGATAAAATGCTACCATATTTTGTGTTATCTCTCCAGGTTTTATTTCCCCTTTTTGTATTAACAGTCATTCTAAAACATTTTAATATGTATTAACATGTACACACAATGAAGAAAAATGTTAATAAATATCTTTGCTTGCTTGCTTGCTAAGTTGCTTCAGTTGTGTGCGACTCTGTGTGACCCCATAGATGGAAGCCCACCAGGCTCCCCCATCCCTGGGATTCTCCAGGCAAGAACACTGGAGTGGGTTGCCATTTCCTTCTCCAGTGCATAAAAGTGAAAAGTGAAAGTGAAGTCCCTCCGTCGTGTCCTACTCTTAGCGACCCCATGGACTGCAGCCCGCCAAGCTCCTCAGTCCATGAGATTTTCCAGGCAAGAGTACTGGAGTGAGGTGCCATCGCTTTCTCCGAATAAATATCTTTACCCTGCTCTAAATAAAATGAATGGGCTTCCATGGTGGTTCAGTGCGGCCTGCTAATGCCAAAGACGCAGGTTCAATCCCTGGGTCAGGAAGATACACTAGAGAAGGAAATGGCTACCCAGTCCAGGACTCTTGCCTGGATAATCCCATGGACAAAGGAACCAGGAGGACTACAGTCCATGAGGTCTAAAAGAGTCAGACACAACTTAGCAACTAAACAACAACAAATAAAACAAAAATGTGAGCCAGTTTGATACCTGATTGTGATGGCTGTAGAGGCATATGTCCCAGACCACTGAGTTTGAGGAGCTTAATGGCCTGGAGGTCCCAGCTTCCATACTCAAAAATCCATTACCGCATATGCACAGAGGTTGTGATCACATGAGATAAGGATACCAAGGCAGATAGGTATATTCTTGGATGATGTAGGACACTTGTAAAAAATAACTTTGCTAGTTGGCTCAGGGAGTCAGCACTGATCTTTTCAAGCTTATTTTTTAACTGCATATAACTGAAGATTTTTTTCATCTAACACTTGTTTCTTTTACAAGGGTCAGAATTTCATTATGGACTAATGGTTCTACTAGCCTGCACCAGCTTCTCATTTTTCCTCACAGACACTTCCCCTAATAAATAATTTGCATGTCTAATCCTGTTTTGGAGTTTTCTTCTTGGATATCCCAGATTAACAAATGGTACTTGAAGTGGTCCAAGAAAACAAGTGGTATGATGGGGATTCAGGGTCGGCTCCCCTACCATCAAGTGGGAAACCAAGACAATGTCCTGGCTTTCAAGTGGGACACATCGTCTCTGGTACTAGATGATGAAGACCCCTAGCTCAGTATTCAGTAGACACAGCATTGAATTAGTCTAAGAACGCCTATCCTGGTCTTGCAACCAAATTCTAGCAGCTTTACTTTTGCTTGTCAATACTACTCCATTCCTTCTTTGTAACTCAGTATATTTTTTCCTCTTTGCCTGGGTCCTTGCCTTGATAGCCTGCCATTATCCTATTTTTTTCCCTAACACTGAATTCCCTATTTAGCTCTAGAAAATCTGCTCACAATCCCTGATGATAATACGGTTTCCATTTACTGAGAAGCCTACCTACCATATGTCTGGTGTTATGTTATCGCGTTAATCCTCACAGCTCTGCCAGTAGTAACTTTACCGCATCTAGAGCTGAGACTCAGAGATATTCACTGAATGGAAGGAGGCTGGAGCTTTACCTGTGTGCCCATTTGGCTATGCTCACTCACAGAGGAGACGAGGAGACCTCAGGGACAAGTCCTGAACCCTGACTAGTGTGGACACATATTAGGTGTGTCCAATAGACAGAAGCCAATGTTGCCAGAACAAATTTGCAGAGGAAATTAGAAAGCCTCTGAAAGAAGATTCACCAGAAGAAAAGAATGTGAGTATGTCGCAGTAAACCCGGCTCATAAACAATGAATAAGGAGCAGAAGGAAGAGGGGGACCAAGGCAGAGCATGTTAACTGTTATCCAGGCCACTCGTTTTAGAGACAGGCTGGGCGTGTGCTTCCTGGAGAGTAACAGAACTGTGGACGTTCAGTGGAAGAGCTGTCACGATAATTGCTGAAGAATTTGGGAACCAGGCAATCCTGCTTGGGAAACCTACTCACTCCACCGCCCCCAACCAGGCAGCAAAAAAATAATACAGAAAGAGGAGTACTCTCTCATTTTGCAAAAACATGGGAAAGGGACAGGGAGTTGGCAATGAGCACAGAACAGGTAGGAGCAGGAGTGAAGTTTTCACAAGCCCAGCCCCAACACATTGTCGGGGATCTGAACTGGCGGGACTGGCAGAACCACCTCTCTCTGGGCAACAAGGATGTACCAGAGGCAGAATTCCCACTAGAGTGGCATCAGGCAGTAAAGGTTGGGAAAATGTTCATTCATTTACTCAGCAAATATTTATTGAGGAGTTACTGCTTGCCAGACATTGTGCAAGATCCTTCTGTTGACTGGCAATGAGACAAACAGAAGTGTTTGAGGCTATAACAGATAATGAAAACAAGAGCTGTCTCACTAAATTCAGTGATACTTTGACTCCAAAAGCCCTTTTGGAAAAATCTCACTTTACCAAGCTTCCTTCTTTATAAATGTTCGATTTACAAAAACGTAATGTACGATTACGTAGCCTTCATTGATTTATCTAACAAGTTGTCCTTTTCTTATTGAATTATTGTGTGTGCTCAGTGACCAAGTCGGGCCTGCTCTTTGTGACCCCATGGACTGCAGCCCACCAGGCTCCTCTGTCCATGGGATTTTCCAGGCAAGAATACGGAGTGGGTTGCCATTTCCTCCTCCAAGAGACCTTTCCAATCCAGGAATCAAAATTGCACCTCCGGTGTCTCCTCCATTGCAGGTGGATTCTTTACCACCACACCACCTGGGAAGTCACTGAATTGTTGGAGATTATTTTTGAAGGAATACTAATCTTTTATTGATTATAAGGATTGAAAATATCCTCCTCTTGTCTGTTATTTTTCCTTTAAGTTTATTTATAGCAGAAGCAGGCATTCATTGCTCTGTGATCTAGCAGCTCTTTCTATACCTTTTTACGGAACTAACCTCTTTGCCCATAGTGTTTCTCCTTTACAACTATAGAAACAAGGCTAGACTTGGGGTTGGGATATCTGGTTTATGGCGAAAGTTTTCTAATATTACTAACATGTGACCTCGGGTAAGTTTCTTGAGACTGAAAATAAACCCAAAACCATCAGACACTCTGGTGAGCTTCTTATATTTGACATCTGGTTTCATCTTTACAACTATTTGCCTATTTTTTAAGTAAAGAAATAAAGTGACTTACCCAGTGATGCGCTTAACCAAAAGGGAAAAAGACATCATGACAGTCTTGGAAATCAAATTCAAATATGACTCTCGAGTCTATTTTGCTTTCTTCTCAAAGTGTATTTGAGGATTCTCATGCGAAAAATCACTCACACTCAAAAAAGTAGTAAATAGAACTATGATCCTTAAATCCCTTACTTCTCTGAGATTCCATGACTAAAAGAAACCGTCTAATGGAAACCAGAAACCATGAATTACTCTGGAAAGGGACTACTGACTCTAAATCCACTGGTTCTGCAGAAGGTACTAATGAACAGCAAACAACAATGGAGTGAGTAGTATCTTGATTTTAAAAACCATGCAATACTGACTTTGAACAGGATTACCTCACAGTGATCAGAAATTATTCATAGAGAGATTACTCATTAATCAGAGACTTCATAGAGACCAGAGTAAGCTGGTCTCTGACAAGCTTTTTTCCAACAAGCTTTGCGATTGCACTGTGAAAAGTACTTGATGCATGGCAGTTATATATTATTGAAAGTCAGTGTTCACTAAGAACTTTACTTCTACCATCTCCTTTAATTCTCCAGAGAAATTCATGCTCTATTTCACTCTCTCTTTTAAAGATGATCAAGATGAGACAGAGAGGTTATATAGTCCTACAATTAGTAACACCAAAGCCTCTCTCCAAAGCTGCACTCGACAGCATGCAGTCCTGGACTTTAACTGGTTAGAAATCTACACCCAGGATAAAATCACTGCCAAGTGAGGTCCTCTTCTTATAACAACTTAGTCTTTCATGAGAATTGTTCTTCATGTTGTCCTTGTTGAGGAATCTCATTAGATCTTCAGTATTCAAGGAGTCTTCTGAGTTAGCAAAGCCAAAGAAAGTATATCAGAGAGAATTATGGGTCTTTCAAAGAATGAAGTCTATAAATAGACTTGCTAAATACATAAGGAAAACTTTAAAAGCATTTTTATTTGTGATTTTCCAAAAAGGAAACTATGTTGAAATTTTAAGGCTGACATTTACTTGTTGAGCAGCTAAAATTCTTTTACCTTTAAAAGTTAGACTGAAAATTTTGTGCTTTCACCTTCTCTGGTAAAGTTTCCAAAACTCACTTAATATGAATTCCTATGAAAATTAGAGAATTACATGTTCCATAATGTGGTGGCATTTAAAACTCCCTCATAAATGACTTCTCTCTCCTAGGACTTGTGAGTTAATGTAATGTAGAATGACTGTGGAACGCCTCATGGAAAGGTTACACTCCAAGGAATAGAAGGTGAAGAAGAGAACATTGCATCAAGTTTGTGTGCAGTGTTAATTCCGGAAGAGATGACAACATCTACAGTTATCCTTGCTGTGGGTTTTCAGAGCCAGGAAGACCATGGGTGTGATGTGACAGCTTGCTTGTATTGTTCATATCCCTCATAATTTATCATTGCATTTGAAGACTTACCTACACCAAGGTGACCAAATGATAGTCTAGGTAAGTACAATTGGTTTTGAACATCCCTCTCAGTAAAGTTTAGATCAAAAAGTGCAACAACCCATTGTCCTGTGTTTTGTTGCTTATTGTTTAAGTGTATTTGGAACTTTCATTAGGCTATCCTGGAAACTGTCAGAGAATTACCGTAACTTTCCTTATGAACCAGAGTCATAGAATTTCTGAGAAGCTCTTGATCCCCTATGACATTTGGTTTTATGTTACTTTTTCTAATTCTGGCTTTAAAAAAAAGGTCTGTTGTGATTCTCCCAAATGCCAAAAGGAGGAAAAACATTTATAGTGATGTTGCATAACATTTACCTTCTAAATATCAAGCTTAGCATATACGTAGGGCAATAGGTCATAAAACGTGTGTGTGTTTTATATTCTTTTATAAAATGTCATGGAGTGATTTTAATTGCACATTCAAGAAATATTGCCCAAGAAAATGTAAAATTTTAAATATAGAAAAGTTGAGCCCTGAGCAGAATTCATCCCTCTGAAGTCAAAAACTTTTTAAAATGCAAAAAGACTAACTCTGAGCGTCATCACTGACTCCTCTTTCTTCTCCTTCATCTCCAATATCACTCCATCTCTGGATCTTGTTGATTTCACCCGAGAAACATCCAGTGATCACACACTCTCTTTCTCATCTTCCATTAGGGTTATATCAATAGCTTCCTGCCAGTCTTCTAACCAACTCTTTCAACCACTTTAGCTCATTCTCTCTGTAGTACTACCAGAGTAATCTTAAAATTTATGAGTTTGCATCCCTGAGTGATAAAATTTGCCAGTTCCATATTGCCTACATAATTTTTAAAAATTACAAAAAGTGTAGTGTCTCACAAAGTATGATCCTCAGAACAACTGTATCAGAATCAAAGGACCCACTGAAAAAAAAAAAAAAAAGTAGTTACCTAGCCCCAACCCAAGCTTACTAAATCCAAATCCTTGGGTCTGAATTCATTAACCTACACTTTAACCTTTTACCCAGAAAGAATAAGTCTCCTGGAGAGAAGAGAAAGCATAAAATACTAGAGAAGTTTTGAAAGTTTTCATTATCTGTAAATTATGAATAGTTCTTATGTGCACGTGTTAAGTCACTTCAGTTATGTCCGACTCTGCAACCCCATGGATTGTAGCCCACCAGGCTCCTCTGTTTTGGAGGTTTGCCAGGCAAGAATACCGGAGTGGTTTGCCATGCCCTCCTCCAGGGGATCTTTCCTCCCAGAGATCGAATCAGCATGCTTTCTGTCTCCTGCATTGGCAGGTGGATTCTTCATCACTAGTGCCACGAAGGAAGCCTAATCTGTCCTATGTCAATTTAATTGTTAGATCAGGAAAAGAATATAGAAGGAAAGAAGGAAAAATATTTCCACCTTCACAATGTACTATTAACCATTTGAAGAATTTAATTTTACTTTAAGATTAATACATTAGAGCATGCAGTTTTAATAATCATATAGCTTTTATCTTATGAGATTTCTAAAATCCAGTATCTAATTTGATATAAGCAGATGTAAATATAATAAATAAGAAAAACAGCACTTAATCCTGAAATTCATTATGCGATAAAAGGAACTATAATGCCAATACACACATAAGTTGACATGTGTCAAATACATTGACAGTTAAAAAATAATGTAAATCAATCCAAATTTTTGACATGAATCATGCCATGTTTTGTTTGATTAATTTCAGTAATTTTGCAATTAGTGCTTGCAATGTCATTTCTGTATCTGTATGCAACAATTTAAAAGAAAAATGGTTATCAGAAAGAAAATGAAAAGAGTAGTAATAAAGTAAAAAAAAAAAAGACAAGCGCAAAGAAACTAAAAAGTAAACATGAGAAAAAGGAGTACAAAGAATCAACATACAATCCCTATGTGTATTCTTTTCAATATACAAAGAAGTTCAAACTTCATAACATTCAAGTTAAGGCAGCAAAATCAAGGCATGACAAATGTTTTCTTATAAGGTACTTGATAGAGCAATTTTGTTAAAGTTTAAACAATATTATTTAAATGCAGCATGAGATATTGTGTGTGTATAGCCCTGAGATTTTTGGGGAAGGAATGATGCTAAAGCTGAAACTCCAGTACTTTGGCCACCTCATGCGAAGAGTTAACTCATTGGAAAAGACTTTGATGCTGGGAGGGACTAGGGGCAGGAGGAGAAGGGGACGACAGAGGATGAGATGGCTGGATGGCATCACTGACTCGATGGACATGAGTCTGAGTGAACTCCAGGAGATGGAGATGGACAGGGAAGCCTGGCGTGCTGCGATTCATGGGGTCACAAAGAGTTGGACACGACTGAGTGACTGAACTGAACTGAACTGACATATATATATATATATGCACTAAAGTTAATTTTACATTTTTTATGTAATAAGAAAGAAAACCAGCAGCTCTAGGAAAATAAAATTGATCTCAGGCTCTGAGTTAGTAAATGCTAGTAAATGAGTTAGTAAAATTTCCTCTCCCTTCTGCCTAGTTGACAGAGTCATTTACCTTCACCAGATTGTGTCTTTTACCTCTCAAAGCTCTTTTAACATTCACACTGACCCTTACTGTGCATTGGTGGTCTCTCATAACTATGAGCTATTGTAAAAACAATGAGGACTGCTTGCTTCCAGAGCAACTGAAATGTTTTAAGGTACTTATGTGCCATATAGGGTGAAGTTGAGAGATCCTAATGGTTAAACTTCACTAGCTTCAGAGAGAAATCCACTTCTGATTGGTTGTTATAAAATGTCTCCTCTAACTAAATATGCAGCTAGAGCTCTGGCTATTTTTTATTTTCAGGAACTTTCAATTTTAACAACTAACAATTCTACTGTGTCAACTCATTTGGATGCTGTCCTTCAAAATCAGGCCCTTACTTTGAATATACATGTTTTATATACATATAGAGAGAGAAAGACATAGAGACAGAATTCAAGATATATTTTATTTCTACATAGATTATCAACATTAACAGTTTTATATATGTATGATTATATGTGTGATCATATGTATTATATATATATAATCTTTAGAGCACTGATTTTCAGAGTCTAGGCACTCATATATTTAGATCATCATTGCACTTCTCATAAAAAAACACTTAGTAATACCAAAAATTAACTCCCTTATCTTTCTTATAATTCATGGTACAGACATGAAAACAAAGAAGAATGTTGTGAATACTTGGCATGAATATTATGCTCCAAATTTTTTCAGCATTGCTGCTGCTGCTGCTGCTGCTAAGTTGCTTCAGTCATGTCCGACTCGGTGTAACCCCATAGACAGCAGGTCACCAGGCTCCCCCACCCCTAAGTGGTGTTATAAAATCTGTCCTGTATTTCAGGTCTTCAATCTAAGAAAGCTCTAAAAACAAAAAGTCAGCCTTATCTATTCCCTTGTGGCCACTGATTTTATCCACATTTTAAATGTTCACATGAATAAAAATTAGTAATTATATGCACATTTTCAGGAGCTGACATAATGACTGTCAGCAAAACACTCCCAAATGATTTTTCTCATGGTTGGAATACTTGTGATTAAAAATTATTGGGATGCATACAATAAAGTACAGAAATGGTATGGCCCTAACAGAAGCAGAAGCTATTAAGAAGAGGTGGCAAGAATACACAGAAGAACAGTACAAAAAAGATTTTTATGACCCAGAGAACCACGATGGTGTGATCACTCACCTAGAGCCAGACATCCTGGAATGTGAAGTCAAGTGGGACTCAGAAAACATCACTATGAATAAAGCTAGTAGAGGTGATGGAACTCCAGTTGAGCTATTTCAAATCCTAATAGATGATGATGTTAAAGCGCTGCACTCAGTATGCCAACAAATTCAGAAAACTCAGCAGTGGCAACAGGACTTGAAAAGGTCAATTTTCATTCCAATCCCAAAGAAAGGCAATGCCAAAGAATGTTCAAACTACTGCACAATTGCACTCATCTCACACATTAGTAAAGTAATGCTCAAAATTCTCCAAGCTAGGTTTCAACAATAGGTGAACCATGAACTTCCAGATGTTCAAGCTGACTTTAGAAAAGGCTGAGGAACCAGAGATCAAATTGCCACATCTGTTGGATCATCAAAAAAGCAAGAGAGTTCCAGAAAAATATCTACTTCTGCTTTATTAAATATGCCAAAGCCTTTGACTGTGTGGATCACAACAAACTGTGGAAAATTCTGAAAGAGATGGAAATACAAGACCACCTGACCTGCCTCCTGAGAAATCTGTATGCGGGTCAGGAAGCAAGAGCTAGAACTGGACATGGAACAACAGAGTGGTTCCAAATAGGTTAAGAAGTACGCCAAGGATGTATTTTATCATCCTGCTTATTTAACTTATATGCAGGGTACATCATGAGAAATGCTGGGCTGGAAGACGAACAAGCTGGAATCAAGACTGCCAGGAAAAATATCAATAACCTCAGATATGGAGATGACACCACCCTTATGGCAGAAAGCAAAGAAAAACTAAAGATCCTCTTGATGAAAGTGAAAGAAAAGAGTAAAAAAAAGTTGGCTTAAGACTCAGCATTCAGAAAACTAAGATCATGGTATCCAGTCCCATCACTTCATGGCAAATAGATGGGGAAACAATGGANTGGACTCTGTGGGAGAGGGAGAGGGTGGGATGATTTGGGAGAATGACATTGAAACATTTATAATATCATATAAGAAACAAATTGCCAGTCTAGGTTTGATGCAGGATACAGGATGCTTGGGGCTGGTGCACTGGGATAACCCAGAGGGATGGTATGGGGAGGGAGGGGGAGGGGACTTTAGGAGTGAGAATTTATGTACACCCATGGTGGATTCATGTTGATGTATGGCAAAACCAATACAGTATTGTAAAGGAAAAAAAATTAAATTAAAAATAAATTAATAAATAAAGTGTTTCCGTGATTTACCAATCCCCATATGAAGGGAATTTGGAAAGTCACATAATGTTGAGGATAAGAATGTATTTATATCAGCTAATAACCTTGCAGGAATTTAGGAAATACATAATAAAATAAACAAGACCATGCTGATTTACATGCAAAAGCAATGTTTATGAAATGCTAAGCAATGTGTAGCCTTGAAAGGAGACATCACAACTTTCCCACTGGGATGCTAAGCATTGTACTGCAGTGAGAAGTTTAAGGGAGACAGCACAGATCCACAGGTAATATGAAGTGTTGACTGCAGTTGACAAAGAAAAATTATAAATGTAAAACATTCCATGACTCAGGATTCTCTTTGTAAAAACTCTCTGTGCCTCTTGCACATTTTAAGTTGCAATTTTGTTAGGCCACCTCTTTCTTTCCCCTCTTGGGGCTTAGTAATGATATCACAGTGATATTGCAGTGCTAAGATTTGAAATTGCATGTGCTCCTAAATACTGGTTCTAGGAATTTCAAAAATAGAAGAAAGAGAACATATTTCTCTGTATAGGTGCAGACAAAAATATTTTTCTGCCTCATACAGTTAGTTCTGATAAAATGGTCAATGGAGAACATCTGCAAAAGTATCGATCTTATACACCTATCAAATATATGTGAATAAGTATAATCGGTTTTATGTTAGGTTATTGAGACTGTCTGTCCTTAGAAGTGTTATTTGTACAAAGAAGTCTTTTGGGACACCTGGACTTCAAAGGTTATTGCTCTGCCCTGAGAAATTTAACCTGCTAAACTTCCAGGTTTGCGATTTTGACTGTCAGTATTTCAGTGATTATTTTCCCTGGCAATAATATTCAAATTGGCATCCCTGGGACTTCCCTGGTGGTCCGTGATTAAGACTCCACAATTCCACTGCAGGGGGCATGCCTTCCATTCCTGGTCCAGGAACCAAGATCCCACATACCCCCCAAAAAAAAGAAAGAAAGAAAGAAAAAAGATATCTTGTTTCCTGAAAGTATAAATCATTGTGAGGCTGCATGGCACGGGAGCAACTGTGAGGAGATACCCCACGTCGAAGGACAGAGAAGCCCCAGCAAGACAGTAGCAGGGGAGAAATCACATTTAGCATCAAACCCCATTTCTGCCAGAGACGCTCAGAGGGCTCAAACAAACCTTGTACACACCAGGACCCAGAGACTCCACAGAGACTGAGACAGAACTGTGTTTGAATGTCTCTTGTGGAGGTACAGGTCAGCAATGGACTGCCACAGGGGCAGGGGCTCTGGGTGCAGCAGACCTGCATATGGCATAAGCCCTCTTGGAGGACGTCGCCATTAACCCCACCATAGAGCCACCATAACCTACACAGGATTGGGAAACAAATTCTTGGTGGGCACAAACAGAAACTTGTGTGCACCAGGACCCAAGAAAACGATCAGTAACCCCACAAGAGACTGACCCAAACTTATCTGGGAGTGTCCAGGAGTCTCCAGTGGAGGCGTGGGTTGGCCTGCTGCAGGACTGGGGGCATATGCATGAGACCTTTTGAAGGAGGTTGCCATTATCTTCATTACCTCCACCATACTTTGGTAAATAACTGGGAGAGAACACAGCCCCACCCATCAACAGAAAATTGGATTAAAGACTTACTGAACATGGCCCCGCCCATCAGAACAAAGTCCAGTTTCCCCCTTGAGTCAGTTTCTCCCAGAAGGAAACTTCCATAAGCCTCTTACCCTTCTCCATCAGAGGGAAGACAGACTGAAAACCACAATCACAGGAAACTAACCAATCTGATCACGCGGACCACAGCCTTGTCTAACTCAATGAAACCATGAGCCACGCCATGTAGGGACACCCAAGATGGAGAGGTTGNTTTCTCCCAGAAGGAAACTTCCATAAGCCTCTTACCCTTCTCCATCAGAGGGAAGACAGACTGAAAACCACAATCACAGGAAACTAACCAATCTGATCACGCGGACCACAGCCTTGTCTAACTCAATGAAACCATGAGCCACGCCATGTAGGGACACCCAAGATGGAGAGGTTGTGGTGGAGAGTTCTGACAAAATGTGGTCCGCTGGAGAAGGGAATGGCAAACCACTTCAGTATTCTTTCCTTGAGAATCCCATGAACAATATGAAAAGGCAAAATGAAAGGACACTGAAAGATGAACTGCCCAGGTCAGGAGGTTCCCAATATGCTGCTGGAAAGCAGTGGAGAAACAATTCCAGAAAGAATGCAGAGATGGAGCCAAAGAAAAAACAACACTTACTTGTGGATGTGACTCGTGCTGGAACCAAGGTCCAATGCTGTAAAGAGCAATATTGCATAGGGACCTGGAATGTTAGGTCCATGAATCAAGGCAAACTCAAAGTGGTCAAACAAGAGATGGCAAGAGTGAACATTGACAGTAATCAGCAAAATAAAATGGACTGGAATGGGTGAATTTAACTCACATGACCGTTATATCTACTACTGCGAGCAAGAATCCCTTAGAAGAAATGGAGTAGCCATGATAGTTAACAAAAGAGTCCAAAATTCAGTACTTGGATGCAATCTCAAAAATGACAGAATAATCTCTGTTCGTTTCCAGGGCAAATTATTCAACATCACGGTAATCCAAGTCTATGCCCCAACCAGTAATACTGAAGAAGCTGAAGTTGAACAGTTCTACGAAGACCTACAAGACCTTCTAGAACTAACACCCAAAAAAGATGTCCTTTTCATTATAGGGGACTGGAATGCAAAAATAGGAAGTCAAGAAATACCTGGAGTAACGGGCAAATTTGGCCATGGAGTACAGAAAGAAGCAAGGCAAAAGCTAATAGAGTTTTGCCAAAAGAATGTACTGGTCATAATAAACACCCTCTTCCAACAACACAAGAGAAGACTTTACACATGGACATCACCAGATGGTCAATTCTGAAATGAGATTGATTATGTTCTTTGCAGCCAAAGATGGAGAAGCTCTGTACAGTCAGCAAAAACAAGACTGGGAGCTGACTATAGCTCAGACCATGAACTCCTTATTGTGAAATTCACACTTAAATTGAAGAAAGTAGGGAAAACCACTAGACCATTCAGGTATAACCTAAATCAAATCCCTTACAATTATACAGTGGAAGTGACAGATAGATTCAAGGGATTAGATCTGATAGAAAGAGTGCCTGATGAACTATGGGCAGAGGTTCGTGATATTGTACAGCAAACAGGAAGAAAGACCATCCCCAAAGAAAAGAAATACAAAAAGGCAAAATGACTGTCTGAGGAGGCCTTACAAATAGCTGTGAATAGAAGAGAAGCAAAAGGAAAAAGAGAAAAGGAAAGATATAGCCATTTGAATGCAGAGTTCCAAAGAATAGCAAGGAGAGATAAGAAAACTTTCCTCAATGATCAATGCAAACAAATAGAGGAAAACAATAGAAAGGGAAAGTCTAGAGATCTCTTCAAGAAAACTAGAGATACCAAAGGAATATTTCATGCAAAGATGGGCAAAATAAAGGAAAGAAATGATATGGACCTAACAGAAGGAGAAGATATTAAGAGGAGGTACACAGAATACGCAGAAAGTGAAGTCTCTCAGTCATGTCCGACTCTTTGCGACTCCATGGACTGTAGCCTATCAAGCTTCTCCATCCATGGGATTTTCCAGGCAAGAGTGCTGGAGTGGACTGCCATTTCCTTCTCCAGGTGATCTTCCTGACCCAGGAATCAAACCCAGATCTCCCGGATTGCAGGCAGATGCTTTACCGTCTAAGCCACTAGGGAAGCTGAATATACAGAAGAACTATACAAAAAAGATCTTCATGACCCAGATAATGGCAATGGTGTGATTACCAACCTAGAGCCAGACATCCTGGAATGCAAAGTCAAGTGGGCCTTAGGAAGCATCACTACAGACAAAGCTAGTGGAGGTGATGGAATTGCAGTTGAGCTATTTCAAATCCTGAAAGATAATGCTGTGAAAGTGCTGCACTCAATATGCCAGCAAATTTGGAAAACTCAGCAGTGTCCACAGAACAGGAAAAGGTCAGTTTTCATTCCAATCCCAAAGAAAGGCAATGCCAAAAAATCCTCAAACTACTGCACAATTGCACTCATCTCATATGCTAGTAAAGTAATACTCAAAATTCTTCAAGCCAGGCTTCAACAGTTTGTGAGCCTTGAACTTCTAGATGTTCAAGTTTGATTTAGAAAAGGCAGAGGAACCAGAATCAAATTGCCAACATCCATTGGATCATCGAAAAAGCAAGAGAGTTCCAGAAAAACATCTACTTCCGCTTTATTAGATGAGCCAAAGCCTTTGACTGTGTGGATCACAATAAATTGCAGAAAATTCTTAAAGAGATGGGAATACCAGACCACTTGACCTGTCTCTTGAGAAATCTGTATACAGGTCAGGAAACAACAGTCAAAACTGGACATGAAACAATAGACTGGTTCCAAATCAGGAAAGGAGTATGTCAAGGCCATATATTTTCACCTTGTTAATTTAACTTATATGCAGAGTACATCATGAGAAATGCTGGGCTGGAAGAAGCACAAGCTGGAATCAAGGTTGCTGGGAGAAATATCAATAACCTCAGATCAGAAGATAACACCACCCTTACGGCAGAAAGTGAAGAGGAACTAAAGATCCTCTTGATGAAAGTGAAAGAGGAGAGAGAAAAAGTTGGCTTAAAGCTCAACACTCAGCAAACTAAGACCATGGCATCTGGTCCCTTCACTTCATGGCACATAGATGGGGAAACAGTGGAAACCATGACAGACTTTATTTTGGGGGGGGCTCCAAAATCATTGCAGATGGTGACTGCAGCCATGAAATTGAAAGACACTTGCTCTTTGGAAGGAAAGTTATGACCAACCTAGACAGCATATTAAAAAGCAGAGACATTACTTTGCCAACAAATGTTTGTCTAGTCAAGGCTATGGTTTTTCCAGTGGTCAAGTATGGTTGTGAGAGTTGGACTATTACGAAAGCTGAGTGCAGAAGAATTGATGCTTTTTAACTGTGTTGTTGGAGAAGACTCTTGAGAGTCCCTTGGACTGCAAGGAGATCCAGCCAGTCCATCCTAAAGGAGATCAGTCCCGGGTGTTCATTGGAAGGACTGATGTTGAAGCTGAAACTCCAATCTTTTGGCCACCTGATGCGAAGAGCTGACTTAGTTGAAAAGACCCTGATGCTGGGAAAGATTGAAGGCAGGAGGAGAAGGGGACGATAGAGGATGAGAGGGTTGGATGGTATCACTGACTCAATGGACATGAGTTTGTGTAAACTCCAGGAGTTGGTGATGGACAGAGAGGCCCGGGGTGCTGCAGTAAATGGGGTAGCAAAGAGTCAAACATGACTGAGCAACTGAACTGAACTGAGAAGAGCACTTTTGGAATTCCCTTTCTTCTTCCTTTATACATAAATATTCTAGTAACTCCATGAAAATGCTGAATTCTTCATTCAAAGAGTTCAAAACTCTGTCTCATTTCAATTAAATCCAGTAAATCCTGGGACATTCTGAATTACAATAACAGAGATAAGAACCTTGAGATCACATAGTTTTTTTTTTTAAAGGAGAGGGAAGAAAATCATTTTTAGCTAATAGCATATTTACAGAGGACATACTTAGCATCTTCCTTGAAGCCCGGAATTTGAAAAATAGAATATATCTTGAACTTCTCTTTTACTTTTAACTTGAATTTCCAGCATCTATTTGCAAAACCGTATTCATATATAGCATTCCAGTTCGTCATTGGAATCTCTTGATTTACAGACGAACAAATTAGAGAGCAACTGGGTTGAGTAAGAATGTCAGAATCACACACAAAGGAGAAAAAGAGTAACATTAAAATGTTAAGCACTAATTTCTGAGTGTACGGACCAGCAGCTGTTTCTGAAGGAATAAAATTAATTCCATGTGAGACTTTATCTAGTAATTAAATAAATTCTAGCCTCTATTCTAGTGTTAGGGGAAAAAAATTCTGAAATGTTACAGAAATAGACTCAGTTAAATGGAAGAGAAATCCTTTCCTGTATTACTCATAAAGAATCTTTTTCTAGATCACTCGTCATAGCTATCATTTTACTTTGCTTTTCTTATTTCAAACAGTATAAAGGAAAAATATTTGAGTACATGTTTATGGGTTCATGATAAGGAGAAGAAAAAGTAATAGTTTCTTTCATGTTTATCTTCTCTTCCTGTCATCTAATTTTATATTGTACTATAGGAGATCCATCCAGTCAAGCCTAAAGGAAATCAGTCCTGAATATTCATTGAAAGGACTGCTGCTGAAGCTGAAACTCCAATACTCTGGCCACCTAATGCAAAGAACCGACTCATTGGAAAAGACCCTGATGCTGAAGACTGAAGACAGGAGAAGAAGGGCACGACAGAGGATGAGATGGATGGCATCACCGATGTGATGGACAGGAGTTTGAGTAGGCTCCAGGAGTTGCTGATGGACAGGGAAGCCTGGCATGCTGCAGTACATGGGGTCGCAAAGAGTCAGACACAACTGAGCGACTGAACTGAACTGAACTGATATTCAAAATTATTATTCATTCTCCTCCCCTTACAGAATATCTTAATTTTAACTAAGCATAACATTTCTGTAAACAAATTGCCTTAAAGTAGACTCTGTTATCCGTCTAGCATTCTTGATGCTTTCATGAAATGACATGTATAAGAAAATACAGATATATAAGGAGGCAGAGGACTTCCCAGGTGCCACTACTGGTAAAGAACCTGCCTGCCAGTGCAGGAGAAGTAAGAGACTGGGGTTCGATCCTTGAGTAGGGAAGATCCCATTGCAGAGCACATGGCAACCCACTCCAGTATTCTTGTCTGGAGAATCCCATGGACAGAGAGGAGCTTGGCTAGCTATAGTTCATAGAGTTGCAAAAAGTTTGAAGTGACTGAGCATGCACACAAGGAGGCAGCATAGGAAAAGCACTTGAGTCCCAACTAGAAAAAAAAAATTTTTTTAATTAAGTAATTAAGGGTTACTTTAATTTCTTCTTTCTATTAACTACAGTGAGGAAGGGAAAGATATGATTAGCTAAAGTGAAAGTGTTAGTCACTCAGTTGTGTCCGACTCTTTGTTGACCCTATGGACTGTACCCCACCAGGCCCTTCTGTCCATGGGTTTTCCCAGGCAGGAATACTGGAGTGGTTGCTATTTCCTTCTCCAGGGGATCTTCCCAACCTAGGGATCAAACCTGAGTCTCCCACACTGCAGCAGATTCTTTACCGCCTGAGTCACCAAGGACACCGCTAAGGCAAATCCATATTTCAAATAATCAAGGAGCAGAATGAGAGAATCAATTGTCTGGCCAATTTATAAGAGAAGCAATTGTATTTTCTGATGTTAATTTGACCTTATTGAGTCAAATCATCCATTCACTAGGATGAGACATAAATTAGGAAAGACTATGGGGTGTGTCTAGGAGCTGAAACAACACAGATAAATAATCATGATATCAACTTAGAGTGACTGGATGGAGTGGTATAATTGAAGAAAATTCTGCAGCAACATAGAGGGGGAAGGCATTATTTTGTTTGGGAGTAATAGGCAAGGGTGAAAAAAGACTTCAAGGTGATAATGTGTTTTCTACCACACCATCCAAATGGTCTCTTGCTGTGTGAATAGGTTAATAGAAAAATTACTTATAAAACTATGTGTTGTGGCATAAGTAGTAAGCTCTTCCTTCATCAAGATTTAACAAAGTTGGATAGTTAATTGTACATTCTTTTATAGTTACTGCCTGCTGACTCAAGTGGAAAACTCCTTTTCAAAATCTCTATTATCTGGCTTTAACCTATCTTTCTGATTTGATGTTTCAACAAGTCAGTTTCTACTTACTACACTTCAGAAAGCTAGAATATTCTGGAGATCATGTGTCCTGTATATAATTTTACTATTTCTTCTGCCTAAAATGTCCTTTCTACTTTTGTCTGTCATGATTACCAATCTCTCATTCCAGAGTTAACTCAAATGCTATGTCACCCATCTCTCTATTCATCAGTAGTGGGTTAAAGATTTCATAAATTCATTGTCATTCACCTACCAAGAGGTAGGGTCTATTTATCTACTCCCTTAAATCTGGGCTGAGTCAAATCTGACTATTTTGACCAATAGAATATGACAGATACTGTATTATATCACTTCTGGATCTAACCTTTCAGAGAAATGGTAGCTTCTTCATCCTCCTTCATAGTATGTTCCCTCGGGGTAAGCATGTGAGAAGTCCAACCACCTTGCCATGCTGTGAGGAAGCCTGAGCCATCCACGTGCTGTAGCCCACAGTTAGAGACTGAGATTTTGGGAGTGAGACTCCCAGCCATGCCCGAGTTCCCAACATCCCAGTTGAGGCTGTAGACGTGTGAGTGAAGACAATGTCTTGTGATGACTAGCCTCACTGAATCTTTAGATGGCTGCATTGCCAGCTTGCCAGCTTGGAATACTGTCTTGCTTTTCAACACTGTTATAGAGCACACATACCCACGAGCACACAAGTTCAACAAGACCAGAAGAACTGAGAAGGGAGCTGGATCTTTGGAGGGGCCTGAATAGGATCAACATCTTGGCTAAGTCTAGGAGACACCATTCATATTATGCTGGTTTTGCTTTTTATGATACTGTACAAAACAAGACCTTAGAGGAAGAAAACATGTGTTCAGTCAGCCATCCTGAACTTGAAGTATGAATTATCCGCTGGTCTTTTAAATGGATCTTTCTTCCTTCTTCCTACTGGTTATAACTGTTTTAGAAGTCTCAGAAAATATCAGAGTTGGTTGTTTTAAAATGTATACTACTCTGGCATCTGTGTTCTTTGTAAGATCAGCCAAAAATCTTTTATAATTTACTATTGTGGAAGATCCTCTAGATCTGGTTAAATTAAAAGAGGGCTATTAACAGTTTCCCAGATGGAGGAAAAAAGAGACTGTGGGTTCAAAGACAATTATAATTCTGCAAATGTTCCCATGTATTTGCATTTGCTTCTTGACTTTATCACACAATAAAACTAACAACTTTCTGCATCCAAATGCAACAGAAAACAATCTTTACTGAGAAAAAAAATTTTTAAGATGAATTGTTGTGTGCTAAAGTCTTATTGAGGGCTTCCCTGGTGGCTCAGATGGTAAAGAATCCGCCTGCATGCAGAAAACCCAGGTTTGATCCCTGGATCAGGAAGATCCCCTGGAGAAGGGAATGGCAACCTACTCCAATATTCTTGCCTGGAGAATTTCATGGACAAAGGAGTCTGGTGTGCTATATTGTCCATGGGGTCACAAAGAGGCAGACACAACTGAGGGACTAACACAACAGCAAAGTCTTATTCAAACATTTTGGCAATTTCTAATTGTCAAATTAGACTTACCTAAGGCTTAAAGCTCAACATTCAGAAAATGAAGATCATGGCATCCGGTCCCATCACTTCATGGCAAATAGATGGGGAAACAGTGTCAGACTTTATTTTTTGGGCTCCAAAATCACTGTAGATGGTGACTGCAGCCATGAAATTAAAAGATGCTNCTCAATGGGCGTGAGTCTGAGTGAACCCCGGGAGTTGGTGATGGACAGGGAGGCCTGGCGTGCTGCGATTCATGGAGTCGCAAAGAGATGGACATGACTGAGTGAGTGAACTGAAGTGAACTGAAGGCCTAATGGGACTAGAAAACATTTTCTGAGAGCAGAATAGATTCTAGATAAAGAAAGAACTAAGTGTTTTGACTTTAAGTATTTTTTAAATCAAAATGCATAATATCTGTTTATAAATGGGTGTATATACATCCCAGAAGGCAATGGCACCCCACTCCAGTACTCTTGCCTGGAAAATCCCATGGATGGAGGAACCTGGAAGGCTGCAGTCCATGGGGTCGCTAAATCGGACATTGAGCGACTTCACTTTCACTTTTCACTTTCATGCATTGGAGATGGAAATGGCAACCTTCCAGTGTTCTTGCCTGGAGAATCCCAGGAACGGGGGAGCCTAGTGGAGTCTATGGGGTCACACAGAGTCAGACATGACTGAAGTGACTTAGCAATACATCTGCAAAATCAAAACCTTCTTTTCCAGAGATTTTTCTACTATTTCAACAGTCCAATACAGCAAACTAGTATCTCTAGTATATCTTATGATTGAAACAAATATCAATATCACCTGGAACCTCAGAGGAAAGTATAAGATAGTGTTAGTCTCTCAGTTGTGTCTGATTCTTTGTGATCCCATGGACTGTAAGCCACTAGGCTCCTCTGTCCATAGAATTCTCCAGGCAAGAATAATGTAGTGGGTAGCCATTTCCTTTTCCAGAGGATCTTCCTGACCCAGGGATCGAACTTGGGTCTTCTGCAATGGAGGCAGATTCTTTACTGTCTGAGCCACCAGTGAAGCCCATTATAAGATAAGCAGATAATGATTTGATAAACGTGAGCACATGCATGTTCATGGAGCCAATGACAAAATTTCTTCCACTGCTTATAGGATATATAAGCTTTTCCTAATTCCAAATTCTGTCTCTTCTGCCTCTCTTGTCTCTCAAATTTGTAAATAAAATTTTAAACCTAGGAAACTATCTTTCTCACTTGCTCCTTCGTTGGTTTATTCATTCAGTAAATATTCATTAAGCCCTCACTATGTTTTGGGCACAGTTTTAGGCACTGGGAATACATCAATGAAATGACATCAAAGATTCCTTCTCTAGTGGAGTTCATATTTTTGTGAGGTCAGGAAGAGACAGGCATTAAAGCATAAATTTAATAAATATGTAAATTATATTTCAGAAGCCAAAGATTATGGAACTTGTTCAGAATAAGTGCTGCCAGGAGTACATGGGAAGAAGGCGGGGTGCCGTTGATCTAGCTCAAGCCCTTGGCTTCCAGTAAAGTTCTTCACAGCTTCTCCAACTTACAGTGACTGTTCCATCCTATGAACCTTTGTACAACACTACTTGACAATCTGCATCACCCAAGTGATTTTTCTTAAATACTATCTTATATTGACATGGGAAGTAAACTAGAGACAATTGGAAGTCTAGTTCTAGCTCTTTTACTTGGTACATCATATAACCTGTCTATGTGGTTTCCTCATTTTTTAAATGAAAGATATAAACTAGATGTTATCTGAATATGTTTTGAAATTAAAACATTGTAATTTTTATGTGAAGTGTTCTTCCCTCACACACATTTTCACCATAAAAATCAAAAAAATGTGTGTTTCACCAAAAGAATGTGTGTTCTTTCTAGAACCATCATACATGTAATGTATAGTAAGTTGTTGATTTTCTGGCAAAAACATCATCAAAACAAAATTTAGTGATGAATAAACTTTTTCAGGCATATCCCAAACTCTCTACTGGCTGCAAAAAATTCATGCAATGAATTTGTCTCTCTCTCTCTTTCTCTCTCTCTAGCCTCTTAGTAAAGTGTGGATTTTAAAGAAAGTTAACTTCAAACTCTATCACTAATATTCTATGGATCCAAATGTTTTATTTTAAAAGCCTGTACAGAACCAATACAATATTGTAAAGTAAAATAATAATAATAAATAAATAAAAGAAAAAATGAAGAAAAGAAAAAAAAGAATAAATTTTAAAAAATAAAATAAAAAGCCTGTAATTCTCTCTTTGAAAATCTGTCCCTTCAAAGCTTCCACATAATTTAGGATTTACATTGCCACAGGGCTTCCCAGGTGGCTCCGTGGTAAAGAACTCGCCTGCCAATGCAGGAGATACATTGCCACATAATCATTCCCAGTAACTAGTCAATCTGTAAATTTGGAAAAGAAATTAATGCACTACACTGCCCAGATCAGTGCTTAGTAGACTTTGATGTGCATAGGAATCACCTGGGCATCTTGTAAAAATGCAGATTCTCATTCAGTAGGACTGTGGATGAAACTTGCATTTCCAACAAGTTTATAGGTGGTGCCAAGATCATGGTATCTGGTCCCATCACTTCATGGGAAATAGATGGGGAAACAGTAGAAACAGTGTCAGACTTTATTTCTGGGGGCTCCAAAATCACTGCAGATGGTGATTGCAGCCGTGAAATTAAAAGACGCTTACTCCTTGGAAGGAAAGTTATGACCAACCTAGATAGCATATTCAAAAGCAGAGACATTATTTTGCCGACTAAGGTCCATCTAGTCAAGGCTATGGTTTTTCCAGTAGTCATGTATGGATGTGAGAGTTGGACTGTGAAGAAGGCTGAGCGCCAAAGAATTGATGCTTTTGAACTGTGGTGTTGGAGAAGACTCTTGAGAGTCCCTTGGACTGCAAGGAGATCCAACCAGTCCATTCTGAAGGAGATCAGCCCTGGGATTTCTTTGGAAGGAATGATGCTGAAGCTGAAACTCCAGTACTTTGGCCACCTCATGCGAAGAGTTGACTTTGATGCTGGGAGAGATTGGGGGCAGGAGAAGAAGGGGACGACAGAGGATGAGATGGCTGGATGGCATCACTGACTCAATGGGCGTGAGTCTGAGTGAACTCCGGGAGTTGGTGATGGACAGGGAGGCCTGGCGTGCTGTGATTCATGGGTCGCAAAGAGTCGGACACGACTGAGCTACTGAACTGAACTGAACTGAACTGAATCCTGCTTGTCTACATACCACACTTCTAATATTGAGGGGCTAAAGGAAAATGATGGCAATATTAAACACTTTCAAGATGAAAGTATGATTCATCCATTTTTAACACCACAGGATTGCTGAAACTACTTTTCTCCCCATTTAAAAATTTTGCCATTTTCTTACAGTCTATCCTATTTGTAGATAGTTCCCCTGAAAGATCTTGTCCCCACAAAGATAAAGCTTCAAGCAGGCAGCCTAACAGATGCATTATGATGTTCCCAGCCAGGGCAGGAGGAGCACCAGGCTGCAGAGCAAGCTCACCCGGCCCTGACCAGCATGTGTCCACACCAAGCCCTCCCTCCTTCTGTGAGCAGAGGACACTATGAGAGGGGGCTGAGAGGGGGCTTCTGTGGCCAGGACAACAAGGTCCCTGGAGTACGCAGTTAAGATCTCATTTGAGAGTGGCAGCAGAAAGCAAGACTCAGCATGAAGCAGGGCTGCAAACCTCAGTGTATATTCAGTTGTTCCATCAGACTTCTTACAAAGCATAAATTCAAAGAGAGACTTGTTAAGAATTTGGAAATAGCAACCACAGAGGCAACTCCAAGCACAGGGCTCTTCTGAACAGGGGCCCCAAAGTACTGCACTGACCACACCCACAGACCCTGTACTTGTCTAGATACATAAGAATACAACTATTTAATACCATCCACCTACAGCTGTTAAAAACTGGTGGAGGATCAGTTCTTCTTGGAGAATTGGCTGATTCCAAGTCTGGGCCAGGGAAAGTACAAGTAGAACATGGGTCACCCACTGTCAGAAAGCAAAGTACCCAGAGACAAAAAGAAATGTAGCAAGTAGATAGACGTAAGAGCCAGTGTAAATACGCTTCCATTGGTCACATTTAGGATAACTTGGGTATCAAAATTTGTAACTATAATTGATTGCAATACATTGGATAAATAAAAATCCATGAAAATAGCATGATACTCAAAAAGAAAATAAGAGAAAACAGGAAAATTATATTTGTATATAAATAATATATAAAATTATATATATTATATGTATAAATTATTATATAAATATAATATAATAAATATATAACAAATTTTAAAGATATACATCTTATATATTTTCTGATATGTAGTTTTAAAGTCAAATTGAATTGACCTCTAATTACTAAAAAGTTTTAGACTCTTTTGTAAAACAGCCCAAGTTTTTATTTACTTCCTAGTTGAAACACATTGCACTTTAAGAAAGTAGCTTGTGAAATGTATGCGTTTTAATTATGCTCTGTTTAAAGCATAATTAGATAGCATGAGTTTTAATTAGGTACTGAGATTTTGTTTTCATTCTTTTGTATGCCATTGAATATGTGAGGGTGTTTATGATGTTAAAGACCTGACTCTTAATTAGTTTCCACCCATTCTGATCTTTCTCTGAAATAATAAGTCCACATCAGCTATTGTATACAGATAAATATGCACAATTTTCTCAGAGAGAAAGATTTTCTAAGAAATTGAATTTGTGAACATAGTAAAAGAGCATTCATTTTTCTAGCTATTTTACCTGTGGATAAATGCTTGGGTTAAAGTTTCATAGATCTTCACCATTTTTATGAATGTTTAAGAATTTTTTTTTTTTAATAATAGCCAGGAGAATTTGTTTAGAGCATGTTGTCCCACTTATTTCTCAGCGTTCCTACAAGGTAGGTATTATTTTCTCTTCTTTAGGAAGGGCTTAGACTGAAATTAAAATATACAGAAGACTTATTTGATTCAAAAAAATCATGTTCTTTCTGAAAAATCAACTAGCATCATTAGAAATTAAAATTTAGAAAGTAAAATGAAAATACACCATATCTACAAGTTTCTACACGTTTGGGCACAGTAATATGAAATAAACAGTTTTGTTGCTGGTAAGAAATCCTAATGAGACTAATTAACCATGAAAACAGATGTTTCTCAACCTGTCTTAAATATGAAGGGATTAGGCCCTGTGAAATTATAGGAACATTCACTCTCTCAAGCTATAAGAGAAACATTAAGCAGTGATCTTTTCATTTGCTTTTTCAGAGGTGAAAATAGTCATGAACCAAAAAGAAACATATTTCTATATGCTTAATCAAAAGAGGAATACTGAAAATATGTCAATAAGTAGAGGTAAATTAATTACATAACCATCTCAAACATTATCAATGACCCCCATGCCCCTCCCCCCAAGAAGGCATCAAGACTTCCCACTTTGTGTGTTCCTATCACTATGCCAGAAAAAAAAATCATTTTTTAGACTGGTCTTTGCTCTGTATGCTATACTACACTTTCGTGAATAACACTATTGATTTTTTAATAGTTGATGAAACTTTAAAGCCAAAAATTGGACCCAAGAACAATATCAAAGTGATTGTCTTCTATCGAAAGGACAAAGTTTTCTGCCTTTTGACATCTGTAAAATTTGGATATTGTTATCTCATGGATCCAGCAGTAGGATTAAATAAGAATAACAAACAAAGCTATTTTGGTATCTGATATACAATAGATTCTTGCAGTGGGTTGAACTGTGTCCCCTAAAAAGACATGTCCATGCCTTAGTTCCTGCAAATGTTATCTTATTTGGAAAAAAAGGTCTTTGCAGATTTATGTTAAGAATCTTGAGGTGAAGATTTTATCCTAGCTTGTCTAGGTGGCTGCTAAATGCAATGGTAGGTATCCTTAGAGAAGAACAGATATGAAGATGGAGTCAGAGATTGGAGTGTTGTGGCCACAAGCTAAGGACACCAAAGAATTCCTTAGGCCATCAGAAGCTAGAAGAAGTCAAGAAGGATTTTACCCTAGAGCCAACAGAGGGATTCCTATATCTTCATTGCATAAGTCTGGCCTCCAGAACTACAAGTGATATTTTTTTCTGTTTCAAGCCACCCTGTTGTGGTAATTTATTATGGTAGTGATGGGAAACTATTATAGTTTTCACATGATAGTTAATAATATTTAAGTTAAAGTCATTGATATGTCTTCCTGTTGGTTGAATTCCATGGCTCTCCATCTTCAATGCACATTTATATCATCTGTTGCTGTTCAGTTGCTCAGATGTGTCCAACTCTTTGAGACCCCATAGACTGAAGCATGCCAGGTTTCCCTGTCCTTCACCATCTCCCGGACCTTGCTCAAACTCATGTCCATTGAGTCAATGATGCCATCCAACCATCTCATCCTCTGTGATCCCCTTTTCCTCCTGCCTTCAATCTTTCCCAGCATCAGGGTTTTTTTCCAAAGAGTCAGTTCTTCACATCAGGTGGCTAAAATATTGGAGCTTCAGCTTTAGCATCAGTCCTTCCAATGAATTTTCAGGGTTGATTTCCTTTAGGATTGACTGGTTTGATCTCCTTGCAGTCAAGTGACTCTCAAGAGTCTTTTCCAACACCACAATTCGAAAGTATCAATTCTCCAGCGCTCAGCCTTCTTTATGAGCCAACTCTCACACCTGTATATGACTACTGGAAAAACTATAGCTTCAATTAGACGGACCTTTGTCTGCAAAGTAATGGCTCTGCTTTTTAAATCACTGGGAAATTCCTAAAACATATATGGCCAGACCCAAATCCCAAGATTCTGGTTTAATAGTAGGGGGTGGAGAAGAGATATGAGTCTCAGTGATTTTTTAAAATCTCCCAGGTAAATATAATGTAAAGCAAATGGTAAGATTAACTGTTAACATTACCATTCAAGAGTCTGTCTTACCCATTAGATTTTGAGCTCTGTCAGGACAGGAGCTATTTTTTAACTGCTCCTAACAAACAAAGTACCTGACATATAGTAATGTATTTGTTGAATAACTGAAAGAATATCTAACTCTCTGCTGCTGCTGCTGCTGTTGCTAAGTCGCTTCAGTCGTGTCCAACTCTGTGCAACCCCATAGATGGCAGCCCACCAGGCTCCTCCGTCCCTGGGATTCTCCAGGCAAGAATACTGGAGTGGGGTGCCATTGCCTTCTCCGTCTAACTCTCTAACATATGTTTATTCAAATGTGAAACATGAATGAAACATGACTCCTAAACTCAAGCAGTTCTTGAACATGATAGAAGGAGAAGACAGGTTGGGGTAGAGAAAAGATGTTGTCTAGGAATAGTAACAATTATATGTAGAATCATATTCAGTTTCAAATAATAGAAACCCTAAAGTAATAGTCGATTAAATAAATAGAAGTTTTCTCACTTGCAAAAGAAATCCAGCAGTAGAGGAGAACTGGCAAGATAGTCTCAAGTTATCATGGACCTGAGCTTCTCTCTTGTTCCTCCTCCTTTCTCAGCACACAGTTCCTGTTTCATGGCCCACTCTGGCTAACTAAGTTCCAGAGGGGAAAAGCACATTTCCAGCCAGACGTAAGGGTGAAAAAGGACAAACACATCTCATTAAGGACCCCCTGAATGGACATACATGACGCTCCCACCTGTATCCTCATAACCACAGTTTAGTCATATGAGCATCCCTATCTACAAGAGACAGTACTGCTTTAAGTCACACAGTTATGTACTTCCAGCTGCAAACTGAAAGTTGGACTTATTATTAAAGAAAATGCATATTCATAGGAACGAATTACTATCTGTCATCGTAATGAACTCTGATAGAACAAACTGAGGAACTGTGTTATAATAAAGGTCCATAATACTTTGGCAGCACGGGAAAAGGAGCTAAAATTCCAACTGCAAACATTAGAAAAGGCTTCATCTGAAAGGTGTCGTCTGAGCCATGAAATTTAAATAGAACAACAAACAAGTAAAAACACCTTCTGGGCAGGGGGAATATTATGAACGAAAGCATAGATATGGGAAGGTACAGAGTATATACCAGAAAAAGTACATTTAGTAAATAATAACAAGAGACATACAGAAACCATGTTTGAATCAGTACCCATACTACTTAATAGTTGGGTAGTGGCCAGTTATTAGATTTAGATGAGAAGACAAAAAGCCGTTTGTAAATAATAAAATTGGAAAATTATATATGATAAGACTAAAGTAAAAGTCTCAATCAGCGATGGAGGGACATAATTGTCACATTAAGACCTTTGGGTTTTTTCTGCTATTAGTAGTAACAGTAAGGAGGAACTTCCCCTGTGACTCAGTGGTAAAGGATCCGCCTGCAATGCTAGAGATGCAGGTTTGATCCCTGGGTAAAGCATATGCCCTGGAGGCGAGAATGGCAACCCACTCTAGTATTCTTGCCTGGAAAACCCCATGGACAGAGGATCCTGGCCAGCTACTGTCCATGGAGTCACAAGACTCATATGTGACTTAGCAAATGAACAACAACAGTAAGAAAACTGAGTATTAGTAAAAATTACACTGTTCCTTCTTTAAGGACCTGAAGTAGGAAATGGCAACCCACTCCAGCATTCTTGCCTGGAGAATTCCAAGGACAGAAGAGCCTGGTGGGCTACAGTCCATGGGATTGTGAGAGTCAGACAGAGTGAGTTTCATTTTTACTTCTTTAAGAAAAGTCCATTTGGTAATTTTAAGTATACACTTTGGTGATTTTAATAATAAAAAAAGCTACAAAGGGGAAATCTACTAGAATTCTTTCACACCATTTTATTCCCTCTTTCAGCTTTCAAACCATCCAGCAGACACATGCAGAAAAAAATCTGTTTGAAAATTATAAGTGAAAGATGTTTTATAAACTCCAGATGGAATTTGGTCTCTACTCAGATCAAATATAAAAAGACACCCAGGCACCAGGGTAGATACCTAGCAAGTAAATTCTATCTGACTTTGTGAATAGAAATTTTCTGCATTTTACTAACTAAACGTTAGCATAGAAGCTAAGTAAATATGCTAAGTAATTATGGGGAGGGGACGGAGAAAGTGGAAGAATGGTGAAAGGTTACAATTACTTATTGAGAACTTACAACATAAGAGGCACACACTTCCAGATATTTTACATCCAACGTCTCGTTATATCCAACAGCCTTATGCCCCAAGTATAACTGAAGTTCAGTAAGGTTAAGTGTCTTATCCAAATCATTGGATGACCAAGATCCAAAAACTGAAATCTGTCTAACTCAAAAATATTTTTATTTTCCATATAGGTGATGTGCACTTTCCTGCCCAGCCAATCATTTATAATTCCAATTTCACTTTTTCTATTTACCTAGATGTTTCAAATTTTAATACTCTGATTTTCTCCTCCATTTCCAAGTCATCTCATTTTGTGACTTCTGATGTAATATATAAACATTTCAAATTTTAAGAAAAAGTTTACCAAAGGAGTTAACCTGTACTATTTTGAAGGCTCCCCAGTCTTTATTGTCCTTTGCATAAACAGGTGCTGATAGATTTTAAGTTTTGTCTTTTCTCTTTTCTGCAGGTGCTTGCTTATGCTTCAGTGGTGGGCTAAAATGTTTGACAGCATTCTTTGCTAAAGGGGAAAATCCTGATCAATCTAGGCACTAAATCAATTGTATACCACCTAATCGAGCGTGTATTTATTCAAAGAGTATTTACAAGATTTGACTACTGTGAGTTGGGGACTTAGAGTACATACCACAAGTTGTTACTTATGTTCCCCATGGGCTTCCCTGGTGGCTCCGATGGTAAAGAATCCACCAGCAACGTAGGAGACCTGGATTTGATCCCTGGGTCAGGAAGATCCCCCGGAAAAGGGCATGGCAACCCACTCGTGTTCTTGCCTGGAGGATCCCATGGACAGAGAAGCCTGATGGGCTACAGTCCATGGGGTCTCAAAGAGTCAAACACTACTGAGCAACTAAGCACACGTGTTCCCCATCCTCTGAATCTATCTTCCCAGCTTGTGCCTTTCACTGCACCATCTGCTCCATGAACGGCAATTGCAAGAAATCATATTAGGACTACCACCATTTTCTAAATACACTACAGTTTCCCCAATCTGCAGTTTTATTTACTCCTTTCTCCCTACCCAGAAACCTACTCATGTCTCACCTTATAGGAAACCTATTCATCCACAGCTGAAAGATCACCCTTTCAGGAGACCTTTCCACCCACCAGAGAGGAAAGTTCTCTCTTCTTCATGCCAATCGCTATAGCATTGTATTTGTTCTTCCAGTCACTTTTGATTGTCTTTTTATTATATAACGATATACACAGGTACAAAATACATTTATATATATAAACCAAATATCTGGCTTAAAAAACTATTTTAACGTCAATATCGCCCTTCCACATACTCATCCTAATCTGAAATGCTCCAACCCTAAATTAATATTACTCTGATCAAGTCACTTTTCACACTCTAGTTTATATTACTGATCTGAGTATATATATATGTGTGTGTGTGTGTGTGTGTGTGTGTGTGTGTGTGACTCTCCAGTTAGAATATAAGAATTTTTAATCTTATCTATAGTCTCTGCAGTTTTGTAGTTCTATGATAATTTCTGACCTTTCTTTTGATCTGCTTTTCATTTCTATCAGTCAATCAGCACTTACCATTTTCCATTTTGTATTACTACTATATTTCCATATTTACCTGTTTTATCTTCTCAGATGAGGAAAAGAGGGAAGAATTTTAATTTTATCTGCTGCTGAGCATAGAAAAGTACTAAGTAGCAAGGGGTGTTGTTTGGTCACTAAGTCATGATCAACTCTTTGTGACCCCATTGACTGTGACCCCATTGACTTTAGCCCCATTGGCAGGCTCCTCTGCCCATGGGGATTTCTCAGGCAAGCTTACTGGAGTGGGTTGTCATTTCCTTCTCCAGGGGATCTTCCCAACACAGGGGTTGAATCCAAGACTCCTGCTTTGGCAGGTGGATTCTTTACAACTGAACCACCAGGGAAACCCATGAAGAAGTATTCACAACAGATTTGGCTTACCCTCCTGACCATTAATGGAATACCAGAAATAAGAAACTAGTACCTCTGGTTCCTTGTAAAATAAACTCTTTGTGAAAATAAATATATGAATCTTGCATTTTCCATCAGTTCACACAAATGCTCAGCTTAGCACATTTTAACCAACACTTACTAAATTTTTAATTTTAAGTATTAAAGAAGTCAGATCACATGTCCAGGATGATTTTCCTCGGCCTTTTTGCACTGTCATCAAAGCTACAAGGAGCCTGTATTCAATATCCAGCTTAATAATATCAATCTATCTGACCAAGCTTATGTCTTCACTAATGCCTGCCCCTGCCCCATGACCCAAATCTACAAACCAAAATAATTGGTTTATCTACCCTGTGACAATCCCAAATACTTCTATCAAACTTTCTTTCTCACAGTTTCACAAAAGACACTTTGCAAAAGACATTTTCCAAGCACACTCAATACAAGGTAGTTATTAGGGAGCAGGTATTAACATGGTTTTTCATCTGGAATTGAAAGTATTTCAAAAGATGATCAGAGACTCTGAATACCTGAGAAATAAATGTGCACGTGTTTACACTGACCATCAGATATACAATCTAGATAATCCTGCCTTGGATTTTCTCATTCAAAGTTTTCAATTTGTAGATCTTACGAAATTAAACACCAGCCTGGCCTTTGAGTACTTAGGTCTAGTCTCGTTGAGACGGCTTTAGCAAATAATCTTCAAAGACTGCACACTTAGCTAAGATGATTGAGGGAAAAGAACGAAATTCTCAAACCATGAAGAATATTTATCTTGAAGCTAAAATCTTTATGGAATAATGAGTAACAAAACAAAATCTCAAAGATAGACGCTGTTATCCATCACATGAACGGATTTAAATGTTCTAGTTCAGAACTATACCACTGCCAAAGTAAGCAATTACACGTGCGTTTCCACATGCTGAGAATCACTTCCTCTTACCGGAAAAAGTCAGGTGACTAGTCAAATGAGGACTGCTGAAGGAAAAAAGAAAAAAATATATATATCTATGGAAGTCTTTACAGCAGACTAAGACAAGTTCCTTTCCCTACTCCCTAGTTCCAGCAGCAAATTCTCCCAATTATTTCACCTCTTTTTGGTTATATTTTCATCCACATCTGAATAAAATGCTTATACTGCTATTTCTTGATCTGCCAGTTTAGAAATTAATTATTTACTTTCAGGTATGATAGATCAGTAGTTCACATTCTTAAAAATGCTGCCCCTATACTTGCTTCTTTCCCTTCTTCCCACCTTACAATAAAATTGTATCTTAATTTTGGCTAATTTCGTAGTCAGCCCTTAAATTACTATTATTTCATACTTATTGGACTTCCTCGGTGGCTCAGATGGTTAAGAATCTGCCTGCAATGTGGGAGGCCCAGGTTCAATCCTGGGGTCAGGAAGATCGCTTGGAGGAGGAATGGCAACCCGCTCCAGTATTGCTTTGAGAATTCCATGGACAGAGGAGCCTGATGGGCTACAGTCCATGGGGTCACAGAGTCAGACATGACTGAGCGACTAACACTTTCATTCGTTCTTTGTACTTATTAGTTATGAAACTAACCAGTGTACCAAGATTTTATCCCTTTATTTGTGTATGGGTCCTTTTCCACGTAGATTTAATAACTGTCAGTTACTCTCTTGCTTACTTTTCTGATTACTTTCTAATGCTGCTAACTTGCTTCAGCTGTGTCCAACTCTTTTGCAACTTCATGGGCTGTAACCTGCCAGGCGCCTCTGTCCATGGGATTCTCCAGGCAAGAATACTGGCATGAGTCACCATGCCCTCCTCCAGGGCATCTTCCCCACTCAGGGATCAAACTCCTGTCTCTCAGTCTCCTGCATTGACAGGTGGGTTCTTTACCACTAGTGCCACCTGGGAAGCCCCATTATATCTAAATGTCTCACTAAATATACCATATACTTACTGTACAGTTTTCAAATGTTCAAGGATTTCACAACATACCAATTCCTTTTTTCCCAACAATTTCTCTCCAGAACCCACCTGCTCTGCTCTGGATTAGTTGCTCTCTAGGCCTGGAACAGAACTGTTCTTTAGGTCTCCCTTTTCGCTTCAGACTGATCACGTCTTCAAAACTGCATTATAGATCCATGATTTTCTCTATCTCATAATCCTTCTTTTAGTATCTATATCTCAATAGCTTCTAATAAAAATGCATGCAAAGTAAATTTTATAAATATTTGATATCAAAAGTTTTACGGTAAACATATTTGATTAAAAGTATGGCTTGTTAGAGGATTCTAAGTAGTAAATTATTTCCCATCAGATTATTGAAGGCATTGTTCTCTTTTGCAATTTTTAAAATTATGCTTCTAGTAGAACACTTCCAGTAGCAATAGCATACTTCCAAATTACATGGTGATTAGCTTTGTTATCCTTTAAGTGTCTCCTAAACACCTACTCTGCATGATGCGCAGAATCTCATCTGCTTAGCATGGCAGGATAGTGTTACAATTAGGCACAAAGACCTGGAGCCAGGGTGCCTGGGTTCAAATCCCAGCTTTGCCCATTCATAGCATATTAAAAAAAAAAAAGTTAAAAAGTGAAAGTCCCTCAGTCATATCTGACTCTTGGCAACCCCATGGACTACACAGTCCATATAATTCTCCAGGCCAGAATACTGGAGTGGGTAGCCTTTCCTTTCTGCAGGGGATCTTCTCAACCCAGGTAACAAACCCAGGTCTCCCGCATTGCAGGAGGATTCTTTACCAGCTGAGCCACAAGGGAAGCCCTTGGGCAAATTTCTCTACACATCTTTGCTTCAGTTCCCACATCTACAACATTGAGAAAATTAAATGAATTCGTATCTGATGTTCCAGAACATAATACACAATTAGTAAATGTTTGGTTTTATCATCAAGGCTCTAGTTTGCTTTTTCTCTCAAGTAAAAGTCAGACTTTGCTCAGGTATGCCTTCATAAGCCTCTGCTCTTTATAGGGTGGGTTTGTTTCCCTTAAAGTCCAATTTGTTATTCTTTTCATTATGATACTAGACTTGCCTGAGACAAACTAATGCAAAATAGTTTGGGTAAGTCCAAGAGAATTACCTGTCAGTAGTCCTAGAGTCCTAGGATATTAGGAATTGCTAAATGGGATTTCACACTATAAAAATGTTTAATCATCTTACCTGTTCAAGCATATAATCTGCATAGAAAATACATTCAAGAAGCAATTTGTTAAAATCTTTGTAGTGTTTCGATTTTACTTGAGTCATATATCAACAAGCACTTGAGAAAAAAAAGTAAGTTGGTTTCCTGAGATTCTATTTCGCCTCATAACATTGAGTTGGCCAGAAAGTTCATTCGGATTTTTCTGTGGCATCCTATGGAAACACCCGAATGAACATTTTGGCCAACCCAATACTTTCCCCTAGTGCAGTTTATATTTTGAAAGGATTTTCATAGTTAAATACTACTGTCAAGAAAGGGAATCGAGAATTTCAAAAAGGAAAAAAAAAATCAAAAGAGAATAGATAAACTGGACAAGAATAAAACACCTAAAGATTTAGCGTGAATTTAGTTAGTAAATGAAGAGAGCTTAAAAAAAAAAAAAAACTTTAAAAGAAAAAGTGACTGCGAAGCAAAATTAAGATGAAAACATCAATGAAATTTACTAATCAGTTTACAGAGAATAGCATCTAAAGACAATCTGCATAAAATTCCTACATGGCTCTGAAGGTGCTAGTTCTTTTTGTTTGCAGTTTCCTTAGCTATTTAAGCTGTCAATTTTTGTTAAATGGTGTAAAGCTCTTGTTCCAGATAGAGTTAGCCCTATAATGTACTCCAGGCCAACTCTTATATCCCCAGATGGCCTTTATCCTTTCTAAAAAACAAAAGAAGACGTGGTGCCCTTGGGCAAATGCTTGATGAGTATGAAATAGAAAGTCTGAGGCAAAACAAATCAGATCACATTATGAAATGACACGAAGAAAAAGTAAATAGTTCTATACAAGAATACAGAAATCACGTTCAGAAAATGTGCTGACTCTGTCCCTACTGGGTCTCTTGTCTTCAAATCTCTTAAAGGACACTGGAATCAGAGGCCACCTACATTGCTTTTAGCATATTTCACACAACTTTACTGAGGTGTATTTTACAAATCACAAAATTCATCCTTTTGGAGTTTATAATTCAGTGATTGTTAATAACTTTGCTGAGTGGTACAACCATGATCTTAAGTCAGTTTTAGAGCATTTCATCCCCCACACAAGATTCTTCACGCCCATTTAAAGTCTCATCCTACCCATAGGCTCAAGTAACCAATAATCTACCTTCTGTCTATAAATTTGCCTTTTCTGGATGTGCTATATAAATAGAATCATACAATATGTGGTATCTTATGTCTGGATGCTTTTACGTTGAATGGTTTTTGAAGTTCATTCATGAAGCATTCGTCAGTATTGCTGAATAGTATTCCATGATATGGATCTACCACATTTTGTCTATACACTGACTTGATGAACATTAAGATTATTCCTAGTTTTTGGCTATAAAAACAATGTTGCTACAAATATTCACTCACAAGTCTTTGTATGCACATATGTTTTTGCTTCTCTTAGGTAAATACCTCGAGTGGGATTGCTGGATCATAAGGTAGTTCTATCTTTAACATTTTTAGAAGCTGCCAAATTATTTTCCAAGTGACTGAATCATTTCATAGTCCCATAGCCATGTATAAGGAGTCACATTTTCCACATCTTCACTAACATTTGTTATTGCTTGTTTTATTTATTACAGTCATTCTAGTGGGTGTAGAGTGGTATCTCTTTGCAGCTTGGATTTACATTCATTTCTCTAATAACTAATGATGTTGAACAGCTCTTAGCATTTTGAAGTGGCAAGCTCTTTATTTTATAGATTAGTGGACTCACAACTAGAGAAATGATTTATCTAGATGACTAAAAAATTTAGTGGCAAAATAGAATTCACTTCTCTTGGCTCTTTATTAAATGCTGATTTTTCTCTATGAAGCAATAACTATAACCATTTTTTAAAAGAAAGATTAGACTCTCTCTAGTAGATTATAGCTTCTTTTAATCAGGAATCAAGCTCTGGATCTGTCACTATGCTCAGGTCAACTTTCATGGAAACTTTCCTTTCCTTTCCTCTTGCAGTGTAAAGAATCTAGCATATGTTTCATGCCCCATAAATAGCTGGGTAAGTGACTGAATGAATGAATGCCAATAAATGTTAAAAGTATAATAACTATCTGAGGAAAAGCCAATAGTGACGGAAAGAATACATAAAATATGCATGTGAAAGTATACAATCAACAAGTGAAGTAAATAATTGTTTCTTACTCTCAAATTGAATGAGTGCTCACCACTCCCACTTACACCTTCTAAATGAAATCTTTCTTCATCTCTTAGTTATATTATAGCAATAACATTAAAACTGTCTTTCCAGCACGAGTTTCATCAACTCCTGATCACTGGTAATATAAATATCTGACGTCATTCCCCTACTTTAAAACTGCCATTGTCTAGCCAGTATTCTTAAGCTAGACTTCAGTTTACTCAGGATGACACACAAGCTCTTGTCACATGCTAAATGGGCCTGTGTTTACTCTGTCACTCAGTTGTGTCGGACTCTTTGCGGCCCCATGGACTATAGCTCAATAGGCCCTCTGTCCGTGGAATTTTCCAAGCAAGACTACTGGAGTGGGTTGCCACTTCCTACTCCAGGGGATATTCCCAACTCAGGGATGCAACCCACATCTCTTGCATCGGTTGGCAGGCAGATTCTTGACCAATAGTGCCACCTGGGAAACCTAAGTAGGTCTTTAGGACCAGGAAACTAGCCTGGACATGATGGAAGGGCCAGCATCACCAAGAAAATCTCTGTTCTGAGGCAATTTTTCAACCAAGCATCTCTTAACTAACCAAGTCCATAAACAAAACAAAAACAACAAAAATGTACAATTAATTGGTCCTGCTTGGACAATTTGGGTAGAAACTGTGAATGCTTCCTATTATACAGCAGTCTCCAGTACCTACACCTCAGAACTAGCTATGCTACTGTCTGTCTCCCAAACCAGCTCTATTTCTCTTCTCTCCTTAGAATAGAACCACCAGTTTGATGAGAGATCAGCCCTGATCCTGAGTAACTGGTATAAATTCAACACTTCCTGAGGTAGGTAAGCTGAGGATTCATGCTTTTCTGAGCTCACACATGCAGAAACCCTGCTGATAATTTCTGTTCTTGAGCACAGTAATCCAGACTCTAGGATGACTCACTCATTGTGTTCACATGCATTTTCACAAATGCTAACAGGGATTAATGCATCAACTCCCACTTGAAAGGTGGGAAAAGTTCGTGAAAAGCAACTGCGAATTAGATTGTGACAGAAGGTCTGCCTATGCAGAAGAACACCACGCTCTTACCAACTTCTGGAAGATGTAACGCTATAGACAATCCAAGATAAATATCACATAAAGTAATGATATATTTTTGCCTTCTCTTAACTTGTCACATTTATTATAGATGCTTTAAGAACTACCTCTAGATCCTTTTTTTTTCAATAACACAGTTGATTAACAATTTCCAGCACTGTTCAGCCTGATTTTGTTTTTGCCAGAGTCGATGCCTTTTTTATGTCCTAAAATGACCTGGAGCTTTTGTGGAAGGTTGAATAACATAGATATTTGGTGAAAGTTTTTAACAATTCCTCTTGTTATGCAAATCTTATAGAAGTTTTTATTCACATAAAATCTTCATACATACATAATTATATGTATAAGTGTATTAAAGTGCCATGTAACCTTGAGATATATTTTTATATTTTTGTAGGCATTCCAGATGGTTGAACACCTAAAAATCTTTACATAATTTTCTAAACCATGCCATAAGCAGTTTTTGCTGGCATTCTAGAAACCCACACATTTTATTAGCATATGCCTCCCTGTCATATTTTAACAGTCCCTAATAATAACCAAAACAGTTAGCATATAAATAGCATTGATAAGCTGAGCCAAAGTATAATGTGGAGAGAAATTATAATGTGGTGGCAAGAGCACCATTAAAGTACCAGGGTGTGTTGTTTCTAATATTGACTTTAGCACTAACTGTACCGCCTTTGATAAGTTACCTCACCTTTGGAGCCTCCATTTCCTGACCTCATGTATGAGAAGTGTCACCGATAGAGTTTCCTGAAAACAGAGTCTAGGGAAAAAAACAAAGCCTACATGTAAGCAGTTTATTTAGGAAATGATCTTAGGGAGCAAGAGGAGTGAAACAGAAAAGGAGAAAAGCCAATAGAAGGACCTGTATGGTGTCAAATCAGCCACAGCTTTGCATGACTGGTGCTCAGAACCTTCTGGGAATTTCTGGAAATGAGCCATCTCAGAGTAGTCCATCAAGAGGACTGAAAGGGGAAGGATACATTTATTCATCAGCTCAGTGTCTTATCAATTTCAGGCTTACAAATGCAAGACTGCAGAACAGGGTCCCACATGTCCCCTCAGAGCTGTCAGAGAAGCCCTGTTCAGGACACCAGAGATCAGGTGTGAAGAGAAGTCTGAAACAAAGTGCTCTCAGGTTGCACTGAAGGGAAGCAGTTCAAATCCTGCCCAGAAGTGGTCATCTGTGCAGTGACCAGTGTGAAAACAAAGCCAAGTGCATTGGAAATATTGGTCAACATGCTTGCAAAACCCATCCAGCTCTAACATTATTCAACAGCGCTATTTATAACTTCCATCTATTTAGTTTCACTCTGTTTATAGTGTTATCTGTTTTGCTGCTCAACAAACCTGTAAGTAGATATTGTTACTTCTGTTTCACAGAAGAGGAAACTAAGTCTAGAAAGGTTAAGCAAACTTCACAAGACAAGCTTCCTCAGCCTTCACACTTTTGATACTCTGGGTAGGGATATTTTGTTGTTGTTGAAGATGTGAGGAGGAACCATCCTGAGCACTGTGGGATGTCTCACAGCATCTTTGGTCTCTACCCACTAGATGCCAGTAGCACCCCTGGGTCATGAGAATCAGAATGCCTGCCGGATGTCCCCTCACAGGCAAAACTCGCCCCTATTTAAGAACCACTACCCAAAAGTCACAATTGCAATACACAACATAGGTGCACTTTGAATCCAGAAAGGACTGACTAAAAAATTCATCTGAAGCACAGAAGTGTCCCTTTAACTATCTCAGAATTACCCCAGTGATCTATCTTAAGGGAATCAAAGCACTATGGAAATCAAACAGCTAAAAACAAATCTGTTCTTACGATTAAGTTTGAGTAAATGCAAAGGTAGAAACACAGAGTTAGTAATAAAAAGCCTGAAACAAGACGCAGACATTCCAGCACAATTCAGGAAATGACAATACAGGAAATTAGTGAAGGGTCAGATTAGATCAGAAGTACTCCCCAGAAACCCACAGTAATTGTTTCATATCACCTTAGTGATCCAAAAAAAAAAAAGGACTTGAGATCAGAAACTTTGTTAGAGATGAGAAACATATATATCCACATATATACAAAATGAATGTTGTGTGTGCTCAATTGCTCAGTCACGTCCAATTCTTTACAACCCCATGGACTGTAGCCTGCCAGGCTCCTTAGTTCATGGGATTTTCCAGGCAAGAATACTGGAGTGGGTTGCCGTTTCCTCCTCCAGGGGATTTTTCCAATCCAGAGAAGGAACCTGCGTCTTTTGTGTCTCCTGCATTGGCAGGTGGATTCTCTACCACTGTGCTGCGTGGGAGGCCCATGTACAAAATGAGTTATTACTAAAATAAGCAAGTGGTATTAATATCTGCTTTCTCCTTCCTAGGCAAGGAAAAAGAAGCTTAGGATTGTTTCTAAAATCCTAAGCAATCTTTTCCTCCTCACCTCCAGCTGAAAGTGTTAGTCGCTCAGTCGTGTCCGACTCTTTGCAACCCCGTGGACTGTAGCCCACCAAGCTCCTCTGTCTGTGGAATTCTCCAGGCAAGAATACTGGAGTGGGTGGCCATTCCCTTCTCCAGGGGATCTTCCTAACTCAGGACCAAACTTTTGTCTCCNCCATGGACTGTAGCCTGCCAGGCTCCTTAGTTCATGGGATTTTCCAGGCAAGAATACTGGAGTGGGTTGCCGTTTCCTCCTCCAGGGGATTTTTCCAATCCAGAGAAGGAACCTGCGTCTTTTGTGTCTCCTGCATTGGCAGGTGGATTCTCTACCACTGTGCTGCGTGGGAGGCCCATGTACAAAATGAGTTATTACTAAAATAAGCAAGTGGTATTAATATCTGCTTTCTCCTTCCTAGGCAAGGAAAAAGAAGCTTAGGATTGTTTCTAAAATCCTAAGCAATCTTTTCCTCCTCACCTCCAGCTGAAAGTGTTAGTCGCTCAGTCGTGTCCGACTCTTTGCAACCCCGTGGACTGTAGCCCACCAAGCTCCTCTGTCTGTGGAATTCTCCAGGCAAGAATACTGGAGTGGGTGGCCATTCCCTTCTCCAGGGGATCTTCCTAACTCAGGACCAAACTTTTGTCTCCTGTATTGCAGATGGTCTCCTGCATTGCAGGCAGATTCTTAAGGTCTGAGCCATCAGGAAAGCCCCACCTCCAGCAGAAAGCAGAGTTTTCTGTTTCAATAGTCTGTTTAGGGAAGTGTGCAAAGTGATTCCAGAATAAAGGTAGAAAGAGGCTTCAGGGGGTACTGAAAGGAGGAAGAAGCCAAATGGAGGAGATTAAGGAGAAAAGTGGAAATACCTTATTTTCCCAAACGCAAGCCAGACTTGCCTGCTTAGAAGAGACACTGGGAATGGGAAGATCGCAACAAGACATAGGGGAGCTTGAGAGCAAGGGAAAGGGTCTCTGGAAGACCATGCAATCTAAACTTGACTGAAATCTGGGCATCCTGCAAGCCAAGGTGGGCAGTAGTGAGGAGGCCTTAGCTTGATTCAAAAAAAAAAATTTGATGTGATAATTTTCATATTCTAGAATTAGTAGACAAATATTTCTACTTAGCCACATATATGTAAACTGTAAATAATGTTAATTCCAGGTTGACATTCTAAAAAAATCAACTGGTCATCTTCATAAAGTCTGAATTTAAAAGATTTTTTTAGTTATTGTTAAATATCTGGTCTATCTAATCATACCAAGTTCTGGTACCTACAGGGACCTATGAAACAGAGTCAGGTAAGCAACCGCTTTTATTAATGTTACTCTAGTCATGCTAATGTGTTTTTCATAATTGGTGTGTATATTCTTTAATTCAATTCAATTAATTCAGAAAGTATAATTATTCATTCAACAAATACAAAAGAGTACCCTCTAGTACTTTGGCGACCTCACGCAAAGAGTTGATTCATTGGAAAAGACTGATGCTGGGAGGGAATGGGGGCAGGAGAAGAAGGGGATGACAGAGGATGAAATGGCTGGATGGCATCACGGACTCGATGGACATGAGTCCGAGTGAACTCAGACTGAGATGGTGATGGACAGGGAAACCTGGCATGCTGCGATTCATGGGGTCTCAAAGAGTCGCACACGACTGAGCAACTGAACTGAACTGAACTGTGTACCAAGCATGATCTTAGAAGCTGGGATTCAATACTGAGAAAAGCAGACAATCACAGATCTTAAACTTCTAGGCAGACTGGTGGACAACAGTAAAATAATCGCACAAGTAAGTATAAAACTATACTTTCAGGAAGGAGGCATATAGCTTAACATGAGAAATAAAATAGGAAGGTTTCACTTGAAGTCAGGGAATACTTGTCCGAGATGTGATGAGAACTGAAGAGATAAGTAGGAATTCAATAAGTGAAGAAGGGAGGAGAAGAGGGCAAAGTTTCAAGCAAAAGAAGGAGCCTGTGCAATCTGCTGGGAGAGAAGAAAATGGTGTGAGTGCAGATCTAAGGCTACTGCTGCTGCTGCTAAGTTGCTTCAGTCATGGCCTACTCTGTGCGACCCCAGAGACGGCAGCCCGCCAGGCTCCCTGGGATTCTCCAGGCAAGAATACTGGAATGGGTTGCTATTTCCTTCTCCAATGCATGAAAGTGAAAAGTGAAAGAGAAGTCACTCAGTCATGTCTGACTCTTCACGACCCCATGGACTGCAGCCCACCAGGCTCCTCCATCCATGGGATTTTCCAGGCAACAGCACTGGAGTGGGTTGCCATTGCCTTCCCCAAAAACTAAGGCTAGAGAAGTAAATAAAGATGAGAATACACATTTAAGACCACGTTAAAGACTTGAGTCTCTAAGAAAAATGAGATGCCATTGAAGCAGTTTGAGGATGGGAAGAGGGAGTGGGGATGAAAACTGACACAATCAAATTGGCATCTCAGAAAATACAGCATAAGATATAAAGGCCAATGCTATGGTCTTAGGATGCAAGGGGAGAACTTATAAGTGAGAGAGAGAGACTCACTTTAAAGGGCATAAGCAATTAAACAAGGAGCAATAATCTGCTATAATGAGTCCATGATGTGCCCTGGGAAATCTTATATGGCACTGCAAGATTGAAAATGCTGAGAAAATAAAAGCTACATTGAAAAAATGACCTAACCCATTGTACCACAACTGTTACAAGTCTCACATAGTCCCCTTACGTTTAGAATTACCAGTGATATTTTAGAATGTGGATATTTTTCTCCCTTTTTTGTTGTTCTGTGTGTGTTCAATTGCTCAGCTGTGTCCAACTCTTTGCAGCCCCATGGACTGTAGTTCGGCAGGCTCCTTTGTTCATGGAATTTTCCAGACAAGAATACTAGAATAGGTTGCCGTTTCATTCTTCAAGGGATTTTCAGGACCCAGGGAACAAACCCAAGTCTCTTGCGTCTCCTGCATTGACAGGAGGTGGGTCCTTTACCACTAGTGCCACCTGGTTATTTTAGAATTCTCATAGAAGTAGCACACATTCGTTAACAAAGTACAAGGGTGAAAAGGTAGATAACAATTATCCATAATCTCACCAGAATTTATAAAGACATTATAAGCCCAGCCCAGTGGCCAGTGGTCATTGGTTCTGTGAAGTACAAAGTACTTGTGGGAACATACGACACTTAGACTGTCAGTCACAGTCACTAGAAAAGAGGCAAAAATCCAAATTCTGGAAAAAGCACATGTAAACACTAAGCCTAGGTGTGTCAGAGGTAAGAATTAAAGTTCACAGAACAATGTGGAAACCAATGGAGTCAGAGTTGCCCTTGAAGCTCATTAATACGGCCAGGCAGATTTTGGGGTACATGGGAAAATCCACCTAGTGCTAACATCTAGGCAGATTTCAAACTGGTGTTTTTAAAACTAATATCAACTGATTAAGATATTTGTCAAAAACACATGAATACACACACACACACATACACACACACAAACATGCACACACCAAACCTAATGAGTATCTCTGAAGTTAAGTTTCAGAATTATCCATTTTCAACAAGTTTACATGATTCTTTCATGTACTCATGTGCCAATATCACTGGTCTAGCCTGTGACTACCATGAAGCCTGATGCTAAAAAAAAAAAAAAAAAAAAAGCACATGACTGTTAACAGCTAGTGAGTATTCAAGTGACATTGATCTTCTCTGCCAATTCAAAGTTGTTTTTCTTAGTAATTAGAAAAAAAAAATTAAGATCCGTAAGCCCTGGTCCCACCATTCACAATATCCTTCCCAAAGCCCAAAGTCTAATAGCATATTCATCAATTGCATGAAACGCTTTGCATCTGGAATCTCCTACAAATGAATTCAATTATTCTCTACAAAAAGCTAAATGGAATAAGATATAGCTTCATTTAAAATATCATTTTTCCTTACTGCATTTATTAGGAGCTTCCCTGGTGGCTCAGATGATAAAGAATCTACCTGCAATGCAGGAGGCTCAGATTCAATCTCAGGGTTGGGAAGATCCCCCAGAGAAGTGAATGGTTATACACTCCAGTATTCTTGCCTGGAGAATTCCATGGATAGAGGAGCCTCTCAAGCTACAGTCCATAGAGTTCATAGAGTTGGACATGACTGAAGCGACTAAAATTTTCGCTTTCACTATTACATTATGTAGTGAGTAGTAGTGAAGTTGCTCAGTCGTGTCTGACTCTTTGCGACCCCATGGACTGTACCCTACCAAGCTCCTCTGTCTATGGGATTTTCCAGGCAATAGTACTGGAGTGGATTGCCATTTCCTTCTCCAGGGGACTGTTACATTATACTATTCCCTAAGTCAAAAGAGGACTCACTATACTTTCTTTTCTTAAATTTTCACCAGAGTACCAGGAGGTAGATCAGAACTTTCTATATCAATGAGTTATAGTTTCTCAGGCTTATGAAGTGCTTAGCTAATATTGGAAGAGCAAAAACCATCGTGTCAATTTTTTGTTGTGGATTAGTGCATAGAAAACAACANACTGTTACATTATACTATTCCCTAAGTCAAAAGAGGACTCACTATACTTTCTTTTCTTAAATTTTCACCAGAGTACCAGGAGGTAGATCAGAACTTTCTATATCAATGAGTTATAGTTTCTCAGGCTTATGAAGTGCTTAGCTAATATTGGAAGAGCAAAAACCATCGTGTCAATTTTTTGTTGTGGATTAGTGCATAGAAAACAACAGGCTCTGTGTGAGAATAATGGAACAAGACCAAGAAATCACAAAAAACAAAAAACTGAATAAGAATCAACAAATAATCGGTTGTTTTTTAAAGCAAGCACAACCGATATTCATAAGTAAAGTATAGGTTTTAAGAATTTCAAACTAATCTTCCTGTTATATTTCAGTATCAAGAAGGTTCTCAAACACTGGATATAAGTCTGAAGTCTTAAAACCCAAAGAAATAATGTGACATATTTATAAAGCATTCAGGGCTAAAATCTGAGTATAGGCTTGGAAGCATCTATTTTAATTCACCTTAGCTGGTGAAACATAAATAAGTGAAACTATTTCATATATAGCCAGGTAGATATGTTTTATTAAAGTAAAAATCTGTAAAGGGTGACAATCAATTTGGTTTGTTCTCTCTAGGCATTAGAATCTTGACTTTATTGTTTAGCTTAAAATTCAGTAATAACTTATATTACCATATGTAAAACTAGATAGCCAGTGAAAATTTTTTATGACTCAGGAAGCTCAAATTCAATGTTCTATGACAACCTAGAGGAGTGGGGTAGGGTGGGAGGTAAGAGGGAGGTTCATGAGGGAGGGGACCTATGTATACCAATGACTGATTCATGTTGATATATGGCAGAAATCAACACAATATTGTAAGGCAATCTTCCTCCAATTGAAAATGAATAAATAAAAAAAAAATAATGTATAGAAGTGTTCTTTAACCCAGATCTCCACAATAGCAGAAATAGAGGGTTGAGAATAAATCCACACAATAGAGTAAAAATAACTTCGTTTTCAGTTAATATGGGCATGTTGATATACATTAAACTATTTAAGTTCTACAACAACAGTCTGAAGTGAATTTCCAATGCATTCATTCAACAATTCGTGTGCAGTTAGGTGTCAGTTATTATTTTATATGATGTGTATATAGCAGTCAACAAATAGACAAAACCCCTACCTTCATGGGACTCACATTCTAGTGAGGAGAGTTACACAACAAACATAAGTAAGTAAATGCAATAATCTTTAAGATAGCAATAAACTTTTGGACCTGGTTCTCAGCTGGTGAAGAATCTGCCTGCAATGTGGGAGACCTGGGTTTGATCCCTCAGTTGGGAAGATCCTCTGGAGAAGGGAACCACTACCCACTCCAGTATTCTGCCTGGAGAATTCATCCATGGAGTTGCAAAGAGTTGGACACGACTGAGAGACTTTCACAAGCCTTTGAAGATGAATAAAACTAGGGAGGAATGGAGAAATGTCTATAGGGGGCTAAAGGAAAAGGTAAAATTATTTGCTCAGATGAACTATCATTTAAGTATATGGACAAAATAAAGACGTTTTCAACATGCAAGAACTACAAAAGTTTTCTACCTGCATTGGTTAGGATTACTTCCGGTGCAAATGAAATAAATCTAATTCAAATAAGTTTAAACAGAAGAGGGACTCTATTGGCTTAAACAACTGGGAATAAAAAGTCATGAAGACATGACTGTGCCCAGAATTTCAACTATTATCATTAACCCTCTCTCCCTCTCTCCTTCTCAATCTTTCTCTTTTTCTCCCCGTGTCTTGTGGCATCATTCTCTCTCCTACTGAATACATCACTTCTCCACATTGTGGGAAAAAAAGCATGGCTAAAGCTACTCAGATATTATATCATCTCATTCATTAGAAATAAAAATGGCACCAGTATATACAAATCCTTTGAAAGACTGATCAGACTTGAGACACCTCTTTAAAAAAAATCTTTGTGTTCCAGGTGATCTTGTACTATGATTGGCCACACTCAAATCAAAGACTCATGTCTGTGGTCACAGTCACATTATAGTGATTTACAGCCCCACAAGTGTCACATCAAATGGCTAGTGCTAGAGGAGTAATTTGCTAAAGAAAATCATTTTATTGCCATAGAAGATGGGAGTGCCTAGAACAGTGTCTTATACATAGGAAGTGTCCAGTAAATATTTTTGAATAAATTAATAAGTAAATTCTATTCTTATATTAATGAATAATAATAAGTATTTGAGCAACTGTTCATGACAGTGCCTAAGTCAACATTAATTGCTCTCATTTATTAAATGGTCACCATGTACCATTGGAACAGACCCTGATGCTGGGAAAGATTGAGGGCAAGAGGAGAAGAGAGCGACAGAAGGTGAAATGATTGGATGTCATCACTGACTCAATGGCATGAATTTGAGCAAACTCCAGGAGATAGTGAAGGACAGGGAAGACTAGGGTGCTGCAGTTCATGGGGTTGCAGTCAGACACGACTTAGCAACCGAACAGAAACCATGTACCATGCACTCTGTGGGATGGTTTACAAACTTTATAATTCTGATAAAAAATCTTGAAAGTTAGGCCTTACTATCAATGATCTGGGATGAAGAAACAGAGAATCTAAGAAGTTATAATGGGTTGGAGACAGACTCCTCTTTCTTCAAAACCCCATGATCTTTCTTCTACTATATGCCATTCCTGCTTTCAGTTTATTTGTTTCACACCCTTTTTGGAAATGCAGGGTATGAGGTAATCAAAAGTCAGAACGATGCATTTATTTTCATCTCTTGCTTGACTCCTTTTCTACCATAAAACCACAACCCAATCTGCTGATTAAGTCTCCATATGTCAGAGAAAGAGGTGCCAGTCCACATCCCCATAGTACTCAAATCACAGGGAAATGTTTAAAGAACTAAATATTAGATCAGAAAGCACTTTCAACACAGACTTTTATTCATCAGTGAAGCTGAAAATTAGCACATGCTTATCTGGAGAAAGATTTTTCTCTATTTTGCTTCAGAATAGAAAGTTAAGTCAGGTACATTTTCTCAAATCCTTTAATTTCCAAAACTTAAAAGATTTTCATGGCTGAAGGTCTAGGAATGTTAAAAATTCAAAAACTTGAAGAATATAGAATCTGTCTGTCCAATCATTATTTTTAAATGATTTTTTAACTCCTATCACTAAATACATTTTACCTCTTATCAGACTGAAATTAGGAATGGAATGAGGTAATAATTTCCTCATAAACTCATTTTTAGAAATTAACTAATATTAAACAAAAATCTTTTCTCACTTATATGAACATTGTCAAATATGACATTATTCTGTCTGTCCAGCGACAATTTGAAAGAATTTTTGATAAGGACATGTTTCAATTTTTTAATTATATGTTCATTGCAATGAATTTAGTTATTCCATCAATTTGGCAAGCTAGGCTTCAGCATAAGTGAAGCTATGGTTAAAATATATACATATATACTTAAAGTGATAAAAATGTGGACATGAACATCCTGGATTACTCTGTGCAACATTTAAGCCAGTAAATAATCTTTTATGCCTGAGTTAAAATATTCATGTACTGACAGATTTATTAATGTCTCCTTTATTTGCAATCATATTTTGAAAACACAGCAATGACAAGGTGCTAACTCATCTCACACACTAGTAAAGTAATGCTCAAAGGCTTCGGGAATACGTGAACCGTGAATTTCCTGATGTTCAAGCTGGTTTTAGAAGAGGCAGAGGAACCAGAGATCAAATTGCCNGAGGAGAAGGGGACGACAGAGGATAAGATGGCTGGATGGCATCACTGACTCGATGGACACAAGTCTGAGTGAACTCCAGGAGCTGGTGATAGACAGGGAGGCCTGGTGTGCTGCGATTCATGGGGTCTCAAAGAGTTGGACACGACTGAGCGACTGAACTGAACTGAACATTTAACTAATGAGTAATGGAGACACAAATTTCAGAGTTCATTAAGAGCCCACAAACCTTAACAGCACTTTTAATGTCATGCCATGCCTTTAATGTTTAATATAAATATATATTTTTAATCTAGGAAATTAAATTCAACATTTCCATTGAAATTTTTAAAGTAAGCCAATGTCCTAAATTAGAGTTTCCCTGGTGACTCAGTTGTAAATAATCCTCCTACAGTGCAGGAGACACAGGAGATCTGAGCTCAATCACTGGGTGGGAAGATTCCCTGGAGGAGGAAATGGCAACCCACTCTAGCATTCTTGCCTGAAAGTTCTACGGACAAAAGAGTCTGGTGGGCTACAGCCCATGGGGTTGCAAAGAGTCAGGCATGACTGAGCACACATCCACACAATGCCCTAAATTATGAATATTCAAAAAATAGTCTTTTAAATAGAATTGTAAACATGAAGAAATGTTTTAACATTTAAAGATTAAGATACCATGCCCTATAAACAGATATATAATGCTACTTTTTTGGATTTCTTTCTTTCTACTTAGTCTGTGAAATTTAAGAAAAATGCGAATTTATTTTTATTTGACTTTTAAATGTATGACTCCTGTATCTTCTCAGACAGGTTGTCAGCCTCATGAGAGTAACTAAGTTTGATATTCATTGTACATCCACAAGTTATCCTGATGTCTTGCGTACAGTAGCACACAGTAAAAAAGGAAAGGAGAATGAAAGGAAAGAAAGAAGAAAAATAACATTAAAGAAGATGAAGTTATGAAGTTCAGTTATGAAGAAGATGCAGTTATGAAGTTAATGGAAAACGTCTTCATTTCAGTTCAATCAGCTCAGTTCCGTTCATTCGCTCAGTCATGTCCGACTCTGCGACCCTATAAACTGCAGCACAGTTCACGTATTGTTGAAGCCTAGCTTGGAGAATTTTGAGCATTACTTTACTAGCATGTGAGATGAATGCAGTTGTGTGGTAGTTTGAGCATTCTTTGGCATTGCTTTTCTTTGGGATTGGAATGAAAACTGACCTTTTCCAGTCTTGGGGCCACTGCTGAGTTTTCCAAATTTGCTGACATATAGAATGCAACATTTTCACAGCATCATCTTTCAGGATTTGAAATAGCTCAGCTGGAATTTCATCACCTCCACTAGCTTTGTTCGTAGTGATGCTTCCTAAGGCCCACTTGACTTCCCATTCCAGGATGTCTGGCTCTAGGTTGGTGATTGCACCATCATGATTATCTGGGTTGTGAAGATCTTTTCTGTATAGCTCTTCTGTGTATTCTTGCCACCTCTTCTTAATATCGTCTGCTTCTGTTAGGTCTATACTATTTCTGTCCTTTATTGTGCCCATCTTTGCATGAAATATTCCTTTGGTATCTCTAATTTTCTTGAAGAGATCTCTAGACTTTCCCATTCTATTGTTTTCCTCTATTTCTTTGCATTGATGGCTGAGAAAGGCTTTCTTATCTCTCCTTGCTATTCTTTGAAATTCAGCATTCAAGTAAGTTCAATGGAATTTAGTATATGACAGGTACTGTGTTTGGATCTAAAGTCTTATAACAGGCTTACTTGGAAAAGTCATTTTAAATATTAGTTTCATTATCTGTAATGGAGACGAAAATAGCTGGATAAGATTTAATAATGCAAGATATAAAACACACTGTAATCGTTTCAAAAACTATGCAAATACAAGTAACGATGATAATGATAAACTAGCTACGATTCTGCAGTTCTGGTTTACAGAAAGAATTCTTCAAAGGCATACAAATCACTAAAAAATGAGGACATTCATTATTCCTTATTTAGGGTATAATGTGTGAAGTACTAAAAATTAACTTGTTCTAAATCTTGGAATTTCAGTACATGCTTCCTATTCCAAAAAAACCTTTTTTAATCTTCTGATTTGTTGAGCACAAATGAATTTCTTAAAATTAAAAAGAATTTTGAAGCATAAAATAAGGAACAACTTACCACTGTAAGAAGAGGATTAAGTCCTTCAATATATTTTCTTTTTAATCTATAATCCCCATGATTTTATATAAAAATAATAAAATGAAAATTACATCATTAACAAATTTATAAATCTCCAACTAAACTAAATTGCTCATCTTCATGCTATTCTGATTAGAATCTTCTCTGTCTTACCTTAATCTATAATTATTAAAAATCTTAAGGTTTAGTTTAAATTCTACTTGGTTCTTATAAATTCTCACTCCGCAGCCAGGTTCAGTCTTTCAAATTTCTGTACCTCTACAGTACAAAGATTGTTCATTTTGTTTTGTATTATCTGTCAATATGCTTTTCCCTTCAGTTCGATTAAAACTCCATACCTTGTCTATCATAATTACTACAGTACTTACCAGTTCAGTTCAGTTCAGTCGCTCAGTCGTGTCTGACTCTTTGTGACCCCATGGACTGCAGCACGCCAGACCTCCCTGTCCAGTGCTTTGTATATATCAAATCCTCAAGAAATGTTTTTTTCAACTAAATGTGTTTTATCTATTTTAACATAACAATATTTTATGCTTTCTTTCAAGTTTACCAAAATGCAGCCTTTTTCTGTGCCTGAAGATTACTAAGTATTTTGTAAATTTAATTTCAAGGATAATCTCAATTACTTTAAAACTTTTATCTCAATTTAAAATTTATCTCCTTGATGTACTGTCTTTGTAAGAAAAAGCTGTTAAGCAAAGGAACTTTACTTCCAAGTTCTAACAAATTCCCAAGCAGTTTTCAAAGACACAAAAAATGTGTTAGCCATAGCTAAGAATTCTACCATAAAATCAGTTTAAGTCAAAAACTAGAAAGAGTTGCAAAAGTGAGACTTTTTTCCTTCTGTTGTTATAAAATTATGATGTCACTGGTGATAAGAAAGGAAAACTAGGCAAACAATATTTTTTAAATAAAGTGAAGTTCAACACTGAGTATACCTAATGCCACTGAAATGTAAAAGGATTAAATTATATTACTTAAATGATTTTATGTAATGATTACGTTAGCTAAAAATTATTAAAGTGATAAATTTTTATTGAAAGAATTTTACTGTAATTAAGAAATTACTGTTTCCTTTTAAATTTTGTTTTATTATAATAAAAGGACTTCCATTGGACCTGGCACAGACTTTACACATGTTAAAGTAAATTGGCCAAACATGTATAACAGTTTAAATGTGCCTTAATAAAGAAAGTGTCCTGACAAGTAAATATTCAAAATACATAACAGATTTCAAAACATAAAGGTAAATATTCCTCAGCCTATGTTTCATGGTAGCTCAGCTTCCCTGGTAGCTCACCTGGTAAAGAATCTGCCTGCAGTGTAAGAGACCCTGGTTCAATTCCTAGATCGGGAAGATCCCCTGGAGAATAAGTAGGCTACTCACTCCAGTATTCATGGGCTTCCCTGGTGGCTCAGATGGTTAAAGAATTTGCCTGCAATGAGGGAGACCTGGGTTCAGTCTCTGGGTTGGGAAGATCCTCTGGAGGAGGACATGGCAACCCACTATAGTATTCTTGCCTGTGAATCCCCATGGACAGAGGAGCCTGGCGGGCTGCAATCCATGGGGTCTCAGAGTCGGACACGACTGAGCAACTAAGCACAGCACAACACTATGCTTCCTAGGTAGGATCCCTTAAGGCAAAGACCCTACTGGTAATTTTTTTCTTAGCAATCTATAATGGATGAGAAAATTCCTTTCTAAAATATTAATAATAATAGTTATTCATAATTATATGCTTATTATATACCAGGTAGACATTTTATTATGTATATTACTCTAATGTATATCACAGGAAAATTAATCAAATAACCCCTACTTCACCCCTCTAGTTCCCATAATCACAAACATTAGAGCTACTGATACATAGCTTTTCAGGTATGAAAAACAGATCACTTCCCTAATATTGCCTTCATAAAGGACTTCAACAAATCCAAATAATCATCCTTATGATATAGGATAGGAATGAACTTAAAAGAGTTCCTTGAAAATCAGACAGGCCCAACCATTCCAAGGATAGTTTACCTTAAGAAATAAATAAATGAATAAATGGTTCAGGTGGAGAAAGAAAGATAAGTAACATATCTGAGTTTTATAAATGTGAGCATTTTTAGAAATGAGATCATTTATTCTGTTCCAGACCCATGATATGCCCTCAATAAATGTTTGTTGAGAGCATAAATGAATGAGTTAGGAAACAGATCTGATACTTCCTATTTGAGATACTGAGAGATAATGAAAATCATTAACCTAATCGTTCCTCTTTTTCATCACCCTTTAATAGTAAATAAAGGTTGTTAAAGTACCTAAAAATATTACATGTTCTTTACTGTCTACATTTAGTACTTTTTTCCCTCTTGGCATTTCTCCTTTTATTTCCAATTAGTAACTCACAAGCTATTCCATGGGGCTTCCTTGGTGGCTCAGATGGTAAAGAATCTACCTGCAATGCAGGAGACTTAGCTTCCATCCCAGGACTGGGAAGATTCCCTGGAGAAAGGAATGGCTACCCACTTCAGTATTCTTGCCTGGAGAAATCCATGGACAGAGGCACCCACAGTCCATGGGGTCACAAAGAGTCAGACACAATTGAGCACCTAACACACAGGGAATTTTATTTGCAGAAAGACAGACTATCAGAAGTTATTTTAGTGATTACAAATGAAGAAACATTTGAAGCTAAGCATATTCAAAGTCATGCAGAGAGAATCAGACTGAAATCTCAAATCTCCTAACTATTCTTTTACTTGTTTAATGGGTTTTGCCTCTTAGATTTTTTGGGAGGGGTGGCAGGTATTGCTTTTTTTTTTATTGAAGTATAGTTGATTTACAATATTATAGTTTCAGGAATATAACATAGTGATTCAATATTTTTATAGGTTATACTCTATTTAAAGTCATTACAAAATAATGCCTCTCAGGTTTTATCAGCTGAATTTGTATACTCTCTTAATCTGGATATATACATATATATATCCCAGGGATGGGGGAGCCTGGTGGGCTGCCATCTGTGGGGTCACACAGAGTCGGACATGACTGAAGTGACTTAGCAGCAGCAGTATATATATGAATAATCCATGCAGTAATTGACAAACTGCTAGACATTTCCTGTGTCTAAATACATACTTGATGGTTGTTAGTATTCATATGGCCCCAGAATTGGGAATTACTGATAGTGTTTGATTGTCCATGCACCATACCATAGGGCATTCAATATACAAAATATCACAAAAGTAACACATTAAAATGTTCTTTATATTGGTTAGTGTTCTTGATTTTCCATTTAGTAGAGGCTTTTCATGGAGAAGGCAATGGCACCCCACTCCAGTATTGCCTGGAAAATCCCATGGACGGAGGAGCCTAAAGGGCTGCAGTCCTTGGGGTCGCTCAGAGTCAGACATGAATGAAGTGACTTAGCAGCAACAGCAGCAGCAGCAGCAGAGGCTTTTCAGGCCCAGCATCCAATTTTACAGCTCCATCTTAATGTTGACCATTTAGTCTCTGTGTGTTTTGGTTCGTAAGTGCAGATCTTGCTAACAAAAAGAAGATAAAACTTCCTTTGGAGCCATTTTATCATGGCTTAAAATGCTTTGAAGTGTCTCAGTTCAAAAAAAAAAAAAGAAGCTTTTTCCAATGCTGACAGTATAGTTTCTTCAAAGAATCCCCATAAGAAAGTCTACAAGAAAAACTTTTGGAAGTTGATAGGTAAACACAACCACAATTTGAAATGAACTATAATTACTCTCTTTTTCCCTAAAAGAAAATATAACAATAGAAGGTAAAGGCCTAAAGCATTTGAGACTTAGATCTTCTCCTAAAAGGTGCCTCGCTAGAAAAGTTAAGACTATAGAAAGCTTAAATAAATATCACCAAGTGAAAGAAGGCAGTGTGCAAATACATCATACATGACTTCAACTATCCAATATTGTGAAAAATCAAACGTATAAAAAGATGAGTAGCTGTCAGAAGTCTTGGGCAAGAGGGATGAATAAGTAGAGCAGAGAGGATTTTTAGGGCAGTGCAACTATTCTATATGGTATAACAGTGAATACATGGCATTATGCATTTGACACAAAGAATGAACTCTAATGTAAACTGTAACTTTAGTTAAAAATAATGTATCAATTTTGGCTCAACAGCTCTAACATATGTGCCATAGTAACCTAAGATTTTACAGGGGAATTGGAGAGAAGTGAGTAATAGTATACAAGAACTCTGATTTTCTATTTAATTTTTTGTAAATCTGAAACTACTTTGAGAAATAGTCTATTTATTTTCTAAAGTTAGTATTATAAAAACATTAATGATTACAAAACTATGCTCTCTGTTAATGAGAGTTTTAGTCTAACGTGAGAGTGTTATATCTTCAGATAAACACATGCTCAGCTCTATATATTTCTATAACATTATATATTTATAAATTGTTGGTGCTATTACATTTCCTTATGCCTAGTTGCTCAGTTGTGTCTGACTCTTTGCAACCCCATGGACTGTAGCCCAATCCCATGGACTGTAGCCCTCTGGCTCCTCTGTCCATGTGGATTCTCCAGGCAAGAATCCCAGAGTGGGTTGCCATGCCCTCCTCCAGAAGATCTTCCCAACCCAGGGATCCAATCCAGATCTCCTGAATTGCAGGTGGATTCTTTAATGTCTGAACCACCAGGGAAGCCCATCGATACTGGAGTGGGGAGCCTATCCTTTCTGCAGGGGAATTTTCTGACCCAGGAATAGAACTGGGGTCTCCTGTGTTGCAGACAGATTCTTTACCAGCTGAGATCACCTTCAAATTTATTTTTCTTTGTATACAGCACCTTCAAAAATATTCCTAGATCCAAGTCCAACTTGTGGCATTCTAATCAAAATATTTCAAGAAATTTCTTTCATGTCAGAAAACATTTTAGTTATTAAATAAACCATTAAAAATTTATGTGGATTAGGTCTGTTTTTAGAGAAATAAATCAGTATGTACACAAATATATATTCAGCTAATTTCTATAATACTCTGCAACATGCAAATTAAAATTTTCTATCAATATATTTGTAGTTAGTCATGCCCAAAAAAAGAGGAGACTTAGATGTGTAGAGAAATTTTGTAAAAATATATAAAATGTTTGAGCAAAATGCTACTGATTAGAAAATGAAGTAGCAGCCGGAAGATTCTGATCCATCCAGCAAGCTATGAAACAACTTTTTGTTCTGCTCCATTATAATAAGTTGCCTATAAATTTTGGTTATTCATATGTCCTACTTATAAAGGCATTTGATGGCTAGTAATGAAAATGACAGTAATGATGAGGATGATCATTCCAAGTGTAGCAGTTAGAATAGTAGTAAATTTGCAAGGTATTATTCTGTGAAACAAACTTTAAAAGATGCAAAAGAATAGTCTTATAAAACATTCATTTTTGCATATAGGTGAAAGTACATAAAAATTTCACAAAGTTTTTGTTGAAAATAAATGTCATCAAAAATAAAAAATGAATGTGTAAATCAATTTAAGTAGATGTTAATCATTTTAAAAGGAATTTATATGAGTAAACATTGGGTTCTGCCTTGAAGCTGGCCTAAATACTGAAGGACAAATAAGAGGCAAAAACAAAAGTGTCACCAAGTCCCATTGGACTTAGGTTTATTCTCTTCCACAAACCAAAAAGGCTATAAATATGGTAGATTTATCAATAAAAATGCAAAGCCATGCATAAAAATCATGAAATACATGTCATATTAATGTTCAACCTATAACCATAAATATTTTTCAATATAAGACATTGATAAAGTGCGTTAGAGATTCCAAAATATTTCTAAAATGATGCCTATGCACAAGCTTGGATAGGTGAAGAGATAAATAGTACTGAAACAGGTGTCATAAACATTTGTTGAGTGAATTTTGAAAGAAACTATTAATGCTATTTATTGGAGACGGAAATCATAACACATTCAAACAGTTGGAGAAAGCATTATAGAGATTATAACGTGAGGATAGATAAGATTTAAACAGGTAGGAGAGTATTTTAGGAGAGGAAAGATTATGAATAAAATGGGAAAATATTATAATAGTTGGAGAAAGTGAAGTGTTAACAAGCTAGTTTAGGTATAGGGAAATTGTGGAGTAATCACCTAGAAAATTAAGCAAAGTCATGGTATTGGAAGAATAGAAAAGGATGAATAAGTCAAAGAATTCCTCAGAAAAAGGAAGCAACAGGATATGCTGGCATGAAATAAATATCAGATAGAAAAGTGAATGATAAATGTAGAATTTTAGATATGAGTTGAAGTTCTTGACCTGTAGCAATGTGGAAATTAAAGCAATATATAGTAACAGTTAGGTACTTTGGCCCTGAGGCAGGCTGCCTGGGTTTGAATTCTAATTTTGCCAATTAATACTTTATGAACTTTAGCAAGATATTTAAACTTCACAATGTAAAACAGAGCTAGAAATCTTACTATAAGATTATTTAAGGATTAAATGATTTAATATATGTAAAGAATTTAGAAGCCCCTGACTCATAGCATGCATCTAATGAGTATTAGGTTTCTTTATTATTGTTATGCAATTGAAATCAGAATTTGAGAAAGATATAATTTGGTGCCAAAACCATATATTTGGTATAGTAAATGATACCACCAGATTGATAAGATTTCTAAGGAATACAATACAGAAAATGAAAGTCACTCATTTGTGTCTGATCGTTTGTGACCCCATGGACTATATGTCCACGGAATTCTCCAGGCCAGAATACTGGAGTGGGTAGCCATTCCCTTCTCCAGAAGATCTTCCTAACCCAGGACTCTAACCCAGATCTCCCACACTGCAGGTGGGTTCTTTACCATCTGAGCTACCAGAGAAGGCCAGCAATACAGAAGTCAAAAGCATAAGTCCATGGGCTAAACTTTCAGTTCAGTTCAGTCACTCAGTCATGTCCGACTCTTTATGACTCCATGAATTGCAGCATGCCAGGCTTCCCTGTCCATCACCAACTCCCAGAGTTCATTCAGACTCACATCCATTGAGTCAGTGATGCCATCCAGCCATCTCATTCTCTGTCGTCCCCTTCTCCTCCTGCCCCCAATCCTTCCCAGCATCAAAGTCTTTTCCTATGAGTCAACTCTTTGCATGAGGTGGCCAAAGTACTGGAGCTTCAGCTTCAGCATCATTCCTTCCAAAGAAATCCCAGGGCTGATCTTCAGAATGGACTGGTTGGATCTCCTTGCAGTGCAAGGGCCTCTCAAGAGTCTTCTCCAACACCACAGTTCAAAAGCAACAATTCTTCAGCGCTCAGCCTTCTTCACAGTCCAACCCTCACATCCACACATGACCACTGGAAAAACCATAGCCTTGACTAGATGGACCTTAGTCAGCAAAGTAATGTCTCTGCTTTTGAATATGCTATCTAGGTTGGTCATAACTTTTCTTCCAAGGAGTAAGCGTCTTTTAATTTCATGGCTGCAGTCACCATCTGCAGTGATTTTGGAGCCCAAAAAAATAAAGTGAGCCACTGTTTCCACTGTTTCGCCATCTATTTCCCATGAAGTGATGGGACCAGATGCCATGATCTTCGTTTTCTGAATGTGGAGCTCTAAGCCAACTTTTTTGCTCTCCTCTTTCACTTCCAACAAGAGGGTTTTTAGCTCCTCTTCACTTTCTGCCACAAGGGTGGTGTCATCTGCATATCTGAGGTTATTTCTCCCGGCAATCTTGATTCCAGCTTGTGTTTCTTCCAGGCCAGCGTTTCTCATGATGTACTCTGCATAGAAGTTAAATAAGCAGGGTGACAATATACAGCCTTGACGTACTCCTTTTCCTATTTGGAACCAGTCTGTTGTTCCATGTCCAGTTCTAACTGTTGCTTCCTGACCTGCATACAGNTTGTGTTTCTTCCAGGCCAGCGTTTCTCATGATGTACTCTGCATAGAAGTTAAATAAGCAGGGTGACAATATACATCCTCGACGTACTCCTTTTCCTGTTTGGAACCAGTCTGTTGTTCCATGTCCAGTTCTAACTGTTGCTTCCTGACCTGCATACAGATTTCTCAAGAGGCAGGTTAGGTGGTCTGGTATTCCCATCTCTTTCAGAATTTTCCACAGTTTATTGTGATCCACACAGTTCAAAGGCTTTGGCATAGTCAATAAAGCAGAAATAGATGTTTTTCTGGAACTCTCTTGCTTTTTCCATGATCCAGCGGATGTTGGCAATTTGATCTCTGGTTCCTCTGCCTTTTCTAAAACCAGTTTGAACATCAGGGAGTTCACAGTTCCCGTATTGCTAAAGCCTGGCTTGAGGAATTTTGAGCATTACTTTACTAGCATGTGAGATGAGCAATTGTTCGGTAGTTTGAGCATTCTTCGGCATTGCCTTTCTTTGGAATTGGAATGAAAACTGACATTTTCCAGTTCTGTGGCCACTGCTGAGTTTTCTAAATTTGCTGGCATATTGAGTTCAGCACTTTGTACTTATATCTAAAAATCAGATAGTTAAAGAAAATAGTGTGGTCAGGAAAATAAGAGGTAGTATATTATTACAAGGTGAATATTTCAAAGATGCAAGGCAGCTGGCAATGCAAAAAATAAGAGAAAAGGCAAACTGAAAAATAGCCAAAGTGGTCAATGACTCTTGAGTGTTCTTTCTAGTGAAAGGAAGCAGGGCAGGGCAAAAAGAAATAAAAGACTCTGAGAAGAGAAGGGATATGTGTATATGAAGATGGAAGAATACAAAATTAATGAGTAGGAATTAGAGCTACTGAATGTAGAGCAATGACATAGGAAAGAAACTGAAACAGCAATTAACCAGGCAACAGAATCAGTCACAAAGATTTTTTAAGAAGAAGGAGACATATGGATTATATAATTAGTATGTCAATAAAATTCTACTTATTGAAATATGAATATTATGTTAAAATGGTATTGACTATTTTTAAAAGTTAACTCAGAATTCCTAAAGTTGTCTTAAAAATTGCTATTTTAATCAAAATGTCAGATTCACTAAACCCATTTGACTTACGTTTCAGTTTCTTTAGTGTTAATTTTTTTCTCCTCTTAATTTCAAACTTTTAACATGTTGAAATACATAGATTATTGAGTTTATTAAATATTATATATATTTTAAAGTATAGTAATAGAATAGGCAACAACTAAAAACAGTCCATGTGCTTATTTATAATAAAAAGTCATTATTTCATAGACATATGTAGAGGTAAGGAATTGTGTTTCTTCCATCAAGAAAAGTTGAATAGCTGAGTGCCGAAAAGGAAGAGAGGGCCTTATATTCACTGTTTATTTTTTTCTTTATCCTTTGCATTTTGTACCATATCTACATATTAACTTTTCAAAAACAAATAAAATTCAAAAGATTACTTACGGGGAAACATAAAGGGAAAATAAACAAAAACATAATCTAATAGCTACTTTTTTACTAATGCAAAGAGAATGCATAATCAGAAAATTTTAATGTATTAAACAGACTTTATGAAGATTTTTAAATGGGGTAAGAGAGTGTCGAATTTTGAGAAGTATTTTTATAATTTAGTTTTTTAAATAATTTAAAAATCATATTGAAGAACCTAAGCCACTCCATTTTGTTAAAAAAAAAGACTCCATTTTAGAGTTCTGAGGAAAGAGTTTTTGGAAATCCCCTGACCTCACCCCACCACCTGCAAGCCATTACCTTCAGGACTTATGACCTGCCAGAAATTAGAATTAAGCCCGGGAAAAGGAAACCAATCAGAACTCGTGGCCAGCCAGGGAAATGAAAACCAGTTAGAACCCAACACCTAACCATTCCACAGAAGGTAACCAATTAGACGTCTCCCAACCCAGAAACTCCTGTTTTTCGAATTTTTTGCGCGAGAATACCCTATATAAGCAATGAAACCTAGAGTTCGGGGCTCCTCCCTATAGCCGCTGCGTCAGTATCTGTGAGAGCCCCAGCTCCAGCTTGGTAATAAAAACTCTCTTGCTTTTGCATCGGATATTGGCTCCCTGGTGGTCATTGGCAGATTTCGCTACTTGGGCATAACAACATATGCTTTTATTTGTTCTACCTTATTTTTCTCTTCATAAAAGAAGGGAAAGACTTCTAAAATTCTGACAAGCCCCTGAATTCTTGAAGAAAGATACACAGTAAGCCATCTAGATTCAAGCTTTGTTTTGACATCTTTGGCTCCAGGAGAAAATGCAACAAAGAATATCAAAGAAGAGGGGAGAGAACTTTAAAGGCCTGGCAGAACTATGTGCCCCAAGGAGAAAATTTAATCAGCATGATACATTTTAACACATAACTACTCTTGTTCACATTGTTGATTCTTGCATTCAGCTAACATGAATTGAAGAGTTATTGTGTGAAACACCATTTCTAGGCACTGGAAATACAATAAAAAATTTAATAAGAAAAACTTTTGCCCTTATTGATTTTCAAATATAATGGAAAAGCCAGACAATAAACAAGATAAATAAGTAAAATACGCAGTATGTTGATAGCATAGTATTAAAGAGGAAAAAATAAAAGCATGTAAAGGATATGTGAATGTTAGCAGAAAGAAAAAGCCACACTGAGAAAGTGACATTTAAGTAAAGTTCTAAGGAAGGCAGTTCAGGGCAAGCTATACAGATATTTTAGGAACAAGCAGTCCAGGAAAAGAGAGCAAGTGAAGAAGCCCTGAGGCAGGGACATTCCTAAAGGAATCCAACGAACAAGGCCAGCGTGGTTTCAGTAGAATGAAAAAGAGGAAAATACTAGAAAGGAGTTTAGGGAATTAAGAGGATCAAGTCATTATATATCCTTGTACATGAAAGTAAGAATTACAGCTTTTTCTCTAAGTAAGATGGAAAGCCTTTGGAAAGTTTTGAGCAGAGGTGTGATGTGCTACAACATATTTTAAAGAACCATTCTGGCTCATGTGTCCAAAATAGATTAAAGGGGAGCAAGTACTAAAAAGTAGGGAGACCAGTTTGGACTCTACAGCAGCAGTCCTGGCAAAAGAAACAAAGCCAACAGGATCTGACACTGGGCCAGCTGTGGGTCATGAGAAGATAATGACAAAATGACTCTAACCTGAGTAACTGAGAGAATGGCATTACCATTCACTGAAATGAGAAATCCTACAGGAGGAGGGATTTGAGGGGAAATATCAGGAACTCAGTTCAGGACATGTCAGGTTTGAGATACTCATTAGACATTATAGTAGAGATGCTAAGTAAATAGTTATGAGTAAAGTTCTGGGAAGAGGTCCTCAAGACTTCTTTTTTCTTTTTTTTAATTACACGTGGTCCAAATTATAAAAATTGTTAAACTGCAGAAACATTATAGAGACTTTTATAAGTTTATTATTTGCCCAAATCCTGGATAAGTGAAATAGTTTAATGACTATTTCTTCTCAATTTGCTGTTATAACATGTACCTATGCTTTAAAAAAAAAAAGGGGGGGGAGCAAAAACAGCAGCAACAAAAACATAAAGTGGGACTATCGGAGGGATAGCTTCAAACAGTGGTATATTTTACAGCTATGTAGAAAAAATATAATTTGGAACCTTTCTGATATCTTTATATCCTAATCTCTTTAGCCCAAAAGATAATTTCTTTTTTATTTATTTAGCTGTGCCAGGTCATAATTCAGGTATGCAGGATCTAGTTCCCTGACCAGGGATCAAACTCATGCCCCCTGCATAGGGAACATGGAGTCTTAACCACTGGACCACCTGGGAAGTTGTCCCCAATAATAATTTTTAGTAGTATAAATTCTGTCACAAAGTACTATATGCCTATGTAAGTATGTGTAATATTAGTGTTATTAGAAAAATTTCCCAAACTGATGGCTGACTCTATAAATTCTTTCATGTGGCCATTGAGATGGAACTAAAGGTCAACTTTACTAAATATTTTATTCTCTATTTTGATTAACTAAATACTGTTAAATGGATAACATTAACTCAGAAGTTTAAGGCACTGACTATCAACATAACTTTTTCAAGTTGGTTTAATGGAAGGTTCTGCTTCTTTTCTCATGCTCACTGTTAATGCGCCCAAAAGCTTGTTGTTTTAAACTGAAATAACACAGAGAGTTATTCTAAGGTTGAAGAAGAGCAAGTATTTTTTGAAGTGGTTTTTCATCCTTTGAATAGTTTTCTTCTAATCTGAAAGCATTCAACTTTTACATTTTTAAGAACAAGGTGGAGGGAGGGTGGATTTCAATTTTAAATGTCTTCAACCATAGCTCTCAATGCAGACTCTCCAAACGTGGCTATAAAGACAAAAGCGAAAGAGCCAAAACATTACCTCCCTCCTATCCTACAACTTTCTAATTCTGGAAACAAGAATTCACAAAACTAGGCATAAGGAGGAAGGTGGTGTCTGTTTTTGTGTGCATATGTGTATTTGGGAAGGAAGTACTGAGGGAAGGACTACTTGAATAATGATGCTAGCATGAGCAAATTTCAATTTGAGGTTTCTCCAGTGGTCATGTATGGATGTGAGAGGTGGACTGTGAAGAAAGCTGAGCACCGAAGAATTGATGTTTTTGAACTGTGGTGTTGGAGAAGACTCTTGAGAGTCCCTTGGACTGCAAGGAGATCCAACCAGTCCATTCCAAAGGAGATCAGCCCTGGGACTTCTTTGAAGGAAATGATGCTGAAGCTGAAACTCCAGTACTTTGGCCATCTCATGCGAAGAGTTGACTCATTGGAAAAGACTCTGATGCTGGGAGGGATTGGGGGCAGGAGGAGAAGGGGACGACAGAGGATGAGATGGCTGGATGGCATCACGGACTCGATGGACATGAATCTGGGTGAACTCTGGGATTTGGTGATGGACAGGGATGCCTGGCGTGCTGCAATTCATGGGGTTGCAAAGAGTCAGACATGACTGAGCATCTGAACTGAACTGAACTGAATTTTCCTCAAAATTTTAATAAGAAAAGCTCTATAGATCAAACTATTAATAGTAATGGTGTGAAGTGAAGAAATGTTAGTTGCTCAGTCGTGTCTGACTCTTTGCGACCCCATGGACTGCAGCCAGCCAGGCTCTCTGGAATTTCCTAGGCAAGAATACTGGAGTGGGTAGCCACTCCCTTCTCCAAGGAATCTTCCTGACTCAGGGACTGAACTGCATAGTAGGTGGATTCTTTACTGTCTGAGCCACCAGGGAAGCCCAATAATAGTATAGTGGCATAGAAATGGTATATGCTAGGAGTTTATACTTATTACGTAGTTCAAAGTGTGAAAGAACCAGTAGTGGTTGTAAGTTTATGCACCATTTACTAGAGAAAAGTGAAAGCATATATAAAAGCTTCCTAAAATTAAGAATAAGACTGAGAGCATAAAAATTTGTCCTAGAGAAATTGATATGAGAATGGAATTCAGTATTTATACATAGCAACAAAGAATAGGGAAAAGGACCAAGGTTTGTGAAGACAAACTTTGTGATAAGATCTGCCATGTATAAAATGAAAGAAAAATCTAACATGGAACTTATAAAAATAATAAAAAGGAGAAGGAAGACGAGGACCCATGTAGAAAAAAAGTTAAAGGAATATCTTCAACAGACTCAAAGGAGTAAGCATATTCCCAAAGATAATAATTCAAGATACAGGAAAAAAAAGAAAAAGTCAAAATATTCTAGTTACTAGCTATTGAGTATTTACTGTGTATCAGTACATTATTTTTCATTACTGAGCAGTTTCTACTAATATCAGAGCTATTATGAATCTATCACATGCATTAACTCATTTAACATCACAATGATCCCATGAGATATTATTATCCCCTTTTTAGACTTTCCCAAGGTCATAAAGCTATTAAGAATTCAAAAGACATAGCTATTACGACCTGGTGTAGAAGTTTATTCACTTGTACACGCAAATATTTTATGGATACTTACAAGTGGCAGGTACTTTTCTAGGCACTTAGGATATATAAGTGGGGGGAGAGAAAAGAAACCTGCCTTCAAGGGGCTTGCATTCTAGCAAGATATAAATTATATGTGTGTGAGAAGGTGCTGAGTTCTGTGGGGTAAAATAAGAAATTAGAGCAGGATGTTGAAGTTACAAAGAACATAGTGGGGGATGAAAATTAAAGAATAGAGCTGAATTTGAAATGATATTTAGTGTGTCTGAGAACCTTGGCTTGTAGCAGGATAATTTAATCCAGTCACATTTATTTGTGAACTGATACATCAGTCTTCCTTTTTCTGATTTCATCTTTTCTTGACACTTCCTTTTTTCCTTACTTTTTGCTAAGTAGCCCACTTTATTGCTATTTCTCTGCCAAGTGTTTTTGAAAAATATTGCTCTACTAATGGTGACCTTTAAATTATATCTTTAAATTGTGCCTATCATATATTTTCTCCATGTATAAAAAGTAAGCTCATTAGGGCAGGTCTTATACATGTCTTCTTATACATTCTATTACTGAGCCTAATACAATAGCAAGAGTATCAAAATATGTTTGTTTTATAAACTAATTAATTGATAACTACATGATCATAATTCTGCTCTAGCCAAAGATAGACTCTGGAGGGGAAAATAAATACTAGAAAGTGAATTCAGAGAAATGTGAAAAAATTGCTACAGAGGAGAGTGCTTTTATTTCAGTCCTGACTGAAGTAAAAAGTGAAAGTCGCTCAGTCATTTCCAGCTCTTTGAGACCCCATGGACTAATACTTGAGTGGATAGCTATTCCCTTCTTCCAGGGGATCTTCCCAACACAGGAACCGAACCCAGGTCTCCCACGTTGCAGGTGGATTCTTTCCAGCTGAGCCATCAAGAAGCCCAAGAATACTGGATTGAGTAGCCTGTCCCTTCTCCGCAGTCTTCCTGATCCAGAAGTCGAACTGCATTGCAGGTGGATTCTTTATCAACTGAGCTACCAGGGAAGCCCCTCAATCCTGACTAAGTGGTCTTGAAAAATTTACCCATCCTCTTTGTACCTCTGTTTTTTTCACCTTAAAAATAGGGAGAGTGGATTAGAATAGGTAGTTTGTGACATTTTTAGGAGTCATAGATTCTTTTCAGAAACCAATAAATACTACCAATGCTCTCCACAAACACTTTATGTACATATATCATGAAAATAAGTTGACATATTTTATAAGACTATGAAAAGCCTTCATGTATATATGTATTAATATGCTATGAAAACATTAATGAAACATTTTATAACATTTAAAGATAGATACACACATTAGATACACACATACACAAAACCCTCTCTAGATTTTATAATAAAGAAAGCACAAAACTTCTAAGCTGGAAGAAAGCATTCATCCAAAGAAAGAAACAAAAGATTTATAGATGTGAAATGTTTTGAAATATTAAAGTCCAAAATCTTCTTTTAAGTTCTCGAAACATATTCATTTCAGATAGGGATGAAGTTGTTTAAGCTTAGCTTTTCTTGACAATCCAATCCTGATTGGTCGACCACATGTCTTAAGAGGTAGTACTCTTGAAATTCCATATGAAAAACTGCTACCTAAAAGTGTAAGACAATAAAGGTACATAAGGGAGTAAAAATCACTCGTAGTTTCTATCCTTAAAAATGATTCCTAACTTCTAAAATCACGATACTAACAACATTTACTGAGTCATTGAGCTAAGTGCTTTGAGTGCATTAGTTTACTTACTCTTCTCTCCATTTTTTAAATGTGGAACACTCAGCACAAAAAAGTTAAGTAACTTGCCCAACATAACATAACATAGCAATTAAATAAAATCAGCATTCCAGTCATGCAATCTGGCTTAACATCAATAAAACTATATAGAATTTAAACAACATGATGTAGTGGCTGTAAAGACTATGTTATTTTTCCATTAGAAGTTATTAGACTATATGATTAATATATACATGTGGCCTTCTTATAGAGATTATTATAGATAATACAGCACAAATGTATTTCATCATCATGTATGAATGGAGAGTTCTAATTTTGAAGTTTTATTTAACATGACACTAACATTTTGTAAGAAGTTCAAAACATCTGGCTACCTGATGCGAAGAACTCATTGGAAAAGACCCCGATGCTAGGGAAGATTGAAGGTGGAAGGAAAAGGGGACGACAGAGGATGAGATGGTTGCATGGCATCACCGACTCAATGGACATAAGTTTGAGTAAACTCTGGGAGTAGGACACAACTAAGCGACTGAATTGAACTGAAAGCTGTGAGTTTCAGTTCTGTTTGGGGACTTACTGAGGAGTATACCCTCCAGATACAGCCTCTCACATAGCTCTGAAGAACTGCTCTGGACAGGTTAGAGAAGAGGTAAGCATACATGTGATTTTGGAGAAGAGGTATGTGCAACCAGACTCACATCTTGGTAGAAGCTTAGTGCCAGTCAGGAGGAACAGATGTTTTAGTCAATTATTTAAATGCTTTTCTAAGTATGGGAAGTTGCAAGACACTGGGTTCATACAATTTTCTCTTGAAAATATCTCTCTGAAGACCTGTTCTGCCAGTTTTTCCAGAGCACAGAATTCCTGAACTCCTTTCTGAACTATGCTAGAGGTTAGCAAGTGCGGTGGTTATTGACTCACTCCTTGTAGAATCAGATGACTTGTGATATTCTTTGGTTGACATATACATTAAAATTAGAGAAGTATTGGTACTAAATGATATATAAAGCTCCTGGCATACTGGCTAGCTGGCATTTGATACACTCAAAGTATTTGCCTCCTCCATACCACAGAGAAAGGAGAGAGACAGAAAGGGAGATAGGATGAGCTAGAAATGTTGGTAGCAGAAACTTTAATTGGAGGCATAAAGATGACAAGTAGGTGGGTATCAAAAACATTTCTGCACAATCAGAAGTCTTTCAATACCTTTAAAAACACCCTCCATATGTAGGGACCTGGTCTACCTAGACAGAATTAGTTCATTTTTAGTCCATAATTAGTCTGTTTTCCCCACTACCTCCCCAATTTTCCCTTACACTATGGATTTTAACAAATCCCAGGTATATCATTCCATTTTTATGCACTTTGAAAGAGGCTTCACAATGATCCTAACATAGTATTAAGTAATTTTGGCTGATCTCTAACATTATTTTTCATACTTCTTGACAAGGAGGTATCTTTCCTTGTGAAGCCACAATAGAGTATTATGGGTTCAGATATTTCCAACAAATGTAACATTTCTTTTCCGATTGAGGCACATACTTTAATCTGTCTTAAATATCCATTTCATTAACACAGTTATCATCAAGATGACAATATGGGTTTGTGTTCTCTTAATAATCTTCCTCTATCAGAGAATATGTTCCTAAACCCAATTTCTTCCTTTCTTCTTGTTCTAGAAGAAACCACCCCTATCCTTTTCAGGCTAATTCTACTGCCCAGCTTTCAGTTTCATAGAGTATTGTTCCTTAAATTATTTTCTTTTTTCAGGGGAGAAAACCCACAGGCTTTTGATTTTCCAAGGATTTGTATTAATTTTTAACAGTATTTCATTGAAAGCTAAGAAAAAAGAAATTATGCAGTTTTGAAGTGACTGAATATAAGTGTCAGGGACAGCAATTTCTCCTAATGAGAAGCCAGGAGAAATGCTTTGAGAAGTGATGCAAAACTGAAGATATTTTGATAAATATATTTCACCTACATCACTATTCTTTCTAGATCTAGTCTTGTATAAAACCAGCAATTTCAAAAAAAAAAAAACAAAACAGCAATTTCAGATCAAATGAAAATGTAGTAATTTAGAAAATAATTCCCTAATTTCAATCCAACCCCTACCTCACCCTCATTGGTACTACAAGTTAGAACAGATGGTAGACTTAGTGTATTTTATTCTGATATTACAGATCTCTTAGGCAAAGAAGAAGGTTAGCTGTTTAACTTTTCTTTAGTTTGATTCTTTTACAATCAAACATTTAAATGCTGTAGTACTAAATGATGTTAACATAGCTAAATGGTGCTAATTTCTTTCAAAATTAAAGTATGAAATGTCCATATAAACAGCCCTATAATATTTAAAGGATAGAAAACAGTGATAATAAATTTATAATTGGAAGTAACACCAATGTAAATCTAACATAGACAAATGCTTTTTTTGCTTTTGCTAATTAATGTTACATATATTAGATGTACATATTAGATATATCTAATACCTATCTTATCATATAGCTATCGCAAGACATCACTGAAAATATTTAAACAGTTTTATAGAGTATATTTTCTAGTTACATTCTAAATGATTTTTTTTCATTTTTAGCCAATTTTTAACTGTAGGAATTTGTATCAATAAATTATTAATGTTTACAAAAGTATTAAATCTTTTTATTTTTTAACAACCTAAGCATATTTTCCTTATGCTAAAAATACAAGAATGCAGTAATCATCTTAGAAAGTATTAAAGAAAATAACCAAAACTCCTACCTGCCTTCAGTAGATAATTAAATTTTTCTTCCTTAAATTCATCAGAGGAAAAAGTTGGTCTTTCAGGTGAAGGATTTTCACAACCTGAAAATAAAAACCAATGTGTTATAGCAAAAAGTAACTTTTTATATGAAGTGTCAATACTATAAACAAATTACTTTTTCAGAAATATTCCCTCCCATTGGTTCCTTATATATAATAGAAAAATAACAACATCAATAAACATTGTCTTACACCTTACTTTCTTTTGTACCAAAATTATATATTTGGCCTATATGGGAAAAAAGGCTGTATTTTATCTCAGAAAGTACATTTTAAAATCAATTTCATACCTTCCTTTGAAGTAGAATGAAGTAATTCTCCCTCTGGTGTTCTTAGGCAGCAATCATTAGGAACTTCCTGTTCACCATTTTTGGTTACTGTTTTCCACTTAAATAAACTTTGGTGTTTTTTATGCATATTAGGACTTGCTATCACATCACCAAGCAAAGAAGATGAACATAATTTGTTTTCTGTACCCATTTTCATACCTTTTTTAATCTCCATTTTTACCTCCTCAACAGCATTGCTTTCTACAAAGTAATTTTCTTGCCTATTGTTGATTTCCACAGTGTTTAGAATTTCATTTTCCTTACTAATTTCATGAAACATACGAAGTTCTTCAAGCACTAAATTAAATTCACTCTTCATTTCAAAATTGTTTGCTATTGTCATAATGTCTGTTGATAAACACTTGGCAGTTAAGTCCTGAAAACATTTATTGTTCTCTACACTCAAATGAGTTTCAAACTGATGATTAAAACATTCTGAAGAGTCATTCTTTGGATGAAAATGCTTTGAATTAGCTAACTCACTTTCTTGAAAAATACTCTCATATTCATTTCTGTCAACTATATTACTTTGATTAACGTATTTAGTCTCTTCCACATCCAATTTAGTCATTAATGAAACTGGTTGCACAATAAACATGTCATCCATTGAATAAAAACTATTTTTTTCTTCTTTTTCTGTCTTAATGTCTTCATGACCTTGGCAAAAGTTTCTTAAATTTTGTGCTGTGATTTTTCCTTCCTCCTTCAAAGTTAAGTCGTATTTTTTATCTTCAATTTCATTTATCAAGTTCCCAAAATCTAGCACCTGAGTTACAGTCATGGGATTGGTTTGTTCACTACGCTTTTTGTCATGGCTTGCCTTTATAGCCTGTTGCCTAGTATTGAAGAAATCTTTAAATATGTAGTTAAAATTAAAACTACTGATCTTATTATGCTTTTGCTTTTCTTCAGCATATAAATCTTGGTCCTGCACATTTAATTCATAAGTTTTTTTCTTAATATAGTTCCAGTTCTGTGTAAATTGAGAACAAGACCTAACATGTGTTTTATTAGTTTTAGAGCTACAGTGAATCCAATTTTCCATACTCATGACTTGTTCAGGACAATTCTTATTCTTGTAACTAATTTCTTTTATTGGAAAAATTTCATCAATGTCATCAAAATCCATTAAAAGAGGATTTTTTTTATATGTTTCAAAAATTGGAAAGTATATGTTTTTACTTATCATACTGAAGGAATTGGTAAGTTTTTTCTTAGGTTCTTCAAAAATTTGTTCACTTTTAAATAACTTTCTTTTCTTTAACTTAGGTTTCATATTATTTTCTAATAGTCTTGAAAAACTTAAAATCCTGACTGAACATACAGTATGATTTTCCAGTGTGATATTTTTTGGATAATTCAAATACATTATCCATTTGAAAATGCATCCCTCTTCTAATTTAGAATCATTTTCAACTATTGTAAAAGAGACAAAGTCATTGAGCAAAGAAGTTATGCTGGTTTTCAATATAATATTTAGAGGGTCCAAAACATTGGTTTGTAAACATATGCTTGAAATATCATTATTTATACTGACATTCATAGTCTCAGTTATTAGATTTTGAACATCAATTTGCTTTTTACGCTTCAAAGTTCCATACCAGGTTAAGATATTATTATTATCTTTTTGATTTCCTGAAATACTTTCATGGAAATAAAAAATTTCTGTAATGAAACTTTCAAAATTACTGCTTAAATGAAAATTTTTTTGTGTGGTATAGCTGAAGTGTAGCATATTATCTTTTTCTCCTTCATCTTTTAAGCAAAAAATTTGCTTTAAAGCTTTTTGACTACCCAGTGTTTCTGTCATGAGAGGCTTTGCTTTTTCATCATGTGTTTTCATGACTTTCATATTGTGATAATTTCTTTTACTTAGTTGCAAATTCAGTATTTCTCCAGCTTCTTTCATATTTTCATATTTCACCTTGTAACTATCCACAGTCCAACTATTTTCCCTATTTTTTCTCAAAATATATATAATGTTACAGTTCCAGCTTTGCAGTTTTTCCAATCTGGTAAATATGTAGCTGTACAGGCATGTTTCTGTCTCTTTGCAATTTGTATTTTCTAGTTTTACAGTGAAATTCTTTGCAGAGTCTATTGCATCAGACTTGATACTACTGTGATTATAGTAGTGTAAACTGATCAAGTCTTTTTTTCTCACACAAACACTTTGGTTGCTGAGTGACTGGTGGTTACTTTCACAACACTCAGAAAAAATATTTTCTGCATCCACAATTTTTTTATCATTCTGTAACTTTTGCTTCTTAACATCAGGTCTATTTTGGGACCAGTGAGTGTTTGTGAAATCCCTAACATATGCCTCATTTTTGTCATTTTTCTTCTCTATTTCCTTTAAATAGACAGAGGACATTTTGCTATTTAATTCGGTTGGAAACTCAGGGATACTTGTTGTACTCTTATCTCTAAAATAGCTAGGTTTGGCAATTTCCATGTTGGGCTGGTTTTGAGATTTTGATATTTTTAGCGTAGATGCTGGAATGCTATTTTCTTTTTTATTTGATGGCATAACACTACCAGCTTTACATCTGTTCTTAATATCATGAAATGTTGATTTGGTGTCCTTGTAAAATGTAATATCTAAAAATGGATTTTCTGTCAGTTTTATGTCATTATTGTCTTCCTGACTATTGTCTCTCTCCTGAACTAAATATTGTTTTCCATCCGCATTTTTAATTACATGTACATCGTGTACAGAGGCGTGGGACAGCTGACCAGTCTCTGTTTCAAATCTATCAGTGCAATGCACACTGAGAATCTCTCTGTGATACAGCCCTGGTTCACAAGACGTTCTAGAAGCCTTCACACCAGAAGCAAAATTTTGTGAGGGTAGAGACAGCAAACAACTATTCATCTCAAATTGGCTATTTTGGCCTTCCGGATTATATATCTGTTTCCCACTGACAGATTTCTTCACACACGAGTCTGTGGCGTTACCAAAAATCTCCTCAGTTGAAATCATGAACGCTTTGAGGGGTCTGAGCGACAACTCCCAGACTTTTTCCACCTCAGACAAGCAAGGCACCAACGGCAGCTTCCACTCCACCTCAGAAACATCACCGGTCTCCTCAAGACGGGGCCTCTTACTACGGGGTGGTAGGGAATCAGGGTCGTCAGCAGGTGGTAAAGGGGAGGCAGGCTCCCCGAGTTCGGAAACCTGCGGCGCGCGCTGCGTGAGCGACATGACAGCGAACTGAAGGAATCTGTCACAGGTTCCAGGCAGACTCGGGTCTCTGAGCCCGAGGCGGCTCTGAACCAACACACCCGCTCCAGCCCCGCCTCGGTCACGCCCCTGACACGCCCCCAGGCCCCGCCCCAGGGCCACGCCCCCACCCACCCCGGGGCAGCGAGCCCCACCCACGTAGTCTCTACCTCAAAAAACACCAAGCGCCCGTGACCGTTATTTTGTCTATTTTTAGCGCCCCTTGCTATTGTTACAATTGTAGCTGATCTAAACTTTTTCTTCCCTTTGATAGAATTAAAGAGAAAATTCAAAATATATATTTTTTTAATTTGTGAACGGAGACAGCTATATTATTTAAATTCTAAAATTCTGTTTTTCTGAGAAGAACGTCTCCACAGTTTCTCTGGACTACCTTGTCCATTGAAACCTTGTAGCTCTGTAAACACCAGACCAAATTTCCCTATGTGTGGTAAAACTTTCTAAAATGCTCTTAATGATGCCAGTGGCGTTTAAAATCATATTCCCACTTCAGTCTTGAAGTGTGTTTTGAGAGAAGGCAGCACTGGTACTTAACAATCTGAATATTTAAGGAAAAAAGTCGTGTGGAAATTTATTATCCAGATAACTATTAACCTACTTTTTAAGAGTATAGAAAAATTTCAGTGCACCGTGGAGTTTTCTTTCCCGATGTTGTGATTTTTCTTTTTAAGTCGCTCAGTCGTGTCTGACTCTTTGCGACCCCGTGGACTGTAGCCCACCAGGCTCCTCCGTCCATGGGATTCTCCAGGCAAGAATACTGGAGTGGATGCCATTCCTTCTTCAGGGGATCTTCCCGACACAGGGATCGAACCCAGGTCTCCCTCATTGCCGGCAGACGCTTTAACCTCTGAGCCACCAGGGAAGCCCTGTTATGAATACAATTACTTAAAAATTATATGTTTCAACTATTCTATTTATTGTAAGTGTAATCAGACAGTTCTGACTCACATAATAAATTTTGTAAATGTTATTTTTCTTTTTATTCTGGTTTGAAAACATATTTATTCTCTTCAGTCAATTTTGATTTTTGTGAATGTCATAATTCTAAAGAAAGCTATTTTCAAAGTGCTTACTATTATTCTTATATACGTGTTCATTAAGAAATACATCATTATTGTTCAGTAATCAGAAGCTGCTATCCCCTTGATGATAGTTTCAAAGTTGATAAGCTGTATATTCATAGATACATACATATATATATATATAAAATCTCAGAAAGACTATGACTGGCATACTGCTTTAGTTAATAAACTGCTCATCAGCCTCTTGTCTCATAAATATTCTTAGATATATTATGATTCCAATTCTAGACATTACTTTAGCTTGTGAATTCCTCCAGAGAAATGTTTACTTAAATTTATAGAAAGCCTTACAGTATAAATGCTTCATCAACACTATAAATATAAATGTGGCAATAGTTCAGGTTATATATCAGCAAGTTCTCAAAGTGCTGTTCCTATATATCTTTAGTTGCCTTGTTTTTTTTTAATCTCAGATTTTCCATAATTCTACACTCCATTCAAATGCACTCTGTTGTATGCTTTGACTAACCCATAAACTGACTTGCACATCCAGTTGATCTCAGTAGCTCAGTCGTGTCCGACTCTTTGCGACCCCATGAACCACAGCACGACAGGCCTCCCTGACCATCACCAACTCCTGGAGTTCACCCAAACCCATGTCCATTGAGTCGGTGATGCCATCCAACCATCTCATTCTCTGTCATCCCCTGCTCCTCCTGCCATCAGTCTTTCCCATCATCAGGGTCTTTTCAGATGAGTCAACTCTTCGCATCAGGTGGCCAAAGGATTGGAGTTTCAGCTTCAACATCAGTCCTTCCAATGAACACGCAGGACTGATCTCCTTTAGGGTGGACTGGTTGGATCTCCTTGNGTCACGCCCCTGACACGCCCCCAGGCCCCGCCCCAGGGCCACGCCCCCACCCACCCCGGGGCAGCGAGCCCCACCCACGTAGTCTCTACCTCAAAAAACACCAAGCGCCCGTGACCGTTATTTTGTCTATTTTTAGCGCCCCTTGCTATTGTTACAATTGTAGCTGATCTAAACTTTTTCTTCCCTTTGATAGAATTAAAGAGAAAATTCAAAATATATATTTTTTTAATTTGTGAACGGAGACAGCTATATTATTTAAATTCTAAAATTCTGTTTTTCTGAGAAGAACGTCTCCACAGTTTCTCTGGACTACCTTGTCCATTGAAACCTTGTAGCTCTGTAAACACCAGACCAAATTTCCCTATGTGTGGTAAAACTTTCTAAAATGCTCTTAATGATGCCAGTGGCGTTTAAAATCATATTCCCACTTCAGTCTTGAAGTGTGTTTTGAGAGAAGGCAGCACTGGTACTTAACAATCTGAATATTTAAGGAAAAAAGTCGTGTGGAAATTTATTATCCAGATAACTATTAACCTACTTTTTAAGAGTATAGAAAAATTTCAGTGCACCGTGGAGTTTTCTTTCCCGATGTTGTGATTTTTCTTTTTAAGTCGCTCAGTCGTGTCTGACTCTTTGCGACCCCGTGGACTGTAGCCCACCAGGCTCCTCCGTCCATGGGATTCTCCAGGCAAGAATACTGGAGTGGATGCCATTCCTTCTTCAGGGGATCTTCCCGACACAGGGATCGAACCCAGGTCTCCCTCATTGCCGGCAGACGCTTTAACCTCTGAGCCACCAGGGAAGCCCTGTTATGAATACAATTACTTAAAAATTATATGTTTCAACTATTCTATTTATTGTAAGTGTAATCAGACAGTTCTGACTCACATAATAAATTTTGTAAATGTTATTTTTCTTTTTATTCTGGTTTGAAAACATATTTATTCTCTTCAGTCAATTTTGATTTTTGTGAATGTCATAATTCTAAAGAAAGCTATTTTCAAAGTGCTTACTATTATTCTTATATACGTGTTCATTAAGAAATACATCATTATTGTTCAGTAATCAGAAGCTGCTATCCCCTTGATGATAGTTTCAAAGTTGATAAGCTGTATATTCATAGATACATACATATATATATATATAAAATCTCAGAAAGACTATGACTGGCATACTGCTTTAGTTAATAAACTGCTCATCAGCCTCTTGTCTCATAAATATTCTTAGATATATTATGATTCCAATTCTAGACATTACTTTAGCTTGTGAATTCCTCCAGAGAAATGTTTACTTAAATTTATAGAAAGCCTTACAGTATAAATGCTTCATCAACACTATAAATATAAATGTGGCAATAGTTCAGGTTATATATCAGCAAGTTCTCAAAGTGCTGTTCCTATATATCTTTAGTTGCCTTGTTTTTTTTTAATCTCAGATTTTCCATAATTCTACACTCCATTCAAATGCACTCTGTTGTATGCTTTGACTAACCCATAAACTGACTTGCACATCCAGTTGATCTCAGTAGCTCAGTCGTGTCCGACTCTTTGCGACCCCATGAACCACAGCACGACAGGCCTCCCTGACCATCACCAACTCCTGGAGTTCACCCAAACCCATGTCCATTGAGTCGGTGATGCCATCCAACCATCTCATTCTCTGTCATCCCCTGCTCCTCCTGCCATCAGTCTTTCCCATCATCAGGGTCTTTTCAGATGAGTCAACTCTTCGCATCAGGTGGCCAAAGGATTGGAGTTTCAGCTTCAACATCAGTCCTTCCAATGAACACGCAGGACTGATCTCCTTTAGGGTGGACTGGTTGGATCTCCTTGCAGTCCAAGGGACTCTCAAGAGTCTTCTCCAACACCATAGTTCAAAAGCATTAATTCTTCAGTGCCCAGCTTTCTTCACAGTCCAACTCTCACATCCATACGTGACCACTGGAAAAACCTCAAATTGAAATTTGCTCATACTAGCATCATTATTCAAGTTGACATGATTAAATAACTAAATAACAACAACAACACTTTTACTAATCCAAATGCATTTAGTGATGTCGTAAGTATATTTTAAGCTTGGTTTTGGTTTTGATTTTATATGTTAAAATGGAGAGTTGATTGAGCTCATATCAGCATAAAGCCAAAAACTGACTTTAAATATTACTGGTTTTAATGTCATTTAAGTTTCATGGTAAGACCAGTTATTTGACAGGGTAGTTCTTCTCTTTTATATCTTTTAATAAAGCATGTAAATGATGAATAAATACACTCAACCTAAAACTTTCAGACCAACAAGTTAATCAAATATGTTTTAAACACTTAAGAAGAAAATACCACCATTTACTAAAAATGTTTAAAATAAATATGGCTATAAATAACACAGAAAGGATTCTTTATAAAGTCACTAAGAAGCTCTAGTTGGGAAAATATTTAAGAAAACTGTGATGTTCTGCATATCCACATATGCAATTAACCTTTCAGCTGAGTAACAACAGTAACTTATAAAAGTCTTAAGCGAGACAATGTATATGCAAATACTTTGAGTTTTAAACTATCTCATTATCCATTTTCATTAATAACATCATTATCTACTCAATATTCTGAGCTAGAAACTCTTACTGTTATCCTTAATTTTTTTCTCTCTTTTACAGTCTTTCCCCATCACCCATCCCTATGTGGATATTCATCAAATCTTATTAATTCTATATTAAATATGACCCAGGAATGACTCCTCTATTCTTTATTCCTTATGACCCAGGAATGAATCCTCTACTCTTTATCCCTAATGCTTCTGCTTTATTTTAGACCCTCATCACCACCTGCTGAGAATAGTAAAAAGAATGGTATTTTTACTAGTCTTTTCTTTGACTTCCACCCACCACTATCATGAGATTTTTCTTCCTAAAATATTAATCACTTTGTTGCTTGTTTCCTAACCAAGAATTTCTCTTGACTCATTGATGCCCATAGAATAAAATACAGACTCTTTAATTTGATATGCAAAGTTCTTTGTAGTTCTCCAAACTGTTTTTTCAGCTTCTTCTTATCTTATTACACAACACAACTTGATTTCTTGCATCACTAAGCTTTTCACCATTCTTCAAATATATAAAGTCCTTTCACAGCTTCAAGTCTTGGGCATATGCTGGTTCATTTGTGTAAGTATGATGTCAGGCTTTCCTTAAAAGTCTTCTGAATTCCTTCCAGTTTACAGCTATGTTGTATGTTTAGACACCCACAGTTTCATCTGCTCCTCATTCTTTAGTTCTAAATATGATTTCATTAGTGTACTATTATATTTTTGCATGGTTAGCTATTCAAAGATAATTTTTTTTTCCTAAGCTCTGACTGTTGGAAAGCCAAGGGAAGTGTTCAACTATTTCCAACATGCCTTTGGTGGTTTAATAAATTTCAGCAATAATTAAAAGATTCTTTGCTGCTGAGATAAAAGCAAGAGTTTGTATTATTTTGAAATTCATACAATTGTAAATAACACCTCTTTTAAAAAATAATTGTGAATTCTTTTCAATTAACCTTTCACAAGGATCTTTTCAAGATTTTGAGATGGCAAAATGTCTATAATTATTTTTATCATACAAACTTCAAATTACTTAGATTGCCTTCTCCTTTTGTACAGTTTTTCTGCTGAGATTAGTCATTTTGTTATGGTTGGTTGCATAATAAATATTTAGCTGGGCATTACAAATTCATAAAACTATAATTTACTTTAAAATGTTAAGGAATTATATACATTTACATTAAATATAAAATATAGTTAACATTAAAAACTACACTGAACATAATTTTTTTTATCCTGAAAGCAATGTAGAGTAACATTGAGGTGAGTAGACTCTGGAGTTAAATTGTCTGTGTTTAAATCTATGGTCTACTACTTCCTAGTTTTGTAATCTGAGCCAGATAACTTAACCTTTCTGACACAGATCCCTGTAAATGGGAATTGTAAAGTAGTAATAGAACTTACCTCTTAGGCTATTGTGATTTAAATGAAGTACATCATGTAAAGCATTTAGAAGAGAGTTGGACATGTAAATAGATATTTATTAAACATTTCTTAAGTTATGATAGTTATTATTAACATGGAACTAGCAAGGTGTTAGACTAGTTCTTACAGTTAGATGAATGTCAGCATCTCTATCCAACCCTCCATTTCAGTAATATCCTGTGGGTAGCTTAGAGTAGGACTTGATGGAAGTATTTCTATTTAAATTGCCAAAATCAGAAACACTACAAATTAGGGAGTTTTTTTTTTTTTTTTTTTTAATTTCTAGACAAGCCAGGTGTCAGTTACCAGCACAGTATTGAATCAAACTCTATTTTACAAAACTTCAGATACATTACTCTGTAAATCAATTTTCACTACAGAATTGTAGCTGGGGTAAGCCAGGGAGTTTTTTGTGTCTTGTCTGGCTAAAGTAGTGCATGCGTGCATACATGTGTGTGCAATTTCTAGGCCGTGTCTGACTCAGAGAGGCAATTTGACAGATTATATATTGGTACCAGGACATATTGTGAAAACTTTATCACAACAAAACAAAACTATATTAGCTTGTTTTCATCTCATGTGATAATTTTTATGGGTGAAGAATCCTAAATTTGCCACATAAAAAAAAGTATAACTCTCTCAATATTTTACGCTTGCTTATGGTTCTATAATTTCAGAATGGCCATAGGTTCAGTTCAGAGGAAAGGAATGGATGGAAAGAATGCTTTTTCTATCACTATTTAGGGCAAAATGTAGTCATTGTTTACTATCAATCAATAATCACTGGCAACTAAATAACATAATTTTCAAAGTACTTTTAAGTGAATGCTCTCATCTGATTTAACTGTCCTTCAATTTGCTGAATGAAATACCTGTTATCTGTAAGAAACCATGCCTCATACTGAAGTAAATACTATGACATATAAAATGTAATCCTTGTCTCTAACAAATACATTCCAGCCAGAAATATGCATATAAAAGGATAAAGGTGAAATAAAACTAACACTACATTGCCCAGTTAATCAGGCCGTTCGCAACTTTATGCTAGACTATTTTCTAGCCTGATCTCCAACTAATCCATTCCCTTCTCCCATGCCTCTCACACTCTGCCTCACCAAATTGCTTTCAACTCCCCAAACACTCATGTTTTCTTGTTGTTACTCAATTCTCAAGACATTTACTGAGTATTATGTTCCAGGCTTCCCTGATGGCTTAGTTGGTAGAGTTTGCCTGCAGTGTGGGAGATCCAGGTTCAATCCCTGGGTGGAAGATCCCCTGGAGAAGGAAATGGCAACCCACGCTAGTATTCTTGCCTAGAGAACTCCATGGACAGAAGAGCCTGGTGGGCTGCAGTCCATGGGGTCACAAAGAGTCAGACACAACTGAGTGACTAAGACTTCCACTTTCATGTTCCAGGCACTGTGTTAGGTATTCGATATTCAAAATCAAGACAGTCTTTTCTCAAGGGGTTTACAATATAATAGGAGAAAGAGGCATATAAAGTATACAGACATACAATAGTATAAGTGCTACAATAGAGAAATATCCAAGAACTGAAGAGACAAGACGAAACCTAGTCTGGAAGTGTAGGGAAGATACCTAGGAAGAAATGATGCTCAAAAGCTCATTCTTAAAGGATATATTAATTCATTCCATACTTAGGAGCCTATAATTTTCTATAAAATATCTTTTTTTCTCTTCTCCATACTAAGCAGTTTTTATCCATGTCCCCATTATTTCAGACATCTACTGTAATACTTATAAAATCACATAATGTTATATACTGTCTCCTCTACTAAACTATCAGCTCCTTGACAAAACAGTTATTTTGTTTACCTTTGCATTTCTAGTGTATAACATGGGTCTTACCATATAATAAATAATAATTTTTAATTGTTGGGTTGACTATATACCAATTGAGTAATATTAGCACTATTAAGAAATTGATTGTTGTTATTGTTTAGTCACTAACGCATGTCTAATTCTTTGCAACCCCATGGACTGCAGCATGCTAGGCTTCCCTGTCCTTCTCTGTCTTCCAGAGTGTGCTCAAACTCGTGTCCATTGAGTCAGTGATGCCATCCAGTCATCTCATTCTCTGTGGAATTCAGTGAAGAATGAAGTAAGTTTTAGATAGGAAGGTGAGAAATCTTTACAGAGGAGAGAAATTGAACTAGGTCTTGAAAAGTGAAAGTGAAGTCGCTCAGTCGTGTCTGGACTCTTTGCAACCCCGTGGATTGTAGCCTACCAGGCTCTTCCATCCATGGGGTTTTCCGGGCAAGAATACTGGAGTGGGTTGCCATTACCTTCTCCAAGAGATCTTCCCAACCCAGGGATTGAACCTGGGTCTCTCGCATTCCAGGCAGACGCTTTACCGTCTGAGCCACCAGGGAAGTCTTGAAAAACAAGATGTAGACAGCCTCAGGAGAGTAGTTTCAACTAGAAAGCAAAAAGGATCTAAGATCTAAAAAATAGAACTCTGCTTTCACAGAAATAAAAGAAGTGTAGAAATAGCTCTAACATTGGACTGAGAAATAAGGATGAACTAATTAGGAAAGTCATTAATCCAAGAAGTTTGGCTGTAGAAAGTGCTACATAGTCAGGACATAAAAAAACTACCGTCTGAAAGAAATAAAGTGATATTTTTTAAAACCAAATCTACATAGAGGCTATAATATAGTAACATATATATTGTGAATGTATCAATGATATATGCCCCAGAATTTCTAATTATAATGAATGAGTTGAGCACATTCTTCATAATTGAACCCCACACATTCTATACATTAGTGGATCTTATCAGAGAAGAGTTAATGATAGAAAAATGTGACCCAGGCCATGACTCTCTTGAGGAGGTTAAATTAAAAGACGCTTACTCCATGGAAGAAAAGTTATGACCAAGCTAGATAGCATATTCAAAAGCAGAGACATTAGTTTGCCAACTAAGGTCCGTCTAGTCAAGGCTATGGTTTTTCCTGTGGTCATGTATGGATGTGAGAGTTGGACTGTGAAGAAAGCTGAGTGCCAAAGAATTGATGCTTTTGAACTGTGGTGTTGGAGAAGACTCTTGAGAGTCCCTTGGACTGCAAGGAGATCCAACCAGTCCATTCTGAAGATCAGCCCTGGGATTTCTTTGGAAGGAATGACGCTAAAGCTGAAGCTCTAGTACTTTGGCCACCTCATGCGAAGAGCTGACTCATTGGAAAAGACTCTGATGCTGGGAGGGATTGGGGGCAGGAGGAGAAAGAGGATGAGAGAGCTGGATGGCATCACTGACTCGATGGACGTGAGTCTGAGTGAACTCTGGGAGTTGGTGCTGTATAGGGAGGCCTGGCGTGCTGCGATTCATGGGGTCGCAGAGTCAGACACAACTGAGTGACTGAACTGAACTGAAAAAAAGACAGCCAAGAATCATAGAAAGTGGAAAGGAAATGTAACTTTAGGACATGCAGAGAGGCAATTAGTTGCCCATCACAGTGTGTTGTCACAAAATTCTATTAAACAGCAACTCTTTCCTTAATTTTTAAAAGTTTCACATAGATAGCTATGCCCTATGAGAAACAAAGTAGCACAAGAATACATATTCAGTTTCATAAAGTTATCTGACACATATTCATTATATACATACTATTTGATACATAGTACTTAATCATGAATAGATTAGGGTTAGGGTTAGCAGTGTCACCTGTTTTGCAGTTTTCCTGAGGCCAGACATGCTAATCACCCACTTGAAAAGTGAAAGTGAAAGTCAATCTGTCCTGTCCTACTCAGTCCATGGAATTCTCCTGTCCAGGATACTGGAGTGGGAAGCTGCTCCCTTCTCCAGGGGATCTTCCCAATCCAGGGATCAAATCCAGGTCTCCCACATTGCAGGTGCATTCTTTACCAACTGAGCTACAAGGGAAGCCCCCACATTTAACTGTAATAATCACTCGCTTACTACAGTTATGTATCAACTTCCAAAAGCTAAACCTATGCTATCTGGAGACCACTCAGAGGGACTCTAGAGATGACTCTTAAAAGTNTCCCAATCCAGGGATCAAATCCAGGTCTCCCACATTGCAGGTGCATTCTTTACCAACTGAGCTACAAGGGAAGCCTCCACATTTAACTGTAATAATCACTCGCTTACTACAGTTATGTATCAACTTCCAAAAGCTAAACCTATGCTATCTGGAGACCACTCAGAGGGACTCTAGAGATGACTCTTAAAAGTTATCTAGTTCAGATCTTGAACAATAATTTGGAAAAACATGTATGTATATGTATGTATATATATATATATATATATATGGACAGAGGCTAGGCTTGGTATATAATGAGTAGCTAAGCAAAGACAGAACCACAACAATCATGGCTGGTATGAAGATCCTTTTCTCATATGAGAAAAACTAAAAGGTGAGAAGGAGAAGCAGAAGCACTGTGACCATACATTTCCAAGCTCTCCTAATTAGAATATAAAGGAAAAATATATGTGTTCTCCATTATAAAAATAATATAAAGAATGAAAGGATTAAAAATAGAATTTTAGTTTAATATGATCTATGACCACCCATCAGAGAAGGCAATGGCAACCCACTCCAGTGTTCTTGCCTTGAGAATCCCAGGGACGGGGGAGCCTGGCGGGCTCCCGTCTTTAGGGTCGCACAGAGTCGGACAGGACTGAAGCGACTTAGCAGCAGCAGCAGCAGCATGGCCATCCATGTTTTGTAGTAATTTAATCTTCAATAATACTACATAAAAAGGTATAGAGGTTTTCTTTGTTTTTTGCTTATAAAATCTCTTCTGGGTGAAAACAAATACACCAAAAGAAAAGAAAAAAAAACTCTCATTTCAATTCAAACAATATTTAGTACACAATATGTACTCAGTGGGCTTCCCAGGTGACGCTAGTGGTAAAAAAAAAAAACCCACCTGCCAACGCAGAAGACATAAGAGACACAGGTTCAATCCCTGGGTCAGGAAGATAACCCTAGAGGAGGGCATGGCAACCCACTCCAGTGTTCTTGCCTGGAGAACCCCGTGGACAGAGGATCCTGGTGGGCTACAGTCCATAGAGTCTCAAAGAGTCAGACACGACTGAAGCAACTTAGCACGCACACATGCATGTGCTCAAAACTGTATTAGATGCCATCCTCTTCTGAAAAGTACAGGCTTATATATATGTCTTGCTGATGAATAGCCTTCTGCTTGCACGGTAAGGTAATAGCTGCATCATCTTTTCCACTTTTACTCTCCAAACTCCTCTCTGATAAAATGATTTTTTTCAAAAAGGCAATATTTTAACTTATGCAGGCCACTGAAGAAAAAACCTTTTCTATTGGATTTTATTTATAAACTAATTTTCTCAAACTATAATTATCCATCTTTGAAGTATTGATACAAGGTCAAACTTTGTCAGGAACTCAAAATACTTAAATAAAGTTAAGAGAACAGAAGCGGGACTCCTCACACCATATGACAATAGTAGAGCCCAATAGGAAGAAGGAAGACTCCTCTTCTTTCCTGGCAACAAATTGGCCAATGGGCCAAATTGGGTTGGCCCAATTGGGTTGGCCCAAATTGGGGTTTTGGTTGGCCAAAACCCATGGGCTCTGCTTACTGTAGTCCTCCCAACTTTCCCCCCTTTATACAAAAAAGTTCTCCTTCCCTTGCTTGTGCAAGCACTTGCATGTGGCTTGCCATGGCTGCAGACCTCAACTGCAATTCTCTGCAGATGCTGAATAAACCCATCTTTGCTGGAGAAATAACTCACAGTCTATTTGGCTTAGATCAAAAAGTGTTACCTACATATAGACAACCACCCACAAAATGTTGAGATGCATGACATTTCCCTTATAAACTCTAAAAGAGAAAACCATTTAAACTTTTACAAAGGCCTTGAAAAGCTGTGATTAGGTCCAAGGAACACTTAGGGGAAAAAAATAATCTAGCACAGCCTTCATTTGTCAGTAGCAAGGAGAAGAGAAAGGAAGGGGGAGCGGAGGAAGAGACATCAAGGTAAAGAAGAATATAAAAATTTTCTTGGCTTACAAATGATTACACTGGTTGCCAAAAGATGGTTTGGTTCTAGTGTCTAATGCCAATTGCAAACACTGTTGCCCAGTCAAATAAAACTAGAAACTCACATTTGTCAAATATAAAGTCTTCTTTTATTCATAAATTCAATCACATGGCATCATGGAAATTAATTTAAGCATTAAATCACTTCTTATTTAAGCTCTTTTATAATATATTTCACTATATATGGTACAAACCTATATTGAATAATAAATATAATCACCTGATGGAAGATGTTTTCTCTTTAAAATCAGTATAAAAACAACTGCTTTTCATTGTTTAGAGTTCTATAAACAGAAAACTATGCATCACACTTACAATACCAATTATGAAACAGAATCATTAATAAGTTGTAAAAATAGTCTTTCCAATTATCAGAATTCTAAACTGAATTTTAAATCTTCTAAGTAGTAAAATCACAGAAAAACAACACACTGAAAATGAACACTAAAGAGACAGGAAATTAATCCACCAAATAATTACTAAGTTGTACTATGAAGCATGAACTTGGCAGTTTGAGTAAATTAAAGTAGAAATATAAGACACAGATTCTGCACTAAGGAGCTTTAAAATACAGTTGGATATTAAAATCCAAAAGGAAAACTATGTGTCTTGGTGATATTTCATTGACTGTTCCATGCATCTTACATCCAATAGAAATTGAAAAGAAAGAACTATCAGTTTGGAATAGATAATCAGGGAAGTCATCACAGTAATTGAACAAGACCTTGAAGAATAAGTAGGAAATGTTACTGCTATTCAAATTCAGCAATGTCCTGTACTCTGATTCTTTGGTGGAAACTTGCCAATCCATTCTAAAATTCCTCACGTGGGGTACAAATTGGTGAGTCAGGAAATATTTGTTTGAGAAGATCCTGCCCTGCTCAGGCTCATTTAAAAGATGCTATGGTGGGTCCTTAGTATCTACTGGTTCCACGTGTACAGCTTCAACCAACCAAGGATTGAAAATATTGGAGTAGAAATTCCAGAGAGTTCAAAAAGCTGAACAGGCAACTACTTACATAGCACTTACATTGTATTTACAACTACTTACGAAGATCCCCTGGAGATGGGAATGGCAACCTACCCAGTATTCCTGCTTGGAGAATTCCATGAACAGAGGAGCCTGGAGAGCTACAGTCCATGGGATCACAAAGAGTTAGACATGACTGAACGACTAACCCTTTTAATTTTCATGCAGCATTTACATTGTATTTACAAGTATTTGCACAGTATTTATATTACATTCAATATTAAAAGTAATCTAAAGACAATTTAAAGTATATGGGAAGATATGCATAGGTTATATATAAGCTATTTTATATAAGAGACTTGAGTATCCATAAATTTCAATACCAATGGGGTCCTAGAACTAGTCCCCTGCAGATACCAAGACAACTGTTGTTGTTCACTCACTAAATCATGTCTGACTTTTTATGACCCCATGGAAAACTGTATTCTATTCTAATTCCAGATCTAGGATCTGATCAGAAATTACTACCACAACCTGTTACTTGCCCCAGCTCCAGTTCACTTCACAGCAGAGCATCATCATAACTACCAAAGAGGGAAATTTTCTTCTCTCTGAAGGAAAAATACTTTGTCATAAATTTGAAGAGATTCATCTTTGTCATCTTTCTACTCATTCATACTATTTTTGAATAAAATGCATCATCAAGGAAGAATGTGGTCCTTTCAATGGGAGAAGGAGGAAGTATTCAGAGAAATAAGAAGAAAGCATACTCACCTGACAGCAGCAAGGACATTTTGTCTTAACTGCCTTAATGTTCCTGAATAAGGCTTTCTTAATATGTTTCAAGGTGACCCTACAAGCTATATTAACAGCTGCTGGAGAGATACAGGACTTCTCAGATGGACACTGGTAGCTTCCCAAAGACATAAATAGAGTTGGGTTGCTGTATTCCTTCCTCCTGGCCTAAGTAGCAAATTGTTTGCACAGCTTTTAGGACAGAAAAAGGGCAAGCACAAATAGTATCATTAATGGTTCATTCTCTTAAATTAATAGACTTATTAACTCCTAAGGAGAAAGAGCTTCAATCTATTTAGAAGTATTTGGGGAAGTCTATTGTAAAAATGCATGCTGAATTTGTAAAATTCGAAGAGTAAATTTTAGCTTTTTCAAACCTGACCCTCACTCATTGAATTCAAATTACTTTCTAAATGGCCATGATCTCAAGCCTCAATCACTTATTTTTCAAGTAGTACAATGATGTATGAACACTTTAATGTTTCTAGGTGGCAGGATTTTAATAGAATGTGGTCTTTATAGATTTAATCTTTAGACGGTATCTATTTATGAATGATCCTGAAGGTTATAATGACAGTAATATGTCATTTGCTAAAATTCAAAAATAAATCTTATACAACTAGGAAGCTGGTAGTTGTAACTAATAATTAAATTGGTATTAAATCTGATCAAATGACCACCTAATGTCTGCATCTCAATATAGCTGTGTTGTTCTTATTTATTATCTTACTTAATATTCTATAAGTAAGCAATATAGCTTACTTTACCAACAAAGCAATTTTATCCTAGAGTGATGTTCATATAATAGGGAATCAGGAAAGTTTTAGAACATATCCTCCCGTCACGTCAAAGGTCTACAATATATTAAATAAGCAACATAATTAGTCTGTTATTTGGTCTTATTTTTTATTCAATCCAAAATCAACATGCTTGAACTTCCAAAACTATATTATAATCTATACTACCGGAATCAATAAGGTCAATGAATTTTGCTCTAAAAATAGTCTTCTAAAAAAGATATTATACAGGTAAAGTGTTATTTATGTATGTCTAATTTCAAAATGATGTTTAACACTACAGTGTTACTAATACTTAATTTTATTAGAACATCTAAACTAGCCCAGGAAATGTTAAACCCACTTGTATTACGTCTAGTAGTGGTGCTGTGATCACTGTCCCTAATCTGATTTTCATAAGCAACAATATGCAAGGTCTCTAAGGAAATTATTTTAAATGAACTCAAAACCATGAATTTAATTTGCTTTACAATTGGAAGAAATTGGCTCAATATTATCTTAGATGTAAATTAGCATTGTTAACTTACTATCTGAAATTCTGTAGATGTCCAATATCTTGAATTTTTGAACTATAGAGTTCTACTTTTATTAATGAGTAAGTCATGAGGGAAACTTAGCTGATTTTCCCAATACCATATCTAATAAGAAGCAAAGCTGGCTCTTGAATCAAAATCTCTTAATTCAAAATCCAGCGATTTTCACATAAAAAAGAGGGTGAAAGAGAAATGCCTATTTGTAGAAAAGAAAATGTTATCTTTATATCATCTCAATGTCAGAATATTCTTACTGTAGACCTATCTGCTGAATGTATGCTAAGTCACTTCAGTCGTGTCCGACTCTGTGTGACCCCATAGACGGCAGCCCACCAGGCTCCCCCGTCCCTAAGATTGTCCAGGCAAGAACACTGGAGTGGGTTGCCATTTCCTTCTCCAGTGCAGGAAGGTGAAAAGTGAAAGTGAAGTTGCTCAGTCGTGTCCAACTCCTAGCGACCCCATGGACTGCAGCCTACGAGGCTTCTCCGTCCATGGGATTTTCCAGGCAAGAGTACTAGAGTGGGATGCCATTGCCTTCTCCAATCTGCTGAATGTAGTTATCCTCTACACTGAGATTTTCTGGTGGCTGAGATGGTAAAGCATCTGCCTATACACAATGCAGGAGACCTGGGTTTGATCACTGGGTCGGGAAGATCCCCTGGAGAAGGAAAAGGCAACCCACTCCAGTAGTCTTGCCTGGAAAATCCCATGGACGGAGAAGCCTGGTAGGCTACATGCCATGGAGCGGCAAAGACTTGGACATGACCGAGTGACTTCACTTTCACTTTCATCCTCTGTATTAATTTCCTGGGACTGCTGTAACAAGATACAACAGATTGGGTGGCTTAGACACAAAATTTTATTCTTTCACAGATTAACAGCAATCTTTCAGGCAAAAGAAAGAAGAGTTTCTCAAAAAGAAAGGAGGAGTAAACGCGAAAGTACAGACAAGTACTGCTCCACAGTGTGACAGAGCAGAGAAGCCTGAAAAGACATAGCAGGAGGTGAGGCTGAAGGGGCATGCAAGAGCGCGAAAATAAAGGGGCTTGCATGCTGTGCCCTTTTCTTTCTACTATATAAAGTGAGACACCACTGAACGGTTTCACTCAAGAGAGTGATGTGATTTTATTTGAGTTTTTTTTTTTTTCAATAGTTATGAGAAGGAAATATATGATGCTTGGATGATGAAAGGATCCAAAAGAGATGATGAAAGGATTAACTAATGCAGTGTCAGTGAGGAATGAGTTTGAGAGACTTTCAAAACACGGGACTTTTAGGACGTAAGTGACGAATTGATGGGGAATGAGAAAGATGGGGGAGCTGAAGGTGCTACCCAAGGTTCGGATTTATAGGACTGGGCTGCTAGAAGGTACCTTCAAAGTGGTAGGGCCATAGGGAGGTTGGCGGAGGTGGTGAGGGGCCAGAGAAGTAAGTGTTTTGTACATGTTGAACCTGAAGTATCTGTAAGAAATTCACATGAAGGTGTTCTATGCTGCTGCTAAGTCGCTTCAGTCGTGTCTGACTCTGTGCGACGCCATAGACGGCAGCCCACCAGGCTCCCTCGTCCCCGGGATTGTCCAGGCAAGAACACTGGAGTGGGTTGCCATTTCCTTCTCCAATGCGTGGAAGTGAAAAGTGAAAGTCGCTCAGTCGTATCCAATTCTTAGCGACCCCATGGACTGCAGCCTACCAGGCTCCTCCATCCACGGGATTTTCCAGGCAAGAGTACTGGAATGGGGTGCCATTGCCTTCTCCGGAAGGTGTTCTATAGGCAATCATAAATAACAAACTAGAGAGTACTGTCTGAGTTTAAGACTATCAGTAGTCCTTTGTTCTGTTTTTGAACACTTCCTATTTAGCATGGTAAAATGAACTTAAAGAAGAAATATAGTAAGGACTGCAAAAAAATGAGGGAGTCTTCTGTTTCTCTTCCTCAGGCAGTAGACAAAAGGTAGTAATGCTGGGACAGGCAGTCTTTATCTAAGCCTGTTTCCTTCCTGCCTCCCACTCAGCCCTCTGAGAAAACACAAATGCTCTGTGATTAACGTTGCCACATAGTGGAAGATTCTGAAAACATGACTTAGGATTTGACATTTTCTCAGGAGGAAACTGGAGATTATTGAAGAGAAATAAAATGATCACAATATTCATAATATTTATCTTGCAAAGGAATATTAGGTGGATAAAAATGTAGTAATTTATAGAGGGAGAATCATAATATTCTTTGGAATGGGGTAAAGAATAAAGAGGAATGAAGGCCAACTTAAGAAGGTATCTGGAGATGTTACTAACACATATGTTGCCTCAGTTTCCTCCTCATCTGTAAAATGGGTTTTCAGTTCAGTTCACTTCGGTTGCTCAGTCATGTCCAACTTTTTGTGACCCCATGGACTGCAGCACACCAGGCCTCCCTGTCCATCACCAACTCCCAGAGTTTACTCAAACTCATGTCCATTGAGTCAGTGATGCCATCCCACCATCTCATCCTCTGTCTTCCCCTTCTCCTCCCACCTTCAATCTTTCCTGGCATCAGGATCTTTTCAAATGAGTCAGTTCTTCGCATCAGGTGGCCAAAGTATTGGAGTTTCAGCTTCAGCATCAGTCCTTCCAATGAACACCCAGGACTGATCTCCTTTAGGATGAACTGGTTGGATCTCCTTGCAGTTCAAGGGACTCTCAAGAGTCTTCTCCAACACCACTGTTCAAAAGCATCAATTCTTCAGTGCTCAGCTTTCTTTATAGTTCAACTCTCACATCCATACATGACCACTGGAAAAACCATAGCCTTGACTAGACAGACCTTTGTTGACAAAATAATGTCTCTGCTTTTGAATATGCCGTCTAAGTTGGCCATAACTTTTCTCCCAAGGAGCAAGCATCTTTTAATTTCATGGCTGCAGTCACCATCTGCAGTGATTTTGAAGCCCTCCCAAATAAAGTCTCTCACTGTTTCCATTGTTTTCCCATATATTTGCCATGAAGTGATGGGACGAAGATGCCATGATCTTAATTTTCTTAATATTGAGTTTTAAGCCAACTTTTCCACTCTCTTTCACTTTCAAGAGGTTCTTTAGTTCCTCTCCACTTTCTGCCATAAGGGTGGTATCATCCGCATATCTGAGGTTACTGATATTTCTCTCAGCAATCTTGATTCCAGCTTGTGCTTCATCCAGTCCAGCATTTCTCATGATGTACTCTACGTACAAGTTATATAAGCAGGGTGACAAAATACAGCCTTGACGTACTCCTTTTCCTATTTGGAACCAGTCTGCTGTTCCATGTCCAGTTCTAACTGTTGCTTCTTGACTTGCATACAGATTCCTCAGGAGGCAGATCAGGTGGTCTGGTATTCCCATCTCTTGAAGAATTTTCCACAGTTTATTGTGATCCACATAGCCAAAGGCTTTGGCATAGTCAATAAAGCAGAAATAGACATTTTTCAGGAACGCTCTTGCTTTTTCAATGATCCAGCAGATGTTGGCAATTCAATCTCTGGTTCCTCTGCCTTTTCTAAATCCAGCTTGAACATCTGGAAGTTCGTGGTTTGTGTACTGTTGAAGCCTGGCTTGGAGAATTTTGAGCATTGCATTGCTAGCGTGTAAGATGAGTACAATTGTGCGATAGTTTGAGCATTCTTTGCCACTGCCTTTCTTTGGGACTGAAATGAAAACTGACCTTTTCTAGTCCTGTGGCCACTGCTGAGTTTTCCAAATTTTCTGGCAGATTGAGTGCAGCACTTTCACAGCATCATCTTTCAGGATTTGAAAATGGGTTTTAATAGCACCTATCTCACAGGTAAATAGCTTTGTTACTAAATACAGTGTTGCATATAAAGTGCTGAGCACACTGCCTGAAACAAACTAGGTGCTCAATAGGTGTTTGATAAATGAATGATGAGATCAAAAGAAATTCAGCCTGCATGCATTACTAAACACAGCCATGGGTTACTCAAGCATTTTCTTTCTTCTAAACAATCAGAACAATCCACTCTCCTAGAGACTATGGCACAAGTGGTAAATCTACATTCTGAAAAAAATCAACAGTCATCAGTGGTCACTCTTTCTCTTCTGGAACCTTCTCAGGATGGTAACATGAACTTTAAAGGGGGAATATTATAAGAACACAAAAAACTGAGAGTGCCAACTGTTTCTTTCCTCCTTCAGATAGTAGGTAAAAATGTAAACTCCACTGTGAAAATCCTTAGGTAAAGAATGTGGGTTTGCTTCTTGTGGTTGTCTCAGCGGGGATGTAGAATTCATTATATTTATTTTTCCCTTAGGTTTCTTTGTTGTGTTCAGGTAAAAAATTCAAAGGAACTATAGTAAGGAAAATAAAGATTGAAGGGAAAAACAAATCATTAAGATCTGCTTCAGGTAAGAAGTGCTTTTGAAGATCTTTCAGGATCAGATGGTATCCAAAGTACAAAAGTTCCAGAACGTGAATCCACAATAATATTTGTAGTGGCTAGGCACACAACTAAAGTGTACAGCCTGGCAAACAGGACTACCTAAAAAGCCACTAAAGAAAAGGAATATAAGTCATACATAGTCCAATTCTGCTATCATCATTCCTTTTGTGTTGTCACGAAAAACAGTGAAATTTTCCAGCTTAAGTAAACCACTATGAATCCACAGGTTAGGCCCAAATGTGGAATACATGGGATGAATGGAAAAGAATGGAATAAAGCATTTTATATTCTTAAGGGTGAAGATCACCTGCACTTGCTAGAACTAGTTCTAACACTCCAAGAAACTTCTGGAAACTCAAAACGTTGACAATAATTCACTCAGCAAGGACTTAAATTTTTATTGCAGATTGTTCAAATTTTCGGAGAAGACAATGGCACCCCACTCTGGTGTTCTTGCCTGGAGAATCCCAGGGACAGGGGAGGTGGTGGGCTGCCATCTGTGGGGTCCCATAGTCAGACATGACTGAAGCGACAGCAGCAGCAGCAGCAGCAGCAGCAGTTCAAATTTTAAGGGGAATTGGTGACACAGCAAAGAATGATCTCTCTGAATTTAGATTCAATCATAGATTACAGAGATAAATCAGTAGTAGGATGGGTGAAATGACCAACTGAGTCCATTAAAAAAAAGTAGGCCTTTTAATTCCTTTTCTATATAGGAAGGCATAGAACACTCCCTCTATTTGCATGGGAATTACTCCTTCAGAGAGTAATCTTATATTTTTCCACTTATTTTAGGGGGGAAAAAAAGCATATAGAAGGAGTAAAGACATAAAGAGTGAGACACTATGTATCAGAAAAACTACTGTACAGTTTTATTGTAGGTGATAGCATTCTGTTTTTCTTTAGGGAAGTTATTTTGTTGGTCTATCCATATGTTTTTTAAAATAGCATTAAAAAATCAGGATGTGTCTATTCTCAGTTGCTCAGTTGTGTCCAATTGTGCAACCCCATGGACTGTATGTAGCTTGCCAGGCTCCTCTATCCATTGGATTTTCCAAGCAAGAACACTGGAGTGGATTGCCATTTCCTAAACATAATTATTTTACCTAACGTCTTCCCTCTGTAAGAATTAATACCCTTAGGTTTTTAAAATAAAGACATTTTACTATGCAAAAAAATTACTATCATTATTGTTTATGAATTTAAGTGAGTATAAATTCATTTTTCCAATTCCTGCCTCTTTTCATTTTCTGTCATCTTCTGAACACTTTTTCTTCCAATTTCCTAAATGCGCCCATGCCTTCAGTTCCACCCTTTTTGGCTCACATATTTTATACAGAGCATGTCCGATAAATAATATTACAGTGAGCTGAGATCTGTTATATCACTGCCAATTTGCACTTTTACTGCCGTTCTCAGTTTTCAGTTTGTCTATGTCACACATAAAGTGGATGGAAATATTAAATTAATTTACTAATATTAAATCAGTTGTGAACGCCTGAAAATCGTTCTTAGTTTTAGTTTGTTTGAATCTCGGAAGGAGAGAGGCGAAAGTAAATCTACTTCAGAAAAGGTTATTTGCAACTGAGTAAGACAAAAATGGCTTCTCAGGGGTTTCCAGGCAAGTGAGGGTTCCACCAGGTCCTTCAGACAAAAAACAAACAGTCCTCTCCTTAAAGAACCATTCTCCCTCCCTTCCCCCAGCCCTGATTTACACAGCCCCTCCCCAAACCTCCCCGCTTCTCAGGTGGCGCTAATGGTAAAGAACCCGCCTGCTAATACAGGAGACTTCAGAGATGGGGGTTCGATCCCCGGGTCAGGGATATCCCCTGGAGGAGGGCATGGCAACCCACTCCAGTATTCTTGCCCAGAGAATCCCCATGGGCAGAGAAGCCTGGAGGGCTACAGTCCATGGGGTCGCAAAGAGTCCCACAAGACTGAAGCGACTTAGCACGCAGCACTTTCCAAACCTCCAGGATGTGAAAGCTGACACCGCGATCCGCAGTGTCAGGGACTTGGCTTCAAGTAATAGGGCAACTGCTATAGCTGATTGCATTCTCCGCTCATCACTGCCCAGCATCCCAGTCCCTCTGTCCCAGGGCCGCGCATCTCTGCTCTCTTGTGATGACAAGTGTAAATGGCCGAAGAAGGAAGGAAACACAGGGCTTCTGCGTTTAGTGTTCTTACCACACTCTTTTTTTTTTAGAGTTCACACTACCATCCTATAGGAATGAATTGCTTTCTGTAATTTAAATGATAATATTCCTTCGATGTTTTTAGAATCGTCTTTCCTATGTGACTACATGTGACTTAGTGTTACATATATAAAAGGCATCACATAAAACATTTTAACAACAAACACTAAAAAGATAAAGGTGCAAAATAACTGAAGATTAAAAAAAGATATCGCCAAACAATGCCTCAGTGCAAACAGAACTAACAAAATCTGCTTGCCCAATGAGACAAAGCAGCTTCACAAAAGCGCACGCTTCTAAATTAAATCTCCCCTACAAGAGAACACGGTTAAAAGTCTCAGTGTTCACTTTACCCTACACACAAGTTGTCAGTGAGTCACCTAAAACCTAACACAGCCACGAAAGCGACCTCCAGGGGAAATGAATAGGTACATCTCTCCGAAGAAATGGCATCATGACCCCTTCGGTTGATGCAGATTGCAGTGCGGAGATTGTTCTCGAGAGAGAAATCCGAGAGCACAGCGTGAAATGCTTGAGTAGATAAATCGACAAAAGACGAGGAATCACTTTGAAAGCTTTTGGAGGTTGTGTCCCTGGCCAACCAAAGCGACTTATCTGGAACTGACTTTTGCCCCCACCCCATCCGGAGAAACAGAAAGAATAGACCGGCCGAGCCCCGCTGCGCAGTGCGCATTGCGTCCCCGGAGAGCAGGGCTGGCGCGCGCCAGATCCACAACCTGCTCGGCTGCCGCAGCGCGCCGGAGCGGCGCGCCCTGCTCCGCGCTAATCCAAGCTCCGGGTTTCCGCGGACTCCGCCGCCGCGCGGAAGGGCCCCGCGGGGAGGGCGCTTCGGGTAGCCTAGTTCAGGGAGTCCCGGGAGCGCTCCTCTGCTCTGTGCCGCCTATCCAGGGCTTCCGGCCCAGCGGAGCGCGTTCCTGAGCTCTGGGCTGGCCAGGTTGGCTTTGAGCTTGAGGCAGTGGCTTAGATGTCACCACCTGGGGCCCTCACCCACCACTGGCCTTCCAAAACCAGAGACTTGAGTTTCTCTTGATCTTTGCTTAAGTAGCCTCAAAGTCTTCCAAGCTGGGCGCCCCNGGGACCTAGCAGAGTGAGGAAGTTGCAGTGTCAACACACAGCAGGCACTGCCAGCTCACCTCTGGCTCCTAGAAGGCAGAAGCCAAATCCAAGATGCCTACCAGCCTACATGGAAATCCACCAGACAAAGCCACCTGCAGAGAGAGGGACTGAAGGCTGGGTGGGAAGGCTGAAGGAAGACACCTGACTGCTCCTTCCTGAAGTCGGCGCTATAGAGGAGAGCAGAGCAGCTTTTTAAAGCCTTTAGAGCTTTCAAAGCGCAGTCTTGCTGGACAGGGACTGCAAAGCAGGCAATAGTAATCCCTTCCTAATTGGCCCTCTTCTTTCCTTCTTTTTTAATCTCTTTTCCACTCATTTGCTTTCCCTATTTCTCCCTCATATTCTCCCTTCCATACAAATGTCTTGAGTATCTGTGCCATGAAGCTCTAGGCCTTTTAAAGATAATTCAGCCATCCCTGTCCCTTCTCCCCAGGCACTCAGGAACAATCGCAAATGTCCCCTTTGGGGAAATGCCAGGAATTCTTACCTGAAAAAGCTGAGAAGTTGGGGGAGGCTTGAGAAAGACAAAGTCTGAGACTCTTCCTCATTTGAGAGATAAGCTAAATACACTTGGCAAGTGTTGAAGCTCAGAAAGCAAGGTAGTGTGTTTCTCAACACATTTCCCAATTAACAATTTAACTTAACCATTTCCCTCATGGTAAACTTTTACTGAGTTGGGATGAGCTCTGTCTTGGAGAGAGTTTGTCCTTAACACATACTCTTGGGTCAAATGTCACCTGGCCTTGCTATTCTGTTCTGAAAACAGGCGTGTCCAAGCTTTTCTATACACCACATATCTTATACAGATGTCAGAGACTTGTAGCTCCTAAAGATGCTTTGCTTTGCTGTGGTGTGAATCTCATTCTGTAATAAGACAGCATGATTAGAAATGTCCTGAACAAGCTATAGATTTTTCTATTTCTTTTTTTCAAGCAAACATCCAGTTCTCTTTATTGGGATGTAAATAAATCTCGTAGCACTACAAAAATGCGAGTCATATGAGAGGTTTACAGTGGTCCCTAGTACTGTGTGTAGGAGGGTTTTAAATAAGACNCATGATTAGAAATGTCCTGAACAAGCTATAGATTTTTCTATTTCTTTTTTTCAAGCAAACATCCAGTTCTCTTTATTGGGATGTAAATAAATCTCGTAGCACTACAAAAATGCGAGTCATATGAGAGGTTTACAGTGGTCCCTAGTACTGTGTGTAGGAGGGTTTTAAATAAGACAGCTATCGATAATTAAAAACGAATTACTTCAATCAAGTTACAGTATCATCCTTCAGATTAAAGTGCTCTGATATTAACTACTGTGGCAGCAAACGGGATCCTGAGAAGGAATCCCACCGCCAATCGTCTTGCCTCTTAACTTCGAAACAAGAATGAACACAGTTCGTAATAACCGCTCTCTCCTCAAGCCCTGCCCACCCCCTTGGCCTGTGACATTCTCTCCTGGGGAGCGATGTCGGGATTTGATGAGATTCTGTCTCAACTGGGACAAAGAAAAATGACTAATATGGAAAACATTCTAATATTGGTTTACTAACAAATTAAATTAAACAAATTACCTGACGGCTCTGTTTAGTTGCTAAGTCATGTCTGACTCTTTGTGACCATCTGGACTGTAGCCCACCAGGCTTCTCTGTCCATGGGATTCTGTAGGCAAGAATACTGGAGTACCAGTAGGTTTTCTATTTGGGTTGCATGTATATATGGATTCCAAACCTTGCTGAGGAGCTCCCTGTGGAATTTCATAGAATGACAATATAATATCAATTCAAATGCGTGGTTTCCTAGTTTGCAAGAGCAAGCTATGTTTAATGTCATTCCAAAGGTTTTTTTCTTTGTGTTGAATGATTTTTATGTTTCTACGATTAGCAATTATTTAGGAAGATAGAAAGGCTCTTCTCATAGAAGTGATCACATGCCGTTGATCTAAGGTTGAAATTGACAATGTCCATCTCAGTTGTATTATTAGATGTAAATATATCAATTTTCTAAAGTATCAAATGGCACAGAGATAAGTGAACAAATGGTTGATATTTCTACTATGTTGGTGATTAATTCACATAATGTATAGAGTATGTGAACTGGATGGGATCCATATAAATTACCTAATCCATCCCTTCAATACATAAAAAATTGTAGTATAGTAAGGAACATTTTCCTGGAGTTGGGCATGGCAAACCATTCCAGTATTCTTGTCTGGAGAATCCCATGGACAGAGGAGCCTGGCAGGCTATGGTTCATAGGGTCAAAAGGAGTCAGACACAACTGAAGTGACTGAGCAAGGAACATTTTATCTTAAAGACATATCTGCAATGTGAAAACACATTTCACAAGAGCAGAGATTTTAATGATCTTTTTCATATTTCCATAAAATCTAGACAATGTCCTTTGTAATAGATACTCTGTAATATTTCTCAATTAACTATTCTCATAAGAATCAGTTACATATACCTTGTTAATTATGTCAAGAAATTAAATCATGTATACTAAAAGCAAGGCTTCCCTCATAGCTCATTTTTTAAATCATCTGCCTGCAGTGTAGGAGACCCAGGTTTGATTCCTGGGTTGGGAAGATCCTCTGGAGAAGGAAATGGCAACTCACTCCAAGATTCTTGCCTGGAGAATCCCATGGACACAGGAGCCTGACAAGCTACAGTCCACGGGATTGCAAAAGTTGGACACGACTTAGTGACTAAGCCACCACCGCCACTAAAAGCATGCACAAAATTAGAACTGCTTTAAGTATCTTTATGTTACTAAAAGGAAAATCTAAACTAAAAGTTATTTTATAATTTATTTTCAATAAGGACATAAAAGCGCTATGCTAATACCTTTAAGCATGCTTTTTAATGTACTTACAGAGTATACTCCCTTTTATCTCTTCATAGGTAAAAAATGTAAATTATTTTATGTATTTACAAGAATTGATATCAATATGTCAAAAAGGAGTATAAACCTACACTGTAGTAGATATGTATACCACGTATTTAAATCATGATTCTCTTGAGCTATGGAATTATTTTAATGTGTTCACACTGTGAAGGGACCTTAACACTGGATTTCTCATTTACAGTTTGTTTCTAAAGATAGCTTATGCTCTCTTAAGTGAATCAAAATAATTTGAGTTGCTTCCAGCTTCATTCATTGAGAACTCCACAAATGGAATCTTAGGGGTGCTTAAGAAACTGCTTAATGAATGAAATAGATATGCAATAGAAAATTACTGAGGAATCCTCAAAGAGGTTTGACACCTTAATAACAAGGTTCTATGAATACATTAAAGATGCTCTATACCCTTATCAGCTAACTTAAAGCATGCAAGTCGGGTAATTTGTTGGCGATTCTTTTGTTTCACTCTGGATTTCTCCATTGCCTTTCTCAACTGCATTTCTAACACCGATGACCTGCTGTGTAGCCATCAATTGTCTTTTTATAAAAGAGAGTGCACTGCATCTCTAACCATTTGTTGGATTATTTTCGGGTGAACAACATATTTCCTTTTGTTCTAAATTACATTTAAGATTTGGAATGTTCTCATTCACCAGCAACCTTCAAGCTCACTATATCTAATGCAATAATTGCAGAACTTTTTATAGAAAATAAGACTCTCAAAAAGAGTTCATTTTTATGAAACATTGCTCATAAAAGGCAACATGTTAACAAATTAGCTAAATTTATTTGCAGTTTTTATATATCTATAGAATGAATATGACTTTTGTTTATTTTTGTTCACTTAAGGACTTTTCTAAGAAATATGTCCCTTTAAATGTATTTTTTTCTCCTTTCTTTGGATCTTATTTATTATCTCTCAGGCTCTGAAAGACTGTGAACTTTTGAAGAGCTGAATGTAAATAGATTTTTTGCAAATTATTAACGTGTTCAATGTGCTTTGCAGCCTTGGTAAATTTTTTCCAGTGCGAACAACTAGATCCTAATATTTCTGCTGTTTCATAGTTTAGAATGTTTATTGCAGTTGAAAGCTTCTCAGAATAGTAGATTTTGACGCTGCTAGAGTCTTGTGTTTTACATTTTGCCTTGGCTTTATTGATTTATGATTGGTGTATTTATTTTCGACTTATTGAAACCCAGTCTTAAATTATGAGTGAAACCTGAGATGGAAAATTTTAATTAATTAAAAAAAATTATGAGTGAAATTTCCCACTGGAGGCCCATTAAGGATTATCAATAAAGTTGACATGCTTATTAATATAATATCTTATTTTTAATGTGTGGAATAATGCNTATGATTAGTGTATTTATTTTCGACTTATTGAAACCCAGTCTTAAATTATGAGTGAAACCTGAGATGGAAAATTTTAATTAATTAAAAAAAATTATGAGTGAAATTTCCCACTGGAGGCCCATTAAGGATTATCAATAAAGTTGACATGCTTATTAATATAATATCTTATTTTTAATGTGTGGAATAATGCTGTGCAAGTTTGATTTTCAATTAGCGACTTCTGTTCTGGAGTTTTTTGGCTTTTGATGTTATGAGCTAATGAAAGACTATTAATTTTCTTTATTCCAGAAGTTCAAGTGTTTCTGAAATTTATACGTGAGGTGCGTGGTATATGCTTTCTTGTTCATATGTGAAATTTTATGAAAAATAAAAAAGAAATTGTGAAATAAGTTTAAATTCTAAACAAAATTGTTAGTTTTTCTTTTAAGTGTTTATAAAGATACTTATTCCTCAGAGTGAGATGAAAATCATCCATGCAATCTTCTGCCATTTTTAATTAGTAAATGGAAAAATTCCTCAATTCTCACAGTTTCAATGGGCTCAAAAGAACTTATGAAAGTGTAAAATGAATTTTCAAGCTAGATACACTTAGATAAAAGTCCCTAATTCTACAGTTTTTTAGTTCTATGACCTTGAATATATTGTTTAACCTGTCAAGCTCAGTTTCCATTTAAAATTGGATTCTTGAACAGAAATAGAAGACTATGTATTAAAGAATATAATGCCTCATTATTGAAAATGTGCAATTAATGATAGTCATTTTCATTACTGTCATTTCTTTTATCAGAAATTAATGGTTCATAAACCACTTTAGTCTCTGAGTTATAGTAATCCCACTCATAATAGAATCTCCGAATAAGAAGTTGAGCTATGACCAATGAACAGTTAGCAGTGCTTAACCTACCTTGTAAAAAAAAATCCACTAAGTAAGTGTGCCAAGCACTGTGTAGTCACTGGAATCAATATTAAATAAGTTACAATGTCAGCCTTCAGGGAATTTATGCCTAATGAGGAAGATAATGGCAACCCACTCCAGTGTTCTTGCCTGGAGAATCCCAGGGACGAGGGAGTCTGGTGGGCTGCTGTCTCTGGGGTCGCACAGAGTCAGACAGGACTGAGGCGACTTAGCAGCAGCAGCAGCAGCAGCAAGCACAGTTCAGGAAGTCAAGTGAAACAAAAATATGATATAGATGCATAAAGGAAATAATTTGTAGAAGCAATGCCTACACTGAGACCTTATTGTCATTCTTATTTCTTTCATTCTTTCCTTAAATGTATCTCCTTTCATTATACTGTTTCTTTGCCATTATTTCCCTACCATAAAATACCAACATATAACTGGACACAACAGAATATGGAACCAAGAAGATATTTCTAAGCTTGTTTCCTTATCGAATACACCTTAAGGTCATCTATTAATTATTTTCCAGTGTAGCTAAATAATGTGGCCCTTGTCTCCCACCCAAGCCTCCACAGGGTCATTGAAACTCAGTGAAAAAAGAGCCTTGCCTTTGGTTTAAATATTATACAATGATACTTCTATCCTTTAATACCTTCCAAAAAAGAGCTTTCTATCTGATACTCTTTGTACTAAATGATAAGTTGCTTCCATCGTATCTGACTGTTTGCAACACTATGGAGTCTGTAGCCTGCCAGAATCCTCTGTCCATGGGGATTCTCCAGGCAGGAATACTAGAGTGGGTTGCCGTGCCCTCCTCCAGGGGATCTTCCTGACCCAGGGATCGAATCTGTGTCTGCCACACTGGCAGGTGGATTCTTTACTACTGAACCTCCAGGGAAGCCTGTCTGCAGCCATTTCCTGAGGTGAACCTGGAAAGAGAAATACCCAGACCTTTTTAGGGTTTATTCAATTCTGGCTTTGAGTAATGCAAACGTAGGAGGACATGTAGTGGCTATGAAAATACGCCACTCGTGTTTCAAGCTGCAGAAAACATAACTAATCAGCAACCCCAGCAAATGTCCTCTAAGTCCANATGTGTGTGTGTGTGTGTGTGTGTGTGTGTGTGTGTGAAAGTCACTCAGTCATGTCCGAGTCTTTGTGACCCTATGGACTGTAGCCTGCCAAGGAAGCCCACACATACACATATGCATAAATCCACACTGGCCTTAACTATCTTCAGGTCTTCTCAGAGCTTTTTCACTTCTCCTCAGCTTTTCCCTCCATTCTCCCTCTATTTCCTGCCCCACTTACTAGGGAAACTCAAGTATATTTCTTGTCTGGAGTTAAAGAGATATCTTTTTCTCCTTTTGAAGTCTATAACAAAGTTGCACCTAAATTCTGAGGCTCTTTTCTATAGGAGGGAGTATTGTATGATTCACAGAGTTAGGTAGGAGTTTTGATTCTAATTAATTTGGGGGCTTTTTTTCTCATTTTAAAAATGGGGTCATATATCTACCTTGGTACTAATGTGTGTGTGTGTGTGTGTGTGTGTGTATCTCACATGTATATGTATACCACTTAAAGAACACGCCTGCCACTGCGGAGACATAAGAGACACGGGTTCAGTCCCTGGGTTGGGAAGATCCCTTGGAGGGGGGCATGGCAACCCAGTCCAGTATTCTTACCTGAAGAATCCCAGGGACAGAGGAGCCCGGGAGACTACAGACCATAGCGTCACAAAGAGTTGGACATGACTGATGCATGTACCCACACACACCACTTAAAAGAGGTTCAGTTCAGTTCAGTCACACAGTCGTGTCCGACTCTTTGTGACCCCATGAATCACAGCACGCCAGCCCTCCCTGTCCATCACAAACTCCCAGAGTTCACTCAAACTCATGTCCATCGAATCGGTGATGCCATCCAGCCGTCTCATCCTCTGTCGTCCCCTTCTCCTCCTGCCCCCAATCCCTCCCAGCATCAGAGTCTTTTCCAATGAGTCAACTCTTCACATGAGGTGGCCAAAGTACTGGAGTTTCAGCTTTCGCATCAGTCCTTCCAATGAACACCCAGGACTGATCTCCTTTAGCATGTACTGTTTGGATCTCCTTGCACTCACTCATCCCCATAAATCGCAGCACGCCAGGACCTTTTTTGGCAGAGTAATATCTCTGCTTTTCAATATGCTATCTAGGATTGTCATAACTTTTCTTCCAAGGAATAAGTGTCTTTTAATTTCATGGCTGCAATCACCATCTGCAGTGATTTTGGAGCCCCCCAAATTAAAGTCTGACACTGTTTCTATCCAACCATCTCATCCTCTGTCGTCTCCTTCTCCTCTTGCCCTGAATCTTTGCCTGCATCAGAGTCTTTTCCAAGGAGTTAGTGCTTCACATCAGGTGGCCAAAGTATTGGAGCTTCAGCATCAGTCCTTCCAATGAATATTCTGGACTGATTTTCTTTAGGATTGACTGGTTTGAAGTCCTTGCAGTCCAAGGGACTCTCAAGAGTCTTTTCCAACACGACAGTTCTAAAGCATCAATTCTTTGGCACTTAGCTTTCTTTATGGTCCAGCTCTCACATCCATACATGACCACTGGAAAAACCATAGCTTTGTCTAGATGGACCTTTGTTGGCAAAGTAATGTCTATGCTTTTTAATATGCTGTCTAGATTTGTCATAGGTTTTCTTCCAAGGAGCAAGTGTCTTTTAATTTCATGGCTGCAGTCATCATCTGCAGTGATTTTGGAGCCCAAGAAAACAAAGTCTGTCACTGTTTCCATTGATTTATAATGCTCTTCATAAATCTTGTCAGAGGATATCTGCCAACCTTTAATTATCTTTCAACCTTCATACTCTCCCTCCGCTACCTTTTCCTCCGAGGAGCCTTGAGTGTGTCTTAAACATTCTAATGACATCCTTACTTCACTTCTTTGTTTCAGGTCTAGCACTATCACTTCTATATTTTTTGTCCAACTTATATCCATCAAATAACATCAAATAAATGGTAGAAAGGGAGCCCTCAGTGGAGTACATAGTACCTGTGGCAGAGCATGTTCATGCCAGGGTTGGCCTCTCAGAGCCTTCGTTTGTTGGGCATTTGTAGAAGTGTATACTGATGTAAGTTAACGAGGAGCCAAGAGCGGCTCTCAAAGTGGGGGTGAGGGAGAGATGCGCCTACATACAGATATTTAAATACATACATACGTACATGCATGATAGTCACACAGTAACCTGGGTATGTTGTCATAGTTTGTTTTACATCTTAAGGAAAAGATTTAAGAGCAAATAACTTTATAATAAATCAGCACTTTTGAGATGGCATTAAAAGGAAGGCCTTGTTGAAAGTCTTCTCATTCTAGGTGAAGTGGCAGATTTGAAAGTGAAGCAGGTTTTAAGGCTTCCCAGGTGGTGCAGCGGTAAAGAAACTGCCTGCCTATGCAGATGCGGTTCTGCTATCTGCTGGCTGCCAGTGCAGACAGGAGATGCGGTTCAGTCCCTGGGTCAGGAAGAACCCCTGGAGTGGGAAATGGCAACCCATTCCTGGGAAGTCCCAAGAACAGAGGAGTCTGGAGGGCTACCATCCATGTGATCCAAACAGACACAACCAAGCACTCGCACATTTAGGACATTTTAGACTTTGTTTGTTTAAAGAAATATTTCCAAAATACTAATAGTTATTTCCCCTTGAAGAGTCTTGTGGAAACCCTTTTCGACGTAGATAATGTTTCCAACATCCCAGTCTTAAATTGTTTTCAGTGCATATTTTCATATTAATAATAAGTCTGAGTGGTCCTGTTGTGAAGACCCAGCATATGTTTAGTTTGCTTAACCTTATGTTTCCAAACCTTTTTGCACAGGGAAGTTATGTTAAAATGTGCTTGTTAACCATCTCATTGTGGTTCTGAAGAACCCAATTGGAAAAGAAGGACAAAAACTGAACTACGTAGTGAAAGGTACTTTAGGACAAGGAGCCATTAATTGTGTCTTTTAGGTATCAAAGTTGTGTTTTAGGTATCATAAGTGCAAAGTCTTGCAAGAGTTACTTTACTTTTCTGAGTTTTAGTTTTGACATTTAAAAATAAATACGGGATTTTCTGCCTTCCCTTCTCTGGTTAGGAGTTTATTATGAGATTGAAATGACTTTTCAACATACGCTATAAACTGGATAGTGCCAAGTAAGGGTACGAGACTTATGATTATTATTCAACTTTAGAATTTTAGTTTATCTCTTATTTTAAAAAGATAAAGTAAGAATCAGAGTACTGATCTGGTACAAATTATTGCAATGACATTATGTCTACTAAAAAAAGTCCATTGCCCCCTATCCTCCCCTACCTCAGTTCCTAGTATAAAATATTGCCATTTAACATATGGTAACTATGACTAGATTTTCACACAGTAAAATTGAAAAGGTGATTTTAAAATAAAATAAATCTGGAGGGGATAATCAAATTGTTTAAAATTGTAGGCACATCAACTTCTGGGTTTTTTTCCTCAGAATTTCTCATGTAGTTGAGCCCACAGTGTTTCTCAGTGAAGTAAGCATGTTCCAATTTTCAGACACTCTTGTGGAAAGAGGCAAGCGTGGCCATACCCAGGTGTTTGTCCCAGAAGAAAAGCTTTGGCAATAAGACTTTTATCCTAATGGAATAAACAGGTCTGTGAGAGTCACTGGGCCTTACATTCTTGAAAGCAGCATGTAGAACTGAACAACGCAAGGACCCAGAAAAATGACTGAAGAAGCAAAAGAGACCCGTATATGTCTGTGTCCAAAGAGAATCCATTTTGAACAAGGTCTGTGCCTCTCAGTGCAGGCCAGCAGGAGCAATGACTTCCCCTCAGGGACAATGGAAACCATTTCTCATGAGTTTCCACAACCCTGATTATCAAAATCTGATTCTTTCCTCGGAATCCTCCCCTAGTCGTCTTAGCCAAGAGCTTTCTCTCGGGCTTCTTAACACATCTGAACTCATAGTTACTTACGTATGTGCCAATTCTCCTAGGAAACTGGAAGTTCCTTGAAAGGAAATCTGTCTGATAAATTTGTAGGTCCCCTCTAGAGAGGTGTGCCACTGGAGGGCAGTTGAATAGGAGTGGTATCATGTTAAGTGTACGTTGCCCTGTTAATAAGTCGTAAAGAGTGGTAATCACCAGTCAGGCGCTATTAAAGAATTCGCAAACACCTAGGGTTTTGAGAAGCAGCGTTTGGGCGTCTGACTCACAAAGGATGTTGATGGCTAGGTTACACAGTACCTATAAGAGTAAGTAAGACTTACTTATTGGGTTGCCCGTTTCCTATATAACCTCCTTTTCTTGGCCCCTCCCTGGAGCAGCAGAGCAAACACCGAAAGAGGAAAGCAAGCAGAATAAAGAACAGATTACAATCTCCTCTCTTCTGCCTACTTCAAAATTGAGCTGAGAAAGGAGAGACTAGGTTGGCTATATAGTGAAAATTTACAGTTAAATTAGACTGAGCTTTTTAATACCTACTTTTCTGATACCTGAAAGTTACTTGGAAAGATACAGATCAGCCCAATATATCATCCTGGAATGGGAAAGGGAGGCACCGTTAGAGCATCTGAGGAAGAGATGAGAAAATAAAGCTGTGTAACCAGCCCATTCGACAAACTGGTTATAAAAGAAACAATACAAGATGGCATATGATTCATCCATAAAGCAAGAGGTATAGGCCAGAATTGCTGGTGTAGGTGTTAGAAAGAAGAAACTGGTGTGAACTCGAGTGACAGAAAAAAGTGGTCTGGATCCAGATCACCAATGGTCCAGGAGAAGCTGGAGAAAATGCCTTCCAAAGAGGCACTCTGTAGGTATCTGAGTACACAGAGCACTTATATCGTTCACCTTTGGCTCATAACCAAGATCAGACTCATCTGAATATTGGAAGTTATCTCTAAGCAAATTTCAGGAGAGCAAGGAATTGAAAGCAAAGATCATTTATACTTGGTAATAACATTCATACTTGGTAATAACATTCAATAGAAATGGTATAAAGAATTTAAAGTGTATATGACACTGTTTTGGCTATTTACACATTACCTCATTGAATCCACATTACAGGTCTGCAAGGTAAGCTTCATTTTATGACCAAGAAACTGTGTCTCAGAAAGTGATTTTTTCAAGGTCGCACATTTACTAAGTGATAAAGGTATTATTTAAACCAAGGACTCTATCTATCTATCTTTTTGTAGTTGTTTAGTTGCTAAGTTGTGTCCAGTCTTTGCGACCTCATGGACTGTAGCCTGCCAGGTTCCTCTGTTCATGGGATTTCTGAGGCAAGACTACTGAAGTGGGTTACCATTTCCTGCTCCAGGGGATCTTCCTGACCCAGTGATCAAACCCATGTCTCCTTCTTTGGCAGGCAGATTCTTTACTGCTGAGCCCCCAGGAAAGCCTGCCTATCTACATAGGCTTTTTTTTTTCCCTTTGGTCTTTTTTTTTTTTTTTTTTTTTTAAAGCTTTTTATTATGGAGAGCATACA
>SJYA01001707.1:1575670-1611930 GCA_006410615.1 Neotragus moschatus | reverse complement strand
AAGCTTTTTATTATGGAGAGCATACACATTTGAAGAGAAGGATATAATGACTCTTATGTACCCATCACTCAATTTTAACCACCAAGAGTCACTTCATTTCACTTCTATACCCATACTTCTCCCTCCAATGGTTTAGTTTGAACAAATTATGCTACTATGTATTGAATCTGTAAATATTCAAATATGTATCTAAAGGAGTCTCTGAAACACGTCCACAGTACTATTATATACCCCCCAAATTATTTAATGTCATCGAATATCTAGTCAGTGTTCAAAGCTCATAAGTCTTATTATAATTTATCTCAATCAGGATCTAGGTAAGGTCTACACATCCCAGTTGGCTAGTAGCAAGCTGCTGCTGCTGCTGCTGCTAAGTTGCTTCAGTCGTGTCTGACGCTGTGCGACCCCATAGACAGCAGCCTACCATGCTCCTCTGTCCCTGGGGTTCTCCAGGCAAGAATACTGGAGTGGGTTGCCGCTTCCTTCCCCAATGCATGCATGCACGCTCAGTCGCTTCAGTAGTGTTTGACTCTGTGCAACCCTATGGACAGCAGCCCACCAGGCTCCTCTGTCCATGGGATTACCTAGGCAAGAATACTGGAGTGGGTTGCCATTTCCTTCTCCAGTAGACAGCAGCCTGTTTTATATAAAACATTTATATAAGACATGTTTCTCACTAGAGGAAAGTATGGTATGGATAAAAGAGACGTGGCTTCAAATTTGAGCCTAGTTGCTCTGAACAAGTTATCTAACTTTTGAAAAGTAAAAATTATGTTCCTGAGTTTAGTTGCAAGGTTTAATAGCATAATGTCTATGAAAGTGCTTAGAACAATCTCTGGCATGTACAAATATTTTAGTAAATTTTAGTTTCCTTTCCTTAAAAAAAACTTAAAAAAAATAGTATACTAGGCCAAATAACTTGAGGAAAGTTCTTGGAGTGCTTTGGCTACTGACCCTTGTGATCACTCCCGTTTTGTTTCTCGATATAAATTTGACCACAGTTGTCCCATAATGGCTGATGACTAACAGCTCTGAATCCTCCTCACTGGCATGTTTCATGTCGTTTCCCACATTAAGAGGAAGGAAGTTTGTGAGTTTAAAATGATCTCAAGTGTAAAAAAAAAATGAAATGTTACAAGCTATTATCATGTCAATTAAAAGTAATAGGAAAAAATTAAAATGTGATATCATGTTAGCAGAGGTTAACATAACTTTGCATAAGTAGCCTAATTAAAAAAACAAATAAGGGCAATTAAAATGATTCAGGTTTGAATTTACTTTTCGTTCTTATGAATTTGGGCAAATCACTTCATTCCTCGAGATCCCAGTTTCCTAGGGTATAAAATAGAAATTCTGAATAAGATAATCAAAATAATCTAAAGATCAGACATCAGCAACATGGGAAAATGGAAATAATATTGAGCAATAAAACCAAATTTGAATTCTGACTTCACCATTTAATGGCTGTGTGGCCTTAGGCAAATAATTTAATCTCTCTGAACCTCAGTCTTCTCAGTTGTTAAATATAAATTATAGCTGTCTCACAAAATTGTTGTGAAAACCAGACGTTATACGTACATTTTAAATGACTAGCAGAAACCAAGCATTTAATTGACATTCGGTTTTTTTAATAATGAAGTAGTATTTACTGTTCTCAAAGAGTTTTTCATTTAAATTGAGAAAATTGAATGAATTCATAATCAAGAAGCATAGAACTGAATACAGCTGACAGGCCGTCTCCTGAATTGGGTACATCTAAAGCCACTCCAGTACTCTTGCCTGGAAAATCCCATGGATGGAGGAGCCTGGTGGGCTGCAGTCTAAGGGGTCAGACACGACTGAGCGACTTCACTTTCACTTTTCACTTTCATGCACTGGAGAAGGAAATGGCAAACCATTCCAGTGTTCTTGCCTAGAGAATCCCAGGGACCGGCGAGCTTGGTGGGCTGCCGTCTATGGGGTCACACAGAGTCGGACACAACTGAAGCGACTTAGCAGCAGCAGCAGTAACAGCAAAGCCATTTGTGAAGTTAACAGGTACTTTATCTAGAACATGATGTTTGAATTCAAAACATTATATTTATAAAGACTTATAGCCCAGTGACAGTAACATAATGTTCTTATAGTGCTTATGCCTGCTTATTTAGAAATATAAAGTAAGCATTTTTTTCTGTGTCATGTGAGAACCAGAGGTTGCTGGTGAAGAGTACTCAGATTTTTGTAATAGGTCTATAAGCTTATACATCTGTGAATTGAAACTCACTAGGAGGTGATGTAATGCTGATAGAAGGAAGGCTAAACATTCATACAGCATTCCAGCTAGTTTATCTGAAGTGTAGTTACTGATTTCTATGGTTAATAGCCAAGAATGACATTATTTCTCAGAATTTGAATCTAATTCACTGATTGTTATCATGGTGATTGAGTTTGCATCATTATAACAGAATATTCCAGTTTTGTGGTTGTCTTAGATTAGATATGAGTGCCGATTTTTTTTTTAATTAAGTGGAACAGAGACTGCTTTTTTCTTTCAAAAGACTTTTTAAATCTAATTCTAAAAATTCATTTGACAAAACTCCAAAAACTAGAACTAAAGAGGTTACTGTCGGCATTCCAGATAACTCACCAAACAAATAACCACACTTCAAGCTGCTACTCGTATGACAGCCCTTAAATGAGCTTCATTGAAAGCCAGGACTTTGCTTTTTTAAAGTACTTTTTCTGATAATACTTACTCACTGTAGAAAATTTAGAAAGCAAAACTCAGAAAAAATAGAATCAGAAAAGAAAAGAAAAATCAGAGGAAAGAATAAAAATCATTTACAATCTTATTTATAGGTTAGAGTTTCCTCCTTTATAAATATTTTTTTCTAATTGAGACNTTTTCTGATAATACTTGCTCACTGTAGAAAATTTAGAAGCAAAACTCAGAAAAAATAGAATCAGAAAAGAAAAGAAAAATCAGAGGAAAGAATAAAAATCATTTACAATCTTATTTATAGGTTAGAGTTTCCTCCTTTATAAATATTTTTTTCTAATTGAGACTATTCGTTTCTTTAAAATTTGTATTCTGCTTTTTTCCCCTTAACACCACCTTTGCAATTAAAACTGTTCACAAATGTAATTTTTTTGAAAGAGTTATTTATTTAGTTTTGGCTGCGCTGATTCTTTGTTGCTACCTGCAGGCTTTCTCTAGTTGCAGGGGCTTCTTTCTAGGGTGGTGCACAGGCTTCTCACTGCAGTGGCTTCTCGTGTTGCAAAGCCTGGGCTCTAGACCCTTGTGGGCTTAGTTGCTCTGTAGCATATGGGATCTTCCCGGACCAGAGATCAAATCCATGTCCCCTGCATTGTCAGTCAGATTCTTAACCACTAGACCACTAGGGAAGCCCCCCAGATGTAATCTTACGACACTGCACTCCACTCTATGCATGGAGAAGATTTGCTTCAGTGTTCTCTTATTCTTACNTAGTTGCTCTGTAGCTTATGGGATCTTCCCGGACCAGAGATCAAATCCATGTCCCCTGCATTGTCAGTCAGATTCTTAACCACTAGACCACTAGGGAAGCCCCCCAGATGTAATCTTACGACACTGCACTCCACTCTATGCATGGAGAAGATTTGCTTCAGTGTTCTCTTATTCTTACCCTTTTAACTGTTTAAAGACCGCTGAAGGGAGCGTCTTGTGCACAAACTTCACTGCCTTTTTAAGAATGGACTGGACAGTGTCCTTGGTATACATTCCCGGGCATCACTAGCAGAATGAGTAATTTCTTTGAATGTAGGCTTTTCTGCTTGGTGACAGAGAATGGGACTCTGGAGAAACAGTAGGCCTGAGGAGTCATAATGTTAAATAGTTTGTGAAAAATTCACCTAAACTAGTTTGTAGTTTTGGGAGACCAGTTTATGAGCAGATAGCTGTATTCCTTTCAGAAGTTCTGAAAAACCTCTTCTGATCAAAACCTTCTTGAAATGTCATTACGGCTGTCACTTTGTTTTGAAGCAGGAAATAGGAGAGAAAGCCATTTTCTAGGCTAAGATCCTAGAACATTGTTTGATTACTGTTTTTAATAGCATGCTTTGCCTTTATTATCATTATTACTGCTATTACCACTATCATCACCATCCTCTTCAACGTCGTTTCCAGTAGTACCCTTCCTAACCCATCTGGAAATTCCTAGAAAGCAGACACAGGGCCTCAGTAATCTGGATCTCTCACAGGGCTGTACACCTAACGGCCCATACACCTGTGTCTCACAGAACATAGTTAGGGGCTTTAAAACAGAATTCACCTGTATTTGTTTTAGCTTAAATAAATTTCTGAGTTTTTCTCTTGAAAGCAAGTGTTGTTCGAAGAAACTAAATAGCAGACTGTTAGGCTCCTGGAAGGTGGTGAATAACATTTCCTGCATTCAGAGTTTGTTCTGTTCCAGGCCAGCCCTATGCCCCATTTTGACACTCCCAGGATCTCTTAATACGCAGAATTTCTCTTACTCATACAGCAGACACCTCTTGTGCCTTTACCATATGCCAGGGATCCAGTTTGATTCCAAGAGGATAAAGACCTTTAAGACAAATTTCTGTCTTCAAGAAGCCCATGATCTAAAGCAGCAGTTAAATGAAGTGGGCTATATGTTAAAGGAGTGTTAAAATGATGATATTTTGATCAAACAGAATACTTACCTCGAATCTCTACCTTTTAAAACGTTGTTGTTCAATTGCTAAGTCATGTCTGACTCTTTGCGACCCCATGGACTGCAGCACGCCAGGTTTCCCTGTCCTTCACTATCTCCTGGAGTTTGCTCAGATTCATGTCCATTGAGTTGGTGATGTCATCTAACCATCTCATCTTCTGCCACCCTCTTCTCCTTTTGCCTTCAGTCTTTCCCAGCATCAGGGTCTTTTCCAATGAGTCAACTCTTTGCATCAGGTAGCCAAAGGGTTGGAGCTTCAGCTTCAGCGTCAGTCCTTCAAATGAATATTCAGGGTTGATTTCCTTTAGGATTGACTGGTTTGATATCCTTGCAGTCAAAGGGACTCTCAAGAGTTTCTCCATCACCACAGTTCAAATGCATCATTTCTTTGGCGCTCAGCCTTCTTTATGGTCCAACTCTCACATCCATACATGACTACTGGAAAAACCATTGCTTTGACTGTACAGACCTTTGTTGGCAAAGTGATGTCTTTGCTTTTTAATATGCTGTCTAGATTTGTCATAGCTTTCCTTCCAAGGAGCAAGTGTCTTTTAATTTCTTGGCTGCAGTCACCATCCACACTGATTTTGAAGCCAAAGAAAATAATATCTGTCACTGCTTCCACTTACTTTTAAAACATAGCATGGAGTAAACTGGCCAACATAAGCACATACATGATCTCATGTGGTTCAAGGTTGATTAATTTGACACTCTTGGTGTAAAAGAAAAACTCCTGGATCCTGACTTTTGTTATCATTTTAAAGTTGTGTTTTTTGTTTTTTTTTTTTATGATTGCTGTACCAAATGCAAGTGGTGTGAAAACTCAACTTTTATGAACCTATATTTTTACATCAGTCATTATAAGAACTATATTTATTAAGGTGACAAGCCTAATAAAATAAATTATAAACTAATGCCAGTTCGTCACTTCTTAAATCAGTTAGAACATTAAAAGTGATCGGCAGACATCGGTGGTAGATGGGAAAATCACATCAGTAGTGTTACATAGACCTGAAGTCAAACCCCAGCATTACCATTGGCTAGAAAGTCTATCTTGTATCGTCCTCATAAAGATTAAATCAGTTTATGTATGAAGCATATGTAGGACAGAGCTGGGGATAGAAGGAATGTGCAATATCAGATAATTATTATCATTATTGTTTACAGCAATAATGTGAATAATTAAGGTCCCTAGGTTCTTCCAGGGCTTATTTGCACAACAAAGCTTTTAGACTCAACTTCTGTGTAATTCACCAGTGTATTCTCAAAACCAAATCCAGTGATTAGCATATACAGCATAGATGTTCAATAAATATGGATTGACTGAATCAAAGACTCCCAAGAGGTCTAAGAGATGGAATAGGGAAGTGGAAATTTCTGGTTATATGGGGAAGATATTTCAGGGGTAAAAGAACCTCACATTCTCCAGGGTTTGCTCATCAAAGTTCTTTCCACTTGTCACAGTCTTACACCTTATGATGTTCAAATATTCTGAAACTCCCCACAGTTAATTCAGCAAAGAAGGGGAAAAGAGGAAGAGCCGCTTTTTCAGGTGTGCAGTGTTTCCAAACACTTGTGGCACTTACCCTCCCTCTGTGNGTAAAAGAACCTCACATTCTCCAGGGTTTGCTCATCAAAGTTCTTTCCACTTGTCACAGTCTTACACCTTATGATGTTCAAATATTCTGAAACTCCCCACAGTTAATTCAGCAAAGAAGGGGAAAAGAGGAAGAGCCGCTTTTTCAGGTGTGCAGTGTTTCCAAACACTTGTGGCACTTACCCTCCCTCTGTGCCAAGGACTGTGTAGATGCTTTACTTAGCATACATATTATCTCATGCATTTTCACAATAATTCAGTGAAATATCTGTACTTTAGATAAAGAGATTAGTACTCACAGGGATCAATTAATTAACATAAAGTCATAAAGTTTGTAAGTGTTGGCTCTTAGACCCAAACAAATCTGTGCTCTTTCCACTTACTTTACTACATTGCTTTTCTCTTCACTATGTTACTTTTACATGAAGTACCTTCCCGGTGCTTCATCAGTTCATTCATTCTTTCAACAAATACCTGTTGAAGGCATCTATCATTTGCCTAGTACTAATGTACANTCCAGTATTCTCTTTTTTTCCCCACAGTATTCTCTCTCTTTTTCTTTCTTTTTTTTTCCTCTCCAGTATTCTTGCCTGGGAAGTGTCATGAACAGAGGAGCCTGGCGGGCTATAATCCATGGGATCACAGAGTCAGACACGACTGAGTGACTTAACACTTTCATAATCTATTGTGCTTTCTTTTTTTTTTTTTTTTTGAGCAAGAGTTTGCATTCCTATAATTTACTAACAGACCAGTTAGAATTAGATTCAGCTTAAAATGACAGAGAACACCAAATAACAATAAGTTAAAAGGAGAGTTTATTTCTCAATCATATAAAAGAAATCCAGCAGTTGGCAGTGCAAGGTTGATAGGGAAGCTTCACGAAGTTCTCAGGGGCTCAGTCTCCTTCTGCCCTGCACCTCTGCCGTCCTTCACAGGTTGCTTCCGTCTCTCGATCCGCCGTGGCTGCAAACCTCACATGTACTTTCTACTAGCAAGAAGGAGAAGGGGGAGATAAAGAGTGCATCCTTCCCTTTTAAGAACCCTTCCCTAAGTCAGACCTGAAAATTGGCATGTATGCCATTGGCCAGAATTCAGGCACATTTAACAAAACCCCTGCTATAAATTAGGAGTTTTATTATTAAGGAAGAAGGACATGGATTTTGAAGGAAGCTGGAAGCTTCTGCCATGTTAGTAATAATAACATTTTAGAATACGTATTTTAATTTAGATTATCAAAAATTTTTATGTGTAATATTAAAAAATTAGCACACACACAAAAATACATCTAAAGTTCTAATTAACAAAATTTTTATTAAAAACATTGTCCCAAGGGTCATAAAACTTTGGTATTTTTGCCTGGGCTTTGCACCTAGCTTTTTATCTTGGTCAAATCACTTTCTCCTGCTGGGCCTCAGTTTTTATGTAGAATAAGTAGGGTTAAACTAGGATATCTAAGATCTTTCCATCCCTACCTACTATTATCAAATGTAATAGGTAAATCTCAAGGTCTTACCAGAATATTAAAGTCTTATAGAGCAAAAATCTTGCAATGAGCCACTTTTCTCAGAAATAGATACAGATTTATTACTGTACATTTATACTTTGGGGGCTTCCCTGCTGGCTCACATGGTAGAGAATCTGCCTGCAATGCAGGAGACCCAGGTTCAATCCCTTGGTTGGGAAAATCCCCTGGAGAAGGAAATGGCAATCTACTCCAGTCTTCTCACCAGGAGAATCCCATGGACAGTGGAGCCTGGCAGACTACAGTCCATGGGGTCACAAAGAGTTGACATGATTGAGTGACTAACACTTTCATTTTCATTTATACCTTGTCTTCACTTAGAAAAAAATTAAAGATTTCTATTGTTCTTTATTTGTGCAAAGGAATATGATGACAAAATAAGCAGAATAAACACAGAGAAAGAGATTAAGCTATCAATTTTTTTTTTGGCTGAGCTTAAAGTGAAAGTCACTCAGTCATGTCCAACTCTCTGCAACTCCATAAACTCTACAGTCCATGGAATTTTCCAGGCCAGAATACTGGAGTAGGTAGCCTTTCTCTTCTCCAGGGGATCTTCCTAACCCAGCAATCAAACCCAGGTCTCCCACATTACAGGTGGATTCTTTGCCAGCTGAGCCACAAGAGAAGCCCAAGAATACTGGAGTGGGTAGCCTATCCCTTCTCCAGCAGATCTTCCCAACCCAGGAATCAAACCAGGGTCTCCTGCATTGCAGGAGAATGCTTTATCAACTGAGCTATCATGGAAGCCTTGCTGAGCTTATTTAGAGAAAATCCAAAGTTTCAAGTAGAGACAAAAATGAGTAAATATTAGGAGGCTGGATGCAAGATAAATTACAAAAATAAATAGACTTTTCTGTTAGTCCATCAAAAAAGCTTTCAGAAATGAAAATTGGAAAAATATATGTTCAATAACAAATACAAAATATTTAGGATTAAAAATTTTAAGAAAGGCAAACGCTTTTTGGATGTTAACTATCTGAAACAAATCTGTTACCAGTAGATTTCTGAAGTTGCCTCTTCAGGCCTCAGAATTTCTTCTGTGAGAATGTGACAGTTAATCCCATTCAATAAACATTAATTGATTAATCTAGCTTAACAGATCTTAATTGAGTGCTTAATATGTGCCAAGCCCTGTAATGGAAAATTTAGAAGTGGGAAAAAAAAAAAAAACAACAACCAACAACCTAGAGTCTTTCATGGAGCTTATAGTAAGGAAAATACAACAAACAAATGATTAAGAACTGATCAGGCAGTGGGTTTGGGGGAAGCAGAGATTATGTTCCTATGGGCATATACAGCAAAGAGATTAACTTAATCTAAGGAATTTAGGGCAGAGACAAAGTAAGATTCATGCTGCAATCTAAAGTAAGAGTAAGGGCTTCCCAGGTGGCTCAGTGATAAAGAACCCGCCTACCAGGGCAGGAGATGCAGGTTCCATCCCTAGGTGGGGAAGATACTCTGGAGAAGGAAGTAGAAACCCAGTCCAGGATTCTTGCCTGGAGAATTCCCTAGAAAAGGAGCCTGGCAGGCTACAGTCCAGGGGGTTGCAAAGATTCCAACATGACTTAGCAACTAAACAACAGCCATGAAGTAAGAGTGGGAGTTAGCCAGGTGAAGGAGGCACAGAAAGAGTGCTCCCAACACAGATAATAGCAAGTGCAAAGAGCTGGATTCGAAAGTGAACCTGGTGGGAAACAGCAACTCCGAAGAGTGGTAAACAGCCAGATTTCATATTGTGATAAATCTTATGAGGACTGTTCAGAGTTTTTTGGTTTTTGTTTGTTTTTAACTGGGTCCTAAGAAGAATAGTGAAGAACAGGGAATCCTCATGTGCTGCAGTCCATGGGGTTGCAGAGTCAAGCATGGAAATGTCTGCGCAATGGAACAACAACAACAAAGAAGAAAATGGAAACCATGGAAGGTTTTTGAAAGGAAGTGACTTGATTAGACTTGCATTTGCAAAAGATCCTTCTGGAGAATGAATCAGGGAGGGGCTAAATGTAAACAAACCAGTTTGGAGACAATTATAATTGTCCACGTGAGAAGTGAAATTGGCTTGGGCTGAAATAGTGCAGTGCAGATCCAGAGACTTGTACAAACTTGGGAAATATTTAGGAATTAGATCACAAAGGAGCATGACTGTATTTGTGAAGAGGGAGAGGATGCTATTGTGTTCATGGAAGACTGGGTTGATGGTATAATTCATCAGATAGAGAGTGAATGTTGAATATCTATTCTTTTTGGTAACTCTTAACTATACAGCCCAGAAGTTAATAAGGAAAATGGCACTCCTTTCATGTTCTAAAAAGGTATTTGTTGTTGTCTAGTCACTAAGTTGTATCCAACTCCTTGCAACCCCATGGACTGTAGCCTGCCAAACTCCTCTCTCTATGGGATTTTTCAGGCAAGAATACAGGAGTGGGTTGCCATTTCCTTCTCCAGGGGGTCTTCCAGACTCAGGGATTGAACCCGCGTCTCCTGCTTGGCAGGCAGATTCTTTACCACTGAGTCACCTGGGAAGCCCCAAAGATGGCTTGTTGTTGTTTTTGCTGTTATGTTCAACTCTTTACGACCCAATGGACTGTAGCCTGCCAGGCTCCACTATCCATGGGATTCCCAGGCAGGAATGCTGGCATGGGTTGCCATTACTCATCAGAATAAAAAATGTAACTCACACCAAACCCTCTAATCCAGCCAGCAGGGTCTTCAGTACCCCACTCTTCAGAATTAATATTCTTTTCTATGGAGGATAAATTCAAACTTATTGAGGTTTTCATCAGGCCTACAGTTTGTCAAGCATTCCTAATTTTTTCCAGCATTACTTTACACTCCTAGGACTTCTTTGTAATGCTAGCACTTTTTCAAGTCTCAAAGTTAATCATTGTGATTTCATTATTAGTCAATTGAAAGAACACAGAGTGATACGTAGCTACTATAAAATTCAGTAATGCTTAAAATTCATGTATTATTAATAGCAGTACCATTGACATACATTTGAAAATAATGCAATGATATATGAAAGACACACTATGCCATTTCCAAGGCTTAGTTTTCACATGTGTTCACAGATCCTTTAGTGAATTTAGTGATTCAGTGGATTTCTTCACTTGCACAATTCACCCAGCAGCCCACAGACCAAAACGTATCTTTCAGATAATTAAAAATAGTTTTTGTTTTACGTAAAAGAATGCTGCTGTTAACATAAAAGAATCAATTTTTGCTCCCTCACGGTGGCGTTTAGACTGGGCCATGAGATTACATAACCAGGTATTCTCTCAGCTGTGGCATAAATTTAGAACCTAGAAGCTCTCTCCAGTCAGGGCATACATTGCATTAAAGCAGTGTTATCTGTCTCTGAACATTGAATTTATACAAAGAATACTTATTTTAAGAATGAGCGTCAGAACTAGACCTAAGGAGCCATCAGGAACCAGCAGAACTCTGAGGACTTGCTGTTATCTCCTTTTCTTGGTCTTGTGGAATCCAAGATGTTCTTCTGTCTATACATAGCATCTCAGCTACTCGCTCTGCAGTTTAGCTTTGTAATCACTATTGACGAAGAATCCAGTACCATCTGCTTTCATTCCAAATCCCTGAAAGTATAAGTCTGATGACTTTTATCTCTATTTGCACAGCCCTTCCCACCATCCAGCATCATTGATTGACCTGTGCTGTGCCAGCTTTGATTGGATTTTTAGGTCATCTCTGCCTAAAAACACCTTAACAATACTTCCCTGAATATGAAATCAGATAAGACCGTCTCAGCTAAAAGAAAAGATGGGACATATTAATAGTAACATGTCCAGTATATCTAGTGAGGAATAACCATGAAGAAGATGCAGAAGGGTGGGAACTATTTCATGACAAAAATAATTCAGGCACTTCCCATGCGTCCATAACAGAATATGTTATCTTCAGAACAAAACCAGAGTGTTTATAAAATTCTGTATTTAACCAAAGAGGACAGTGGAGCTTTGAGGGAATGAACAATGTGCTTGGTCATCCAGCAGACCCAGGCCTTTTTGACTCCAGAACTTGAACTATTTGCAGACCCCTTCTACTGGCATCAGTCAGTTTTATATGTTTAATTCTGGGGAGAACACTTGTTAATCAGTCAACTTATTTAAATTTAGGTCTGTCAAGACAACTGTAAAGACATTAAGCAAATATATAATTGCTAAACATTTGAGAATTGTCTGTGTGCTTTCTAAATGTGTAAGTCCTTTAAGAGTAATGTTCAGTTTCATTATAAAGATAATATTTGGCAATGATAAGAATCTGAAAAATTCTAAAATGGAAAGAAATTTAAATCATCATCTTAATATTCAAAGTTAATTATTGTGATTATTTGACATTTTCTTTCTGATCTTTTTTCTGCATCCTTACTTCTTTACATAGTTGTGATATAAAGAAAATTTACCCTCTTCTAAGTATTCCTTTTTAAAACAAATTCTTCTCATGATAGCATGTGTTTTTCAAGAGTCATGCTCTTCTCTGTTCTCTTTTATCTAGTCTTCTTCCATACTTCAGAAGTGATTTCAGGTAGGTTTAGGAAATGTATCAAATACAGTGAAATAAAACAGTAAAAAGAAAAATTAATTAGAAAAGAGAGGTTTCAAAAAAGGAAAACAAGGAAGTTTTTCTGTGTGGCCTGGCAAGCTCCTCTCTACCTCCCTTGAGTCCTCTGACCCAAAATATGCTTCTAGAGCCTATAAGCTGAAAGAAACTGTGCCTAGATAGTTGGCCAAGGATTATGTTCCATTTTGGCAATGAAACACATATTTATCATTAAGTGGACTTTATTACACCATTCCATGAGACTATTCAGAATGACCTTTACAAAATTATCCCAATACTCATGCTTACAGTTCTGGAAAAACAACAACAGCAACTACAAGCAATTACATACTCATTTAATGTGTTTAGTACAATGGCAGGAAACCAGATGGACTCAAAGAGTTGCTATCATTCCAACTTTATTGATTCAGCACCTCAAAAGGTCAGAATCTCTCAGAATGTCTTGCCAACGTTTCATTAAACTGTTGTATCTAATATCTCTATTCACAGATGAAAGTTGGGCTTCCCAGGTGGCGCTAGTAACCTTCTGCCCATGAAGGAGACCTAAGACACGTGGGTTCAATCCCTGAGTCAGGAAGATCCCCTGGCGGACAGCATGGTAACCCACTCCAGTATTCTTGCCTGAAGAACCCCATGGACAGAGGAGCCTTTGGGCTGTAGCCCATAGGGTTGCAAAGAGCTGAAACATCTTAGCACACATGCACAGATGAAAATTGAAATTTTATTATATCATTTTAAAAGCACTCACTGAATGCCCATGTGATAAGGGTATCTGATGAACAAAATTGGCTGTCCATCTTCAAAGCATTCCAAGAGTCTAGCCAAGTCAGGCTAGGAAACAAGTAATTGTAATGCACAAAACTACCTATAAAGTGTTAACTATCGATGCAATTGTAGCACCAACAAAACAGTCATGAAACTATGGAAATTAACTTGATTTCCATTTTGCTTTGTGCTACCAATTTGCATACCACAAAAATGAAGGCACTTGAGAGTTACCAATGGAGAATAAGAGAAATGTCTTTTTTCCCTAGACTTAACATGGCCATGCTTTAAAGTATTCACTAAAATTCTTAGAGTCTGGCACAATTTTCTCCTCATTATTCTGCCACATATTTTCTTTGAAATGAATGTGGTGACTCCATATAAGAGCTGAAAGAAAACATCACTATTCAAAATTATAATGTCACCCAAGCCATTTAATTAGTTAACTTTCCACAATGGAGTGTACCTAAGAAAAAGTCAGTTGGGATTTGAGAGAAATCTGAATTACAGAATAAAGGAAAATAAATTACGTTTTTGTTGTGAAAAGTTTCAAACATCCAGAAAAATTTAGCGAATAGTACAATGAATATCCATTGACCTACTACCTAGAATTCAGAAATACTATTGCCATCTCTTGTTTTGAAATTATATTCATTTTCCTTCTCAATCCCACTCACCTCCCTTCATCCTCAGAAAAATCATTCTGTTATTTGCTATGCATTTTCTTCTTGAATACCTTTATTCTTTTGACCAATTACGTATATCTCTATAGCATCCATTCGGCTCTTTGATGTTTAAGTAGATGACATCATAATGCATGTGTCACTCCCCAACTCCTCTCAAAAAGATTTTTAGATCACCATTTTTATTTATATAATATCTTCATTCTTTTTGACTACTTTATGGCATTTCATCATGTGACTATACTTCATATTAATTACTCATTTGCTCTTTCCCTGGTGGCTCAGTGGTAAAGAATCTCCTGGCAATGCAGGAGACATGGGTTCAATTCTTGGGTCAGGAAGATCCCCTGGAGAAGGAAATGGTTATCCTCTCCAGTATTCTTGCCTAGAGAATCCCCATGGACAGAGGAGCCTGCAGGCTACAGTCCATTAGGTCACAAAAGAGTCAAACACGACTTAGAAACTAAACAACAACAAATCTGATGAACATTTAAGTTATTGTCACATTTTTTCTTTTTTTACTTTGGTGGTACAGATTTGTAGTGTACATCTTTTTCACACGTCCCCTTGTGTATTTGTGTGTTTCTCTAAGGTTTGTATGTCTAAATGGAATTGGTGCGTGCATGATAAGTTGCTTCAATTATGTCCGACTCTGTGACCCTCTGGACTGTAGCCCGAAAATCTCCTCTGTCCATAGGATTCTCCAGGCAAGGATACTAGGGTGTCTCTCCTCCTCCAGGGTATCTTCCTGACCCAGGGACTGAACCCACATCTCTTATGCCTCCGTCATTGACAGGTGGGTTCTTTACCACTACCACCATATGAAAATGAAAGTGAAAGTAGCTCAGTTGTGACCAACTCTTTGAGACTCCCTTGGACTATACAGTCCGTGGAATTCTCTAGGCCAGAATACAAGAGTGGGAAGCTGTTCCTTTCTCCAGGGGATCTTCCCATCTCAGGGACTGAACCCAGGTCTCCCGCATTGCAGGTGGATTCTTTACTGGCTGAGCCACCAGGGAAGCCCAAGAATACGAGAGTGGGTAGCCTATCCCTTCTTCAGCGGATCTCCACAATCCAGGAATCAAACCAGGGTCTCTGGCGTTGCAGGCGGATTCTTAACCAACTGAGCTATGAGGGAAGCCCATCGCCTATGTATATAAAATAGCTATTAGCATTCTGTCTGGCATATTTTCAGTTCCTAATAGTTGTCTTTCATTTATTTTTATATTAAAGTGTTTATTTTAAATAGTAATGATGTGTTAAAAGATGTACATAGTGTGGTTCTGACTTCCTTTTTGCACCAAATGGCTATCAAGTGATGATTTTAGCATCCCTTACAAAATTATATTTTCTTTTCCCCTTGCTCTGAAAAGCTTCCTTGATCATACATTAAGTAATTATGTATAGCCAGATCTATTTCTAGACTCCCTGCTCTGTTATGCTGATTTATAAGTCTATTTTTGTACCAGTAAATCCTTCACTTATATGAGGAGAGCTCAAATTTCCTCTCTAGAGCCTTTGCTTCTCCAGCCTAAACATTCCCAGTTCCTTCAATTGCTGCCCTTGTATTTAGCAACCAACCCCTCCCCCAACCGCATGAGGGCCAAAGCCCAGCGACTGGAGGTAACTGACTAGGACTACCAGTACCTTTAAGTTGACTCATTTAGGTAAAGAAGTGCATAGAGCAGGGCAACACCCAGGCAAGAAAGGAGAATAATGAACCCTTACATTAAAATAACAGCTTTTACCCTGGCAAGCACTTCCTTGTTTCTCGTCTCCTTTAATAAGCAGAATAGCTAACAGAGGGTAAGAGCCTTCTAGGGTTCAAATCCCACTGTTTTCTTGTAGTGTGACCTTGGACAAGTTTGTTAAACTCTCTGAGGCTTATTTTCCTTGACTCTAAAATGAAGATATACATGGCATCTACTTTAAGTTATTGTAAATAAGTCAGGATTGTTACTGCTAAAATACCAGTGAAATAGATTTTTATTTCATTTCGTTTTTGTTGTCGTTGTTTAGTTGCTAAGTCGTGTCCGAGTGTTTGCAACCCCATGGACTGTGGCCCGCCAGGCTCCTCTGTCTGTGGAATTTTCCAGGCAAGAATCCTGGAGTGGGTGGCCATTTCCTTCTCCAGGGGATCTTTGACCCAGGGATCGAGCTCATGTCTCCTGCATCAGCAAGGCAGATTCTTTACCACTGAGCTATTTAGCATTTTGAGATAATTATTAATGTATATTTAATTTAAAGTTGGAGGAATAGGATAAGAAAGATTAAATAACTTTCCTAAAGGCACCAACTAATAGAAGTGCTGGAGGTGGAGATCTACCTCATGTGTCTAACTCCAAGGTCTGGGTTGTTTCTCGTAGATAACACTACTGCACGGCAGGATGTTAGATACTTAGAACTGGTTCTTTGGGTTCGGCTATGGTTACATAAGTGAAGCTGCAAATTCTTAGGTAAATATAAGGTTCAAATATATGATTATCTTGAGATTTCCTTTTGGTTTCAACATGAAAAGCCATCAGATTAACAGGAAGCAGATATACAGTTTGATATTAATCTATAAATTTGCTGATGTGAAAACCTAGTCTTTTCAAACTAAGTATTACTCCACCTTGGAGAATGTAATGGCAACCCACTCCAGTACTCTTGCCTGGAAAATCCCATGGATGGAGGAGCCTGGTAGGCTGCAGTCCATGGGGTAGTGAAGAGTCGGACACAACTGAAGCGACTTAGCAGCAGCAGCAGCAGCAGCAGCATTACTCCACCTGCAGGTCCAAGCGGCAATGACATACGTCCAGAAGCATCTGTCATCCCCACAGGGTGCCAAGGGAAGCAGCATTTCCACTCCTTCAGCACATGTTACCTGTGCTCTCAAAAGGCCCAGGGCCGGGAGGGAGGCGGGGAGAAGGGGCCATGTTAGCAGCCTGTGCACACAGCTGCCAAGTCAAACAGCACCAGAAGGTCTAATTTTAGCCCTCTCAGCCTTGGCATTGTCCCTTTTAGCCAAGATATTTTTCCTGCACCACAAAAAAGTGCTTTGTTCCAGCCTTACTGGGTGCTTCACAAAGACCCAGCAAGGACGGGGTGAGCATAATTCAGAGCTGGAAATACATCAGAGATAGGAAGATTGATGGGAGGGTCAGCTCTCTACCGGCAATTTAGGGTAAATATGCTCTTTCCATTCCCCTTCCAAAACCCCAAGGCGGACGGTGTGGTTGCCTCCGCTTCTCTAGCTGCTTTGCGAAGCTTCTGATGGCTGCTTATCCCCAGGTGTCTTTGCTCCTTGCTGGGATTTGCAAGTCACTCTCTCTCTTCATTCCTGCCTAATAAAGCCCACTCCTTTCCACATGTCTAGGTCTTATTTTCTCTCCTGAGGTGTCCTGGAAAGTGCCTACATTGAGAGCTAGAAACACTTGCCCATTTTGCAAACTGCCTCTGTGGTTTGTCCCAGTGAATTAGGTGAATTCTTTCATAGAACTTTTGGAGATGAGAAAATGGAAGTTCAAAGAGGAAGCCAACTTACAGGAAAACATGGGCAGAGTTGGGACTGAAAACCCAGCTCCCGTGTTTTAAGAAAAGGCATGGTCACATTAACCTGTCAAAGCACAGAAAACCCATGCAGGTCTTTGGGGAGGCCCTGGGAAACTTTTCCTGAGGAGGTCAGTGGGTTTCACGGCCAAAAGTTCCAGATTGAGAACCCTGGGTGGTGGTCTTTTGTTGTTGTCTAGTTGCTCAGTCATTTCTTTGTGACTCCATAAACTGTAGCCCGCCAGGCTGTCTCCTCTGTCCATGGAATTCTCCAGACAAAAGTACTAGAGTGGGTTGCCATTTCCTTTTCTCGGGGATCTTCTGACCCAGGGATTGAATCAACGTCTGGTGAATTTGCAGGTGGGTCCTTTACCCCTGAGCCACCAGGAAAGCCCCATGGTGGTCTTCACCTTCAGGCAAATCACCATTTCCTTATTTCTTAGGAAGATGGCAGGGAAGCTTCATCCCAGACACATCCAGAGATACCACGATTTCCAACACCTTTGTAAGGGAGGGAAAACAATTCTCTTTCTCCCCTATGGGTCCTTGGTTAAGATAGATTAACTGGAGAAAAACAGAAGTTTAATAGCATGTATAACTCCTTATACAAGCAAACTATGCAAAAAACTGAGGAACTCTCTGAAATGGTCCAAGCCATCCCTTTAAATACCATCTCCAGCTAAGGATAAGGAGGATATTGGTGGGAAGGAAAGCCAGCTGTGGGACGCTATGAGTGGGGCAAAGCTCAGTAAACAGGGTATGGTGATGCGGATTTAAGTCAGTTGCCTTCTCCACTGATACGAGTTCTTGGAGATTTAGTCATTGTCCTCTTCTGCTTAGAGAGAGAAACCCTACAAATGGAGCTATCCCTCATAAATGTAAATGTCTGTTTCAGAAGGATAACTTCTACTCGGTTTTCAGAGATTCTCCTGTCTGGTGTTCATTAAAAGGAATCAGCCTAAAATAATCCTTATGGCAAAGAGGCATGCTTTAAGGTGACAAATTCTATTCCCCTTCACCTCAGAGACTCTGACACACAGGGTTCCCCTCCCAGCCTGTGTCTCCCCATCACTGCCTCTCCAGGGTGAATGCAGGTGAGGAGGCAACAGACTTGGGGTTCTTCTGAGCTTCTCTTCCATGTTCATCCCTTCACCCAGAGCTAACCCTGGCTTTAGGGCTAAAGTTTTGTTGTCTCACCACACCTGGGCTTCCTCAAGGGGAAAGTGATTATCATGTTCTCCTTAGCATCCATCCAGTTCAGACTGAGCCCTGAAATGTTGCTGTGAATTAATTGTTTGGAAAAAATAAAGTGGCTTTAACTGAAAGCACCATAAAAGTTCTCTTTCCACAGTTCCTGAGACTGTTTTGCTAACGAAAGACATTTCATTTGTTAGTTGAATTTATTTATGTACTTTCTCTCTGATTATAAATGTTATATGTACACATTATAAAAGTTCCAGAATGATTCTGAGCAGTGAAATATTACCATTATCCTGCCAGCAGTAATAATAACCACTGTTAGGACTTCATCATAAATTATGTTCTGCCCTAACTTTCAGTGCTCAGTAACTTGAGCTTGAGCACATACAGAGTAAAAGCAAGACAATACGGCATTCACTATTTTATGACTTGTGTTTCCTACTTACCAGTTTATTGCAGCGTCTTCTTTTTTTTGTCTTTTTGGGTCTCAAGAGCACACTTGTGATACTCATATTCCTCTGTTCAGGGCATCCAGTCATCGTTGTCTATATTATAAAGTCCCTCTGGTGTTTTATTACATGTTTTTATCTTCTGCACTCACTTCCATTCTTCTGCTCCATCCTATTTTATTTAATACATTTCTCAGTGAGCTTTTATCCCTGCATATGTACAGTTGCTTTGTATATTTGTGTGTTTTAATTTAAATAAATGACACCGACGCAACACTAATCCATCCCAAGCAGCATGGATCTACGTTGCCACTGTAATGGCTTTGTCATTTCCATTGTACAGTTCGACCAAAATCTATTTAACCAGCTGTTTTTTTGTTTTGATGGATAGTTAGGTTATTTTTTTTAAAGGTTTTTCTAAAATCGTTTTAAGCGGTGATGGGGTAAACATTCTTTTGTATATGTCTCTGCAGAATTGTGATTATTTCCTTGCAATAATTTTGTGGGACCACATTGTGAAAAAGGCTTCATTTGGTTTTTTTTATTTCTCATCTCCTAAAGTAGTTTTGTTGCTGATTCCTAGGAGTTCCCCACCCCCACCCTCTTTCACTCTCTCTTTCTGTCTCTTTCTCCCAAAGCTTCGCTGGTCTCTCTCTAATGGCATTAAGCAGAGTCACCTTTGATCTGTTTCTTGCTTATCATTCAGCTGATACGCTCTCATTCCTTGTTGACAGAGATCACGCCCTAATTAATTGATCCGACAACATTTTCTGGGCACCTGTTCAGAGCTAGGCTCTGAACTGGATGCCAAGGGGAACATGACCGTCTGCTTTCCCCTTGAGGAAGCCCAGGTCTGATGAGACAGCAGACATGCCTTGTGTTGACCACGTCATGGCAGGTGGTGTGGTAACAGCAGTGTGCACAAGAGTCAAGGTGAGAAAGGGGAAACCAGACAGCAAAGTCACTGACGAAGACCCCCATCTGTGTCTGGATTAACTGGCAGACCAAAGTGGACCTGATGGGACTGCCCTCAAAGCAAAAGAAACAGCTAGTGAACAGCCAGAGACGTTCAAGATGGTAAAGAAAGTTGGAGCCCAGAGTGAGAGGTGGACAGAAAGGTTCCTGGGTGGGGGCCAGAGTAGGTCCAGGTGAGGACTGATTCAGAGTAAGGACAATGGGAGGCCACTGTGAGGTGAGGCAGGGCAGTGATGTGATTGGATTTCATGTTTTACAGAAAAGGTCACTTTGGCTGTAGTGTGGAAGATGGATTTCAGGAGAGCAACACAGATGGATTTCAGTAGAGGCTGTTGTAGTAATCAAAGTGAGAGATGATCCTGTCCTGAACTAAAGGAGAGGCAACAGAGAGAAGCAGATGGAACTTAAGAGACAGTTAGGAAGTAGCGTCTACACACTATTTAACTGGATGATGGATATAGCATTACAAAGAAGAGGACAGAGTCCTGGGTGACCCCCAGGCTACGTAAGAGATCCTGGGCAGGCGGTGAGGCCATTACCCAGTGAAGAGCACGGGAAGATATGTGGAGTTTGATATGGTTGTAGGACGAAGGTAGAGATGCCCAGCAGGTAGAGGGTATGTTCTCTAGTGTTCAGGAAGGGCTCACCATAGAACGAGATTTGAGAATCAGTTTCAGTTCTAGTTCAGTTGCTCAGTCGTGTCCAACTCTTTGCAACCCCATGAACCGCAGCACGCCAGGCCTCCCTGTCCAACTCCTGGAGTCTACCCAAACCCACGTCCATTGAGCCAGTGATGCCATCCAGCCATCTCATCCTCTGTCGTCCCCTTCTCCTCCTGCCCTCTTTCCCAGCACCAGGGTCTTTTCAAATGAGTCAGCTCTTTGCATCAAGTGGCCAAAGTATTGGAGGTTCAGCTTCAACATCAGTCCTTCCAATGAATAACCAGGACCAATCTCCTTTAGGATGGACTGGTTGGATCTCCTTGCAGTCCAAGTGACTCTCAAAAGTCTTCTCTAACACCACCGTTCAAAAGCATCAATTCTTCAGCTCTCAGCTTTCTTTTTAGTTCAACTCTCATATCCGTACATGACTACTGGAAAAACCATAGCCTTGACTAGATGGACATTTTTTGACAAAGTAATTTCTCTGCTTTTTAATATGCTATCTAGGTTGGTCATAACTTTCCTTCCAAGGAATAAGCATCTTTTAATTTAATGGCTGCAGCCACCATCTGCAGTGATTTTAGAGCCCCTCAAAATAAAGTCAGCCACTGTTTCCACTGTTTCCCCATCTATTTCCCATGAAGTGATGGGACCGGATGCCATGATCTTCGTTTTCTGAATGTTGAGCTTTAAGCCAACTTTTTCACTCTCCTCTTTCACTTTCATCAAGAGGCTCTTTAGTTCTTCTTCGCTTTCTGCCATAAGGGTGATGACATCTGCATATCTGAGGTAATTGATATTTCTCCTGGCAATCTTGATTCCAGCTTGTGCTTCCCCTAACCCAGCATTTCTCATGATGTACTCTGCATAGAAGTTAAATAAGCAGGGTGACAATATACAGCTTTGATGTACTCCTTTTCCTATTTGGAACCAGTCTGTTTTTCCATGTCCAGTTCTAACTGTTGTTTCTTTACCTGCATACAGATTTCTCAAGAGGCAGGTCAGGTGGTTGGTATTCCCATCTTCTTCAAAATTTTCCACAGTTTATTGTGATCCACACATGCAAAGGCTTTGGCATAGTAAATAAAGCAGAAGTAGATGTTTTTCTGGAACTCTCTTGCTTTTTCGACGATCCAGCAGATGCTGGCAATTTGATCTCTGGTTCTTCTGCCTTTTCTGAAACCAGCTTGAAGATGTTTGCCTTTCTAATATATGTTAATATTGAACAAAACTTTGTTAAATAAATGAACAAATCAAATTTTAGTATCACATATCCTTCAAATGTAGAATAGGAAATGGAAGCCACTCCAGTATTCTTGCCTGGAAAATTCCATGGACAGAGGAGCCTGGAGGGCTATAGTCTGCTGCTGCTGCTGCTGCTAAGTTGCTTCAGTCGTGTCCGACTCTGTGCGACCCCATAGACGGCAGCCCACCAGGCTCCCTGGGATTCTCCAGGCAAGAACACTGGAATGGGTTGCCATTTCCTTCTCCAGTGCGTGAAAGTGAAGTCACTCAGTCGTGTCTGACTCTTAGCGACCCCATGGACTGCAGCCTACCAGGCTCCTCCGTCCATGGGATTTTCCAGGCAAGAGTACTGGAGTGGGGTTCCATCGCCTTCTCCAGGAGGGCTATATTCTATAGGGTCGCAAATAGTCAACCACGACTGAGCACATCCTTCAAATGGACTTCCAGGTGGCACTAGTGACAAAGAAGCCGCCTGTCAATGTAGGAAAAATAACAGACGTGGATTTGATCCCTGGGTCAGAAAGATCCCCTAGAGAAGGGCATGGCAACCCACTCCAGTATTCTTGCCTGGAGGATCCCATGGACAGAGGGCTATATAGTGCATGGGGTCGCAAAGAGTTGGACATGACCGAATCGAGTTGGCACACGTGCACGCATCCTTTAAATAGAACATTTTACTTCTATCAAGTCATGTATATCTGAGAATTCTTCCAAGTTCTCTGTATAAGGCCCACCAACATGAGTTAAAGTAATTTTAGAAATACTGAAGAGATAACAGTTCAGGAACATGGAAAGAGCAAATTGTTCTCAGAGGGGAAAGGCCACCAACTGAAGAGTCAGAAGACTTGCAGGTCTCTGCCACGACTGGTAGACACTTGGATGTATCCCTTGCCCCTTGGGGTATCTCCTTACTCTGCAGGCAGGGAGGGGCTCGCACCACTGATGCTCCAGGCTGCTCCTAGCCCTGTGCCTAAGGATGTGCGGATGACATCAGTGCCCCCGGTCTTCTCTCTCAGCTCCCTGCCGTTCGGAGATAAGGGCCATGGTTCTTCCCCACTGGGACTTGGCAGCATAACCTGGAACACAATCTGTTGGACAGAAGGGGGTGATTATTAATGAAAGCATTTCCTCTGTGACCTCACAGGACTAAGGGAGGCTCTGACCCTGCCAGAAGCAGCCCATTTCCTTTCACAGAAATCGCTGCTCAGAAACACATAGCATGGTCAGAGGCAAGACCCAGGGGTAAGTGAAAACTAAGACTCAGAAAAGTGGGCGGTGGCTTGAACGACTCCCAGATGAAAGGTTACCAGCTATTAATCAGCATGCATTCTGTTCAGTGGGTGAGCAAGGAATTGGATGGAAGCTTCACTCAACAGCTGAGGCTTCATCAGGACTATGGACTCCTCAGATGACTTTCCTCTGTCAGGTTGGGTATGAGGCACTTTTACTAACAGGAAAGAAGCAGAGGAAATAGGAGTACAGTAAAATTCTCCATGTGTGACTGTGTGTGTACTTCTGTTTGGTGGCACTTGTGGTCAAGAACCCACCTGCCAGTTTAGGAGACTTAAAAAGATGTGGGTTCAATCCCTGGGTCTGGAAGACCCTCTAGCGAAGGAGATGGCAACCCACTCCAGCATAATTACCTGGGAAATCCCATGGACAGAGGAGCCTTGTGGGTTATAGTCCATAGGGTCGCAAAGAGTCAGACACGACTGAAGAGACTTGGCACACACGCGTGCACACACGCACGCACGCACTTCTGTTTATACACACCAGGTCTGGTGTAGGTGTCAAGGTTAGAATCACACCTTGGTGTCTAGACCTGAATCCTGAAATGTTGGCCTCTGCCTCTTCTGGAATAGCCCAGTTTCCTGGGTCCTATGCTGAGGGTAATAATAGCTACTGTTTGTTGAACGCCTGGTGTGTGGAAGGCACTGGTGGAAGGAATTCAGCATGTCATCTCATTAATTCTCATAACAGCTCAGTGAACCAATGTCATCATTTCCATTTGACAAATGAGGAAACTGAGGCTCCAGCGGGCAAGTAACTTGTCAAAAGTCACACACCTAGTGTGCAGCAGGAGCTTCGGTTGATCCCGGGTCTGACTCCAGCACACGTTCCCCGCCCCCCACCACTAAACTAAGTCCAAGTGCAAAATAAGAGAGGCACGTGGCATGATAGAAAGAGTAGGGAACCCGCAGATGAGGTCGAAGGGGAAACGGTCTGAGTAGAAACTTTCCCAAGGTCATAGCCCAGCACCTGGTCACGGAATGTGGTTTCTGTGTACATGGCATTTCCAGGTGTTCAGGAACTGTTCTCTGTGCGGAGAACACGAGGGGGAAGATGGCAGTTGAATCTGACCCTTAAGGGCTTATAAGGCCACTTGATTCCTCATAGATCAGAGTCCCTGAGCGCCTGGCCACCTAGTTACCAGATGGGTTCAGTTTGGAACCACCTAGTCAGCTCCAAGGGCTAATGTCCACTGGCAGTTCCTGTCCTGGGGGCCAAGCGGGCTGTCCTATCCAGCTGGTTCTCCAGGGCCCCTACAGCTCTCAGACCTTCAGTTGTAGAAGGACAACTCAGGTGGTAATTTGACTGTGGCAGGAGATATGGGCCTGGGGAGGAGGCCACTCTCCATACCTCGCTCATGGGATGGCTCTTCCCAGTCCTGCAGGGCCTAGAACCCTTGGCCCATCTCAGTGCCCAAGGATCACAGGCCTGGACATTGCAGCAGCCTCAAATCTTATGGCCAATGCTCGGTAGCCAGGGTGCCATTAGAGCCTGTTACTAACTTGCTGTAGTCCCCGGGTTGAAGACCCCTGACCTCCCGGGCTGCCTCTAGAAAGCAAAGGGATTGGATCAGACTGCGGATCCCTGGGGCCCTCTTGTGCTTTCCCCTTCGTGTGCACATTTATTATTCTTTCTGAAATAGAACTCTAGTCATTTGCCCTAACAGTGCCACTGCCACCAAAATGTTTTTCCTCATTTATGACAAATCAAATAAGTACTCTCGCCTTATCTTGAGTCCTCAAGGATGTAATCTCTGCCCCCTGCCTATTTCATGCTTGTGGGCTAGGACTTCTGCTGTCATCCCAGGAGGTTCCCAGTTAGAGGTAAGATCAGCAGAGATTGCCCCTAGAAAGCCTGTCTCTCCCTTTCAGAAGCTGCTCTGGTCCCCAGAGGTGGCGTGAAATGCCAGCCTATGATCAGCACTCTCCTTACCCCCTGGGAAATGCTGCTGGGGACTTGTAAGTACTTGGCTTTCAGGAGATGAAGATGAGAAGAACAGAAAGAGCCAGAAGGACACATTTGCCTTTGTTAGAAAAGAAAATCCCACACAGTGTACTGAGAAACTTTGAGGCTTAGTCTTCAGGGTTGTTTTAACTGTCTCTGGAAACTAGCAACCTAACGTCATTTGTTTACGGGATCCAAGAGGGGTGGTGATGGGGATTGTTTCAACATCCTGGCACGGAGAAAAACATGCCTCCTGGCTGACGGACTGTGCGTGTTCGGCATGAGGACAGCGTGCTGCGGGGCTGAGAGGGTGGGGGCACCCAGTTAGGTTGGGAGAATCAGGGTTCTCATCCTGGCCATGCCATCAGTTGTCTGTGTAATCCTGAAGGAACTTTAAATGCACCAACCTACAACCAGGGAGCTTAAAACAGAATAACCCAGAGGCAAGTCTTTACAAGCTTTGATCTTCCCTGGTTGTGTGATTTTAAAAACCTTAATGCTAGTCCCTCGATCTTGAAACCACATCAAGGATGCCAGATGGAAGGCGTAGGGATTAGAGACAGCGGGGTTATGTCTGTGCTGCTGTGGGCATTTTCTACCTTGATTTTTGTTCATATTTCTCATCAGTGATTCCCAAATTGACTAAGAATTATATTTATCTGAGTTGTTTGTTCAAAGTACAAGCTTCCTTCTAAGTGAGGGTCTCTTGAAGCTGTATTTGTAACAAAATAACCAAGGATGATTCTTGTAGGTAGGCACCTTAGGGACTACATTGCCTAAGAATTTTCACCTGGGGACCAGTCACAGGTAAAATTGCCTGATAGGAATTCGTCTCTCTGTCCCTTGTGCTCCCTGGCTTTCAGCTGTGACCATTCATCTCACCAAACCCCACATTCCAAGAAGTGTCTATTTCATCCAGTTCTGAGCCCTTCAAGACTGGAACCATGTCTTCTTTTTTACATTCCACTGTGCCCGGCACAGGGCCTTTTTCACAGATGATGCCCATAATGTCCACTGAACTGAGTTGCCCAGAGAGTTTCTATCTGTCCCAGTTAACCAGACCATTAGTCATTATTGGTACAAATCCATTCCTTTAGGGACAAGGAGGAGAGGAGAATTTGTAGAGATGTGCCACAGAGAAGACAGCATGGAAACTGAGCCTTGCAGGAGTAAGATTTGGGCAGGTAGTAAGGACAAGAAAGGGGAATCCAGGCAGAAGTTTAAGCGTGAGCAAAGCCAGGCTCCTCCAGTTATTTCCACTTTCAGGTAAGGATCCCATGGCCCAGAAAGAAAGCCGGATGTAGCCTTTGGAGGCAAGCCAATTGGAAGTCTTTAACTTGTATTTTCGTACTTACCAAACTTAGGTTGCAAATCAGGGATCAGTGGGGTCGGAAGGACCTTAAAGATTATCTTGTGCAACTCATTCACTTTTCACTCATTCAGATCTGGCCCAGGTAACCTGACACTAGAACCACCTTAACTCCATTCAAGACTCCTTCCATACTGGGCACTGTTGTATGTCCCTTAGGCCTCCCACCTGAGCCCCTACTGAACTCTATTTCCAGGACTATTTCCCTATCAGTGGTGCTCGTCCTGCTGTCCACTTGCGTGTGAGGTGGCACCATCCCCATAGCAGCCCCCCAGTCTTTACATGAGCCTCACCAAGATTCAGCCAGGCTGATGGCCAGGTTCCTGGGAGAAGCCAGGCATGCTATTCTGGGTGCCTCAATGCACACAGCAAGCCTTGGTGTGACCTGAGAAGCTGGGCTTAGATGTCAGAGTAGGCAGGGGACAAGTTCAGGGCAATACACACACACACCATACAAAAATATATTTAATCTGAATCCTCTGCAAGACCGAAATGGTCTGTGGAGGAAAGATGGTCATGGGAGCTTCTCAGACCTTCTTGGGGGTCTCTTCCCCCTTCTAGGAAGTTTCCCAGTTCTCTCCTTAGAGCATTCTTACATGTGTTGCCTCTTCTGTGCTAAAAACATGTTATCCAGACAGGGTAGGAAATGGATGAGAAGTCAGGAAGACCAATTAAGAAGTGGGTGCAGTATCCAGGTAAGAGATGACAGTCTGGAAATCAGTGGGGTTTGAGACAGCCCATTTACTCTGTACTTGTGGCTCAGCTGGTAAAGAATCCACCTACAATGCGGGAGACTTGGGTTTGATCCCTGGGTTGGGAAGATCTCCTGGAGAAGGGAAAGGCAATGTTCTGGCCAGGAGAATTCCATGGACTGTATAGTCCATGGGATCGCAAAGAGTCAGACAGGACGGGGCGACTTTCACTTTTCAAGCTTTCTACTAGCTGTGGAGCTAAGGTATATTACTTCATCTTTCTGAGGCGCTTCAAACTCCTCACTAATGAAAGGGATGATAATTATCTCTTCCTAACAGAATTGTTATATTGCAAGCTGTCGTGTATAAAAATGTGGTCTTTTCTGGTTATCATTTGCACTTTGATGCCTCTCCCACGGGTCTGTTCCTGGTGGTCTTCTCTTGCCCATCAGAACCCTTCCACCAGTCCCATTTTGTGCCTAGCACCGAATCTCTCTATGATAACTCAAACCATGAGGAGTGATTTGATTTGGGGCTGTGCTGCCCTTTATCTTATAGCCTGAAGCCCTAGCCTAAAAATAATACACTTCTGTTTCTGTTCCCTCCCTTCTTAAGTCACAGACTCTCAAATGCCGACTGGCTTTCAGGGAAAGAATCCACAGAGCCAACCTGCCCTGACTCCTTAGAGACAAGCCACATGGAAGTCTGTGACTCGTATTTTCGTACTTCAAAAACTTTTGTTGCAATCAGTGAATGGTGGAGTTAAAAGGATCTTAAAGATTATCTTGTCCAACTCCCTCATTTTTCAGTTGGAGAACTGAGCAACAGAGGAGGAAAGGATCTTGCCCAAGATAACAGATTTAACTAGAAACAGAGGGAAGATAAATAACTCCCCATTACGTCATGGAAGCTTTAGGGAACATGTTAAGCTTTACTGTCATTTTTACCCTTCCTTTCATCCCAGTCTCATAATGAAGACTACTTGGCTCACATCATTGCAACTCCAGTATGGTGGTGGTTGTTCAGTGGCTAAGTCATGTCCAGCTCTTTCAGACCCCATGAACTGCAGCTCACCATGCTTCCCTGTCCTCGCTATCTCCTGGAGTTTGCTCAAACTAATGCTCGTTGAGTTGGCGATGCTGTCTAACCATCTCATCCTCTGCCACCCCGTTCTCCTTTTGCCTTCAGTCTTTCCCAGCGTCAGAGGCTTTTCCAATAAGTCAGCTCTTTGTATCACGTGGCCAAAGTATCGGAGCTTCAGCTTCAGCATCAGTCCTTCCAGTGAATATTCAGGATTGATTTCCTCTAGAATTGACTAGTTGGATCTCCTTGCAGTCCAAAGGACTCTCAAGATTCTTCTCCAGGACCACAGTTTGTAAGCGTCAATTCTTTGATGCTCAGCCTTTTTTATGGTCCAACTCTCACATCCCAACATGACTACTGGGAAAACCATATAACTAAGCACCACCTTTGTACCTAATACTGAGGATGCGAAGACAAACGCACAGGCCCTGACTTCAAGCTATGTAAAGTGTAATGATGAAGACAGAGAAGGAAACAATCTCTTAGAAGGGCAGGCTGTTTTCTATACAGTTAAATGAAATATTCCTCCCATCTGCCATCTGCACCTTATGTTTATACTTATGGTTGCACTAACTTTCTTTATGTATAATTATGAGGCTGATTTTCCCAGAAAGAAATATACCAAACCCCATAACTTAATGAAGACGAGTGACCAGCTCCTTTATAGTGGCTCATGTATTCTTCATTCCCTCAAAATATTTGTTGAACATCTAGTATGAGGTACCAGGCTGCAAAGATTAAAAAAAAAAAAAAAAAGCAGTCCTCTCTCTCCACTCCAGTACCCTTGCCTGGAAAGTCCCATGGATGGAGGAGCCTGGTAGGCTGCAGTCCATGGGCTGTCGAAGAGTCGGACACGACTGAGAGACTTCACTTTGACTTTTCACTTTCCTGCATTGGAGAAGGAAATGGCCACCCACTCCAGTGTTCCTGCCTGGAGAATCCCAGGGATGGGGCAGCCTGGTGGGCTGCCGTCTGTGGGGTCGCACAGAGTCGGACACGACTGAAGCAGTTTAGCAGCAGCAGCAGCAGCAACTAACAATCCTGTAGAGAAATAATGATCATGGAAGATTTTATAAGGGAAGGGAGATGCCTAGGACAAAATAAAGTCCTTTGGAAAGCCTTGGAAAGTCCACGAAGATGTCACAGACAGGAGGTATGTGAAACTGAGACTACTTAAAGAAGTATGCTGAGCAAACAAAGGAGGATGATATTCCAGGAAAAGAAACAGCGCATGCCAAGCATGAACGTGTGGAAGCATGTAAGTCCTGGGACCTGTAACAGTTGATTAGTGCTGGCATGTGAAATGAAAAGACAGGTTGGCAGAAAATGCATTTATGAATAGGCAGGACTGTGCCTTGCCAGCAAGCCAGGGCTACATCCTGTAGACAATGGAGAGCTGCTGAGGGTTTTAGGGAGAAGATCAGATGTTGAGGTTTGCATTTCAGAAATGCTGTCAAGCAGCCATGCAGAAGCCAGGCTACAGTTAGAGAACCCAGTGAGGATTACTAATCCAGGCAAAACCTAAGAAGGGCAGTGGCAGGCTGTGCAGATCCAGGCCGGAACTTGATTTTCTATATGATTCACTCATTTCCTGGCACACCTGAGTGATGATACTGACCGTGACCCATAACCAGGTTGCATGAGATTATGCATTTGAGTCTCCAAAACTGATTCATGGTGCCAATGGGGTTCCCCTCATGTGTAAGAGGCCATCCTCTCCTGGGTCAACTGAACAGTTTAAGGCATCACAGTGATCCTTGGAGAATCCAAGTTTCCTTGTTCAAGAGAGAAGCTGACACACTGTTGACCTTCTAATGGCCCTTGGGAGAGGAGTTTTTTAATAACACTTAATCCATTTTCCCATCATTCACATAAACTCACTTCTGAGATTGTGGTTTTGGCAAATCTAACAGCCTTTTCCAAACAAGAGCCTTGCAAAATGATTGCTCTCTCATCCCCTTTTCAGCGCCAAAAGACACTGATTCAGCGTCTCAAACCTTCCTGCTTCTGCTCCTGTTCCTTCTCCTGAAATATCTTACAACCACGTATCTGTCAGTAGTTCTGCACTGATATCTTCCTTACAGTTCCAGGTTCGAATTCTAGCTCTGGTTGTATGACTTGTACAAGAAAGCCACGCTAATTACTTGTTCAGTTGTCATGGGGCTAGAGGTCAAGTTTATGAAGTGTTCAACATACTCTCTACCCCCAACCACTGTCAGGGTTCGGTAGCTATTATTAGGTGAGATTCTAGTTCAAAAATGACGATTTGTACTTCTCTACTGAAAAGAGCAAAAAGAAGTACTGAAAGGTTGGGTAATACATCTTTTGATTATCAAGAAAACCATGAATTACAGTTTTCTTACCCAGATTAATTAAATCTGACATCTGAGTACCCACTTGATTTCCCTATCCAGCTGTGGAATCCCACAGAAACTTATAATTAAGAGACAGTTGCTAATAAGAGACTTGGAACTTGAAATTAAGAGCAAAAATAAGTAGAGAAAATTTGGAGGTCATTGTTGCTGATCCTCAGGTCCTTTTCTCAAACAAAAGCCTTTGAAAGCAAATGGCCATCTTAACAGCATTTTCTTACCGTGTCCTATTCTTCCCAAAAGGAAATCGTCTCCTGAAAGCAGCAAGAGTGGTTTGGTTTCATTACAGTGAAAGAATTGTGCAGTGTTAGGGCAGGCTATGACAATAGGTGTGGAATCTGTTTTAGAAGAAGGTAAAAAAAAAAAATAACAACAAGGTATGTGGTAAGATTACCCATCTTGGGCTATTGCAAGTGTAGGCCTGCTGAAGGCCTGATAGAGAATTTGTCTCCAGCACGTCAGAGGGCTAGATCTGCTTAGGTAAATTCTTCTAAACCTCTTATCTCCTCTAACAGGACTTTAAAGATCTTGTGATACCTTTCTTGTTCTGGTGACCCCTCATATTTTCAAGTCCAACTTGATTTTTAAATCACCCTGTGGTTAATATGTTTTGTTTTCATTCTTTTTTGTTACAAAACAACAACATTAAAGGGGAAAAGTTTAAATCATCTTTAATTTCCCTTCACTAATTTTGGAATAATTTTTGCTCTTTGTTTACCTACTTATTTTTTAATTAGCCATCACAGTAAATCTGAAAGAGTTCTTTTTTTTTTAATTGGGAAAGAAATTGAAGATAAAGCAGATAATTAATATTTCTCTAAGGAGGAGCCTGGTAGGCTGCAATCTATGGGGTCGCTAAGAGTCAGAAATGAATGAGCGACTTCGCTTTCATTTTTCACTTTCATGCATCGGAGAAGGAAATGGCAACCCACTCCAGTATTCTTGCCTGGAGAATCACAAGGACGGGGGAGCCTGGTGGGCTGCCATCTATGGGGTCACACAGAGTCAGACACGACTGAAGTGACTTAGCAGCAGCAGCACACAAGATAAATGGCCAAATCAGGGATAACTCTAAACCTATGCTCTGCCCACCTACACTTGAGAGTGATGTTGGCCACACAACCTGGCACATGATTGATATATTTTATATTTTATTTTATGCACTATTAATTTTACTTACTAGCGGTAATAATGGCACCCCACTCCAGTACTCTTGCCTGGAAAATCCCATGGACGGAGAAGCCTGGTAAGCTGCAGTCCATGGGGTCGCTAAGAGTCAGACACGACTGAGCGACTTCACTTTCACTTTTCACTTTCATGGATTGGAGAAGGAAATGGCAACCCACTCCAGTGTTCTTGCCTGGAGAATCCCAGGGATGGGGGAGCCTGATGAGCTGCCGTCTATGGGGTTGCACAGAGACATGACCAAAGCAATTTAGCAGCAGCAGCAGCAATAATAATAAAAGAATGAAATTATACCAACTGAAATTCACTAACCAATCTTAAAAAAAAGCCACCCAGAGGTTGTCAACACTGAAGGCAATGTTGTAGGAAGTCTCTGAAAATGAGAAGAGAAATAGAGAGCTAATGTGACCAGTAAAAATGAGCTGTTTCCATATGAAAAAGAAAAAACAGCAGAAACTTTAGAATTAGAACAGCCACCACTGCTGATCATGTTTTTAAAGCCATTTTTTTATGATTTGCCTATAAAGCCTTCTTATTGTTCTTGTCAATAGCCCCACTTAGTAACCCTGCAAACTAAATGCAGAATTAGGTATCTGGGCAGTAAGTGCTGCTAAGTTGCTTCAGTTGTGTCCGACCCTGTGCGATTCCATAGACAGCAGCCCACCAGGCTCCGCCGTCCCTGGGATTCTCCAGGCAGGAACACTGGAGTGGGCTGCCATTTCCTTCTCCAGGACAGTAAGTGCTAAGGAATCATAATTCATAAAATGAGATTATCAACAGTTTCTATATACTTTACCTGAATAGCATAAAAGGAGATGACTGGCTTTCCTTGTGGGAGTCAATGTGTGTAAAAGATGACACGTGATGAAAGAAGATGAAGTCAATAGCCTTTTGAGAAATCTTTTTCATAAATCTCTTTTCTAGAATATCAGATAGAAGGAAACAGACGGGGAAACTGATCAGACACACTGGAGTGACTGCCAACCAAGGGACTGCTCAGAACTCTAGCTTGGCTCCTAATCAAGCTTGAAATGATCACAGCCACAGCACTAATTGCATTAATTTGCTTTTCTTCAGGCAGAATGGGGAAACAGAATAGCAAACTGGCCCCTGAAGTGATGGAGGACCTGGTGAAGAGCACAGAGTTTAATGAGCATGAACTCAAGCAGTGGTACAAAGGATTTCTCAAGGACTGTCCAAGTGGGAGACTGAATCTCGAGGAATTTCAGCAACTCTATGTGAAGGTAAGTTGTTTTTCAAGCTTTTAAAAAATTTTTCAGGCCAGAAAACCTTGTCTTCATCAACTGTAGCTTCACACGGAATTATAACTCCAAGTCACCAGTTTGTTTCAACTCTGGTGGTTTTTCCACCCCAAAAGAAAAATGGTCATTTTTTAAAAAATGTAAAGGTCTGTGTTTTGTTCCAGAGATAAGTCAAGCAATTTCTGAACAAGAAGAGTAATTGTTCAATCAAAACACCAGAGTTCAGACTTTGACAGTATCTGGTAAAGAAGAGTAAAAATCCCAGATAATAGTGTTTCTTGATGATTATGGACAAGTATCGTTTTGCATCGTTTGGCTTGTTAAAGGTATCTACACGTTTCTCCAGCTTCCCTGGTAGCTTAGCTGGTAAAGAATCCGCTTGCAATGCAAGAGACCCCGGGTTGATTTCTGGGTTCAGAAGATCCCCTGGAGGTGGGCATGGCAACCCACTCCAGTATTCTTGCCTGGAGGATCCCCATGGACAGAGGAGCCTGGCGGGCTGCAATCCATGGGGTTGCAAAGAGTCGGACACGACTAAGTGACTAAGCCCAGCATAGCACACCTCAGTTAAAGAGGACGTGCATGGGAGGGCTTTTGCAACAAAGGTTCCTTTATTTGCAGATAAGAAAAATATATAGATCCCCAGAGCTTTGAATTTAAAAGGAAGTAGGGAGCTCTGATATATGTTAAGGTCAGCATGGATGGTCTTCTATCAAGTTCTAAAATATGAATTCTCCCCAGCATTTTCTACTGTTTAGAAGTTAAAATTCCCCCATCGTTGTTTAGTGACTAAATCGGGTCCAACTCTTTTGCAACCCCATGGACTGTTGCCTGCTAGGCTCCTCTGTCCTTGGGATTTCCCAGGCAAGAATACTGGAGAGGGTTGCCATTTCCTTCTCCAGGGGATCTTCCCAACCCAGGGATCCACTTATGTCTCCCGCATTGGCAGGCAGAGTCTTTACCACTGAGCCACCACAGAAGCCACAGACATTAGATAAAACTGTTTCGTGAAAGGTATTTGTACTGCAGTGATGTTGTTTCAGTTTTTCTGAGTTTATCAGTTGTATTGGTTCTAGATTTGGCATGATCTAAGACATTCCTTTTTCTTTATACTTGGATAATTTGAGGCTTTGGAAGAAATGCATTGTTTTTCTTTTAATTTTTTCTGACTAAAATACCAAATATATAATAGTGCTCTTATCATTTAAATGCAGCAAATACCAATTTGAGCAATATAAACCATCCACATGCATGTATGTGTATTGGAATTGTCACGCAAGTGTATGTTCTTCGGTTCTTTGTCTCGTCACAACAAAGATTTGGAGCGACGGACATTAAAGCTCTCGGCATGTCACAGCTCTCGGATCTTGGACAAACCGTGTTACAGCTCTTAGGCAAATCAGTGTTACAGCTCTATTTTATTTAGAAGATAGCAGGAGAATCCATCCTCAAAGCGTGAGGGCATGCCATCCCGAAGACTTGAAGTGAAGAGAGTGGAGGAGCGTGTGGAGGAGGGAGAGAGGGAGAGAGAGAGAGAAAGAGCACACGCACACGGGAGAGGAAGAGAGAGAGAAAGAGAGAGAGCGCGCGTGCACGTTGGCTCCTCCTTTTATATGTTTTTGCCTCCACCTGAACCTGCCCTATGCAAATTGGGCTTAGCCAGGAGTGCCGTTTGTTCTATCTGAAGTCTTCACTCTGGTCCTCGGACCTTCTTTTGTTCTATTTTCACGAGCTTTTCCCTTCCATGTCTTTTAGCCACTGCCATTTTGGACTCCTTTTCCCTATTCTACCTACCTAACAGAATGATCATATAAAATATTAAACATTGTCATTCTCTCCTGAAGTTGAACATCTCACATAGCCTTTGCTCCAGCAATACCATCCTGTGCATATAAAAAAGATATCCTGCACCATTCACAATAGCAAAACTGGGAAATAACCCAAATGCCCATCAAAACGAGAATGGAAAATAAACTGTGGGATACTCACACAGTCATCCAAACAGTTGAACTTCAGCAACACTGAAACATTAAGTGCTAAAAGTCAGTCTCAAAATACTTTAAACACAGATAAGATAAAAATATATTTTATAGAACTACAAATAAAAGCAATAAAATCAGACAGAAAGGAAAGCAAGAGAGTGATGAAGACAGGATTAAAATTGATGGTTGCCTCCCATGCATAAGAGGCAAAGGGTGAGACGGAAGGTTAGCCACGTGGTTAGATACAGATTGTGTCAAAGTCTTAGCCACAGCTTTGGAGGCTGGGTTTGCAGGTACTTATGGGGCTTCCCTGGTGGCTCAGAGGTTAAAGCATCTGCCTGGAATGCGGGAGACCCAGGTTCGATCCCTGCGTCGGGAAGCTCCCCTGGAGAAGGAAATGGCAACCCGCTCCAATNCAGATTGTGTCAAAGTCTTAGCCACAGCTTTGGAGGCTGGGTTTGCAGGTACTTATGGGGCTTCCCTGGTGGCTCAGAGGTTAAAGCATCTGCCTGGAATGCGGGAGACCCAGGTTCGATCCCTGCGTCAGGAAGCTCCCCTGGAGAAGGAAATGGCAACCCGCTCCAATATTCTTGCCTGGAGAATCCCATGGAGGGAGGAGCCTGGTAGGCTACAGTTCATGGGGTCGCAAAGAGTCAGACACGACTGAGCAACTTCACACCACATTAAATTATTAATTTTATTAATGCAATAAGTGTGGACCACTAGTGAATGTCAAGAATCCATGATTATCATGAATCCAGTGCTGACCCCCGGAGATCTCGAGGTATCTATAAAATTCTCTCTTTGCATGTGTGTAGAAAGGACAAAAAGTGGCAGGTGTGCATGTTATAAGATCACCGTGACATTTCTAAGATGATCTGAGCCATTGGTTTTTGTGTGTAGAGATCTTCTATATGGAAGCACTGAGAAATGCATTTATCATTGACATAAATAGACATAAACTGCTTTTGCACAGAAGTGGGATGGTCATTTTCCTAAATTTTTATACCACTCTCCACAGCTTTCAAAGTCACATCTTCTATCGTTTTATTACCCAGGACTGAGCCTGTGCCTCCTCATTGTCTTCCCTCAGCCCCAAGGAAAGTACAAATAAATGAGATTTGTCAAAGCCACTTTCCTATCAGGAAAGGTCATGCAGGCTATCACTCTGTGTTTAAGAGAG